>CAOLHI010000933.1:0-476713 GCA_948474755.1 Ctenosaura bakeri | reverse complement strand
ATGAACTAAATCCCTGGGGGAGGAAAAAAAAAAGGCAAAACAACAACCAAAAAAAAAGGAGCAGCCTTTGGCTTTCCACCCCTGCCCCCTCCTCTTCTTTTTCTTCTTCCTCCTCTTCCTCCTCCTCCTCCTCCTCGCCGCCGCCTCCCTCCCTCGCTCGCTCGCCGGGTTCCTTCTCTGCCAGCGTTAAGAGGCGGCTAAAAAGATGGAAACCTCCGAGGAGCGCCGGGCGACGAGCAAAAGGAGCAGGAGAAAGCGCTTCCTCCTCGCGGCCCGAGAAATCCGGCCAAAAGGTCGCTCTGGCATGCCCAGCGGTGCTCGCCCAGATGTGGAGGTCCGATTTTTCCCCCCCGGCTGGGCCAATAGAGGATCCGAGACCGGCGGGGCTGGGGGGGCGGTGAGGAGGGATGCGGTGGCCGCCGTTCCGAAGGGGGAGCCAGCCGGGGAGACCGAGCGGCCAGAGTCTGACGCCGCGCGCGGGGGAAGCGGGGGCTTCGCGTCCGCTCTGGCTGGCTTGCCCTCGCCGCCGCCGCTGGACGGCTGCCTGGGAGCGGGGTGACGAGCGGCGGCCGGGCGGGCGGGCGGGCGGGCGGAGGGAAGCAGAGAAGGGAGGCGAGGCGGCGGCGGCGGCGGCGAAGAACAACAGCCCCGAAGGAAGCCCCGGCGGCGGCTCTCGGCAGAGCGGGCGGGCGAGCGAGGCTCCCTCTCCTCTCCCTTCCTGTTTCGCTCGCTCTCTCCCTCGCACACGCACACCCGACAGCCGCGCGCGCGCGCGCTCACAGCGGCGACTCCCCGAGAGGCCGACACTTCTGCAGCGACGCCGAGCCGCAAACCCCTCCCTTCGCCCCCGCCGCCGCGGCTCCCAGCCCAGACACCCTCCGCCCGCCACACGTACTGTTGCTTCCCGACACGGGGACGGCGGCGGAGGAGGAGGCGGAGGAGGAGGAGAGCCCCGGCGCCGCGCTCGCTCGCTCGCTCGCGCTCCCTTTTGTCCCTCGCGGAGACCTTGCGGAGGGGGGCGGCGGGCGGCGACTCCCGAGAGGGCCGTGGCCGGGAGCAGGGCGGCAGCCGAGGGCCGTGCCCACCCGCGCCTCCGGCTCTGAGGGGAGCCCTGTCTCCGCCGGCGGCAGCAACAACAACCACAACAAAGCAAAATGCATCCTGGCCTTCGTGCCTCTCGCTCTCGGGGCCGGGTGGGGTTAAGAGGCGCTGAGCCCCTAAACTGGTTCTGTGTCGCCTGTGGACTTAGGGCAGCCCCGCGGATGGCACAGGCTTTGCTTAGGCGAGGCAGGCTCAGAGGCCCCGAACCTGTTTTGTGTGTATGCCTCGGAGTCGCCTGTGGACTTAGGAGAAGCCCGTGGATTTCACAGGGGTTGCTTAGGCGAGGCAGGCTCAGAGATGGTTTGGCCAGTTGTTCCAGTACAGCCTACAGCACGCGATATTCATTGGCAGTCTCCCCTCCAACCCACCCAAGTACTAACCAGAGCTGACCCTGCTTAGCTCCCAAGATCAGAGGAGGTCTCCTGCCTTTAGGGTAGTTAGACCCCTGAACTGTTTACAAGAGTGCATTGAATTACTACCTCCCATCCCCCCAAAAATGGGAGGATAGCCTTTTTTTTTTTTAATAGCATTGTGTGTGTTTAGGAGCTCATCATAATCTTTAGGCCCTAAATTGCCCTCTGTTCCTTTTCAAGCTCATAGATTAAGCCGAGCGTGTGAAGAACCGGGGCTGTGGGAAACCTTGGCCCTCCAGTTAGCTAGGGGGGGTTTTCTTCGTTGTAGTGCGCACTTCTCTTGGGTCACTGCATAGCTGGGAGTGAGGGAGACACCTTCCCAGCTCTGATCTTGAGCCACTGTTTCCATTCACATGGAACCTGACTAGGAGCATCCTCATAGCATCCCTATTGTACTTCTGTGGCATGATGGAGCATGTAGAAATTTCTCATAATTACCTGGACAAATGCATCACAGATTCATACAACTATCTGAGGGAACGTGTGCCCAGAATCGTGTTCTGGCTTTTTATGATTATTTGAGACTTCATGGGAAACCTATCAATATAACCTTAATCCCAGTTTATGTTCCAACAGAAGAAAAAGAAAGTCAAAGCTGGAGCAAGAAAAACAACTCATTTGAAATGTAGTGCTGGGAAATAGTTCTGTGAATACTATGGACTGCTAAAAAGACAAATGGAACAGGTCCTAGAGTACATTAAGCCAGAACTCTCCCCAGAAACCAAGATGACTAAACTGAGAGTGTCATACTTTGGCTGTATCATGAGAAGACATGACTCACTAGTAAAGATCATAATGCTTGGTAAGGTAGAAGGCAGTAGAAGAACCATAAGAATGCATTACAGATGGATCAACTAAATCAAGGAAGACGTGATCCTGAATCTGCAAGATCTGAGCAGGGTGGTTGATGATAGAATGACTTGAAGTCTCTCTCATTCATTGGGACCCCATAAGTTGAAGTTGATGGCAGTTAACAACAGCAACAACAAATGTGCCTTCAAGTCACCTGTTCACACGAGAGATAAGCGAGTGCATATTTTCTCTACTGCAGGTCAGGATGACCACCAGGTCACCATAGTAACTGTCTGTCTCCTCTAGCGAATGTTATGAGAACAGCAAGTTAGGAATGTACACCTGCTGTAGCCTTACTACAAAGCAATTAGGAAATTTACTAGCAGTTGTGCACATTCCATCTACACACTAAACCATAATCCCCTCATATGGAGGGCAATACCGACAATCCCCCTGAATTTCTTGGCCAAGGAATACTCAGAGACTTTACATTTCTGTAAATGCAGCTATGCAAATGCCTGCCCTTTCTTAGAAGTTGCACAAGAATGGCATTCAGCGTTGTGCACATTATGTTACCCATATACATCATGGCCCAAGCCTAGAAATACTGCCTAGGAGGTTTTGTAAGTGTGGTCCACAGTAGTGAATAGGGAGTTGGATGCACTCTTGTGCAAGAGGAGAGTGCACAGCCATACCATCAGTTGCACAATGAGATGTGTGATCTGGTTCCTGCATTGTAGCTATGCAAACATAAATTTATCATATGCAATGAGGGGTGTAGCAGAACCAACACTCACAGGGTTGAGATCCCAAGACTTTTTGATTAGCAGGGGCTATGATGCCTTCTGCCACCTCCTTGCACTCTCCTGTTCCATCTGAATTTAGCTACAGTCTGCCCAATAGTTGGAGAGGAAGTTGGTTTTCCTAACAGCAGTGCATTGTTATAACCTAGCCATGTTGTAATGAAAATATGTGGTCTACAGATCTATTTTGTGGGCACACTTCAGCTCTGGCCCCTGCACTTCAAAAAAAAATGACCCTTACTTTATTGTTAGTCTTAACTAGAGCAGAGCCATTGAATCAATTGGATTTACCTATGTGTTACTTCACCATTCAACAACTGTTTTAATGAGTGCTTGCTAATTGGAACTAACCAATAATATACCAGCCCTGATTGCTGAAAAGAGCAACCTGCAGTATATCTATACTACACAGCATATTTTGGACACTTCCATGGATCCATGGCTTCAATACTGCTCCAAACTTGAGGTCTGTAGTTTGGCATGGTATTTAAATGTATCTTGGACTATGGCACTGGAACTCTCTAACAGTGAATCCCAAGTGAAATTCCAGGATTCCACAGGACAGAGCAGTGGCAATTAAAAGAGGATCAGACTGCTGTAACTGTGTAGAGTAGACACATTCTGATATGATTAAAGTACTGGAGTGGGTCCCCAATTAAAAGAAAGTTACTCACAGCTGTTAGGTTTAGGGGAGAATGGCAAATTAAAAGATGGTGTGACTGAAATGTATACAGTTATGCATGGGGCAGAGAAATTGGCTAGCAAGAAACTTTTCTCTCATAATACCAATATTCTAGAGCAATACTAATACCAGGGTCAATTACTGATGCTGAATGATGGAAGATTCAGGTCAGATAAAAAGAAGTACTTTGGCACACAATATATGAGTGAACTGTAGGATTTGTTCCCACAACTTATGAAGACTTCCAATTCAGACAGCTTCAGAAAGGGAGATTGAAAAAATTCATAGAGGAAGGAGCTTCCAGTAACTATTGGATATGTTGGATATATATGTTCCCTCCAGGTGTTTATCACACAGTTATAGCAATTTCATACTGCTTTAACTGTCCTGGCTTCATCCTATGATATCCTGGCACTTGTATTTTCTTACAGTATTTTCAGTTCTCTGTTGAGAGCTCTAACATTGAAGCTTAAGGGAGTGTGTGAAAGAATTCTTAGTACTCACCAAACTACAAATTTCAGAATTCCAAATGGTGTATTCAGGACAGTTACAGTGGTATCAAGCTGCAATAATTGGGCTGGGTAGATATATCTCAGAGACTATGAAAAACCATATTGGAGGACTAGAACACCCAGAATTCTTCAGCCAGCGCGGCCTGTGGCCGTGCTGTCTGGGAGATTTTATGAGATTCTAGGAGTTAGAATGCCCAAAAATAATTTCTTCAAGCTCTTCCCTTCAGTGCTACAGGCAATATAGCCACTGAGGAAACAGAATAGCACTGTTGAACTTGTCTCCTGCTTCTTGTCTTTCCTATAGATAGCTGGTTGGCCACTGTGTAAACTGAATTCTACATTAGACAGGAGTTTGGTTTGATCCAACCTGATGTTTCTTGTTCTTCTATGTAGCACCATTCCTGGAATATTCTGGGCCACTCAAATAACCACACACTTTTCTCATGATGAGTGCCAGTTAAGGCCACTTGGTTAGGTGGAGGCCCATCAGATGATACTTTTGCTTAGTTCTTCCTCAGGCCTGAAGACTTCCTCAGTAGAAAGCAGTGGGGGGGGGCAAGGAGATTGTAGTAATCTGTGAAAGTTGCCAAAACTCTCACAGGATATCACAGTGGCAATTTCACAAATAACACAGAGGTTGCCATCAAGTAGATCTCATCCCACCATGAATCAAAGTGAGACCACACCTCAGACAACAGATAATGAGTGGTGTGGAGCAGGCAGTGGTGACAGACCCTTGGCCACTCAACCCTCTTTCTATTGGGGGGAAAAAAAGATCTATGTGATCCAGGCAGACCCCTGCAACTCCCAAAGCTACACACACATTTTCAGGTGAGATGGAGGATACTGTCTTACCATCAGTATTGAACAAGAGTCAACTGCTAGTCCAGTCAGTTTCTATAAGTGGAAATGCCAAGAGGATACATTTTGGCTTTTCACAAAGTAGCAAAATGTCTTGGGTTGGCTCTGGTATGAAGTGTATGTAGTCTTCATAGGTTACTATAGTCAATGATACTGCCCTGGTACATATAAAGGTATGTTTACAACTCACAAGACAATAACAAGTCTACAGACTTAGATTTCCCACACCACATTTATATATATACAACTTTATAGAGTTTCATCTTTGGCAATTGAAGAAGGCAGAAGTGGAAAGGCTTTACACTTGAGAGAGAGAGAGAGAGAGAGAGAGAGTTTAAGCGCTATTAATCACATCAATGTTAGTTACACATACACACACCACTAGGTGCATTATATTTTATTCAAGGCGTATAAAGTGTGTTGCTAAAGGTAATACAGGAGTGGGCAAAGCATGCCCACTCCTGCATTACATTAATCAGGACTGTCTCTGCCAAATTGGGACCATTGGAGGGTACAAGATTGCACTTCAGAAGAGAAGGAATGAAACAGTTTAACACAAAGATAGACAATGACCAGAATAGCACAAAGGCAACACAACTGAGAAAAAAAACAAAACAAAATGTGTTTAAAAACAAGGGATGGGAGGGAATATTGGGAAATCAGAATTCTCCTGTAAGTGACTCCAGGTTTTGCAGGGCACTGAACATAATTTTTCTAAGAGCAAGCAGGCACATTTTCTACTTCTTAGCAGAGCTAGATATATTGCCTAAATAAAACTTCCAATCATCAGTATCATCTAATCATATGTTTCTTCATTTTGGTTAAGACTTTTCATCCTCAACAAGCCTAGTGACCCTCCCTGGCCAAACTGTTACTGTAGTTTAGGCCTCCTTGGAGATACCCCTAAATATCATTTTGATATCAATAATTTGGCTCTCTTCCACCAACCCTCTCCATGTGTTTGGGAGGCCCCCGGACAAACACAGAACTGGGCTCGGCCACTAATCGCTGGACATTCCATTCTCCTCCCAGGCAGACCAGAAATAGCCAGATCACCGCTTTAGGAGACCTCTCTGCAAACACCCTCATTATGTATGCACGCTGTTTACAAAGGACTCCCTGCCCCGAGTAGGCAACCTGGCAAGCTGAATACTCAATTGCCAAGCACTGAGTATTTGCATACTGTCTACCTCTTTGTCAATTCGGAATTAACTCAATCATGCTAAATTTTGACCTTTCCAAAGCTTTGTCCCGCATCCGAAACTCATTGTTGTCCCCAAGTATGGCATAGCCTGCAGTTACATTTCTCCCTATAAAAACCCCTGATTCCGAGACCATCCTCGGATCGCTCCCGAGTTCCAGACCGCCTTGCTGCCGCTTTGCTTGGCGAGCTTCCCCTCAGCTCCACGTGCTGAGCCACATCGAACCCCAGCATCGCTCTCTATTCTTTCTGGGCTTCAGGAACAGGTTTCGTATCACTCGAATCTACTATCCCTCTGAAGATCCCGCTATCATACTCACACCTTTATTTTCCTTAGTTATCTGTGTGTGTGTGTTGCTTACATTGTGCGCCTGTATGTAATAAAGATAATTCATTTATTTCCAACACAGTTTGCTTCTTGACTTGGCCTGACCTCGTAAACATTGGGTTACAAGATCCTGCTGCGTTACCCTGCCTCTCGTAGTGCCAGCCAGTGCTCTTGACTAATTTCCCCATCTTGTGTAAGGTTATTTAGGTGTCCCTTCCAGGACCCCCAGTAAACAGGGTAACAAAACTCTCTAATTTCCCTCTCAGCTTCTCTATTCCTGCAATTTCCACCCTCTTCTTGGCAAATGGACCCTATTTTGGTGCTGGGCAGCCCCTCCTGTTTCATTCTGCCTTTTTGATGCTGGGCAGCCCTTCCTGTTTCACTCTGCCTTTTTGTTAGTATGCCTTTCCCTGGTGAGCATGACGTAAAAGAATGAGGTTTTTGATTTTATCAGTTTATGCTTGAACAGAGACAAAGGTTTCTTCTCTATTGGGTATTATTTAATACTGCGGATGTTAATTAACCTAACATAACTGGGACAATCTTAACATGTCCATCCAGAAACAAAGGAACTTCAAAGGGAAATTCCGGAATGGAACTACTGAATTGCAGCTGACCAGAAGTTCAGTTCTGTTTGTCTGGGTATGAAATGAGATAGTGGTTTCCTTTCCCACTAACGGGGCAAACTTACTCACCAGTGCTACCAACCACCACTAGAACAACTCAGTGCAGCGTCTTCCTTTAGGTTAAATGTGCACAACTTTAGACTATGTTTTCCCCCAGCTGCTTGCTTGCCTCTGCAGCAGTGTACATGTGAATGCTTACATGTCCATATTTGTCCACCTATTTATTTGTGCAGGGGTGTGTATGAATATCTACTTTGCTGGCGTTCTGCTTGTCATTACCATGGGCTGCTAGGCCTTCCATTCCATCAAGCAGAATGTGCACAAGTTATTCATTCACTTGGCAAACTCTCACAAGGCCTCCATCTCACCACGATTCCATTTCAGTTCTCTGACCCTCATTTATACTTCAGTTTAGACTCTGACCCAGACTTCTGTGGTCTTCTCTGATTCAGAGGTTACAGGAAACAGAGAAGTGGGGATGGAATCAGCCCATCTGGGTGGTGATTGCCTGGCTGGAATCCTAAATATTTTGTTGGAGCTCCAAGTTGTATGTTTCTAGAGGAAAAAGGAGAGATAAAAGTATTGTGTCCTGGTTAGGACATTCTATAAGTATCAAACTAGTCATTGCTGGAAAGAAAATAAACAAGATGGACCACTGCTTGATTCAGCAAAGCAGTTCTTATGTCCACAGACACATTTTATTACTGCAAAACTGCATACGTGAACAGCTCCCTTGGCTTTCTCCACACTTGGCTGCAGCACAGATTATCCTGACCCCAACCGAGGACTCAGGAAAAGTGTTCAGCATTAATTTTCTAGTCTTCCTTTGCCTGGAAGTGTAAGAGCACAAAAAGAGTGAAATTTAGCAGGAAATGCCTGCATAGAAAATGGCAGGGACAGGGGAATCTATGTTGGCAAGACAGCAGTGCAGGACATAGAAACCATTTCCAGAAGGGCAGCTTTGTCAGTCTGTTGTAGCAAAAACAAAGAGACTTCTGACACATCCAAAAAGGCTAAGGAATTCATCATGGCATAAACTCTCGTGGACTGCAGGCCAATTCATGAAATGCATAAAGTGTCACTTATCTTCTAGGAATGTTATGAAGATCAGAGTAAGCAGGAATGTAGACTGACCCCAACCATCTGCAAAAGAAGGGACAGCAAGGCCAGGTGTCTAACTATTAGGGCAGAGAGGGAATGAGTGCACTGCTCCTCCAAATAGAAATTTTGCACCCCCAATGACATTTTCCTTCAGTCCCTACATTTTTAGTATTACAGAGAGTGAGACATTTAAAGTCATTCACACCTAGAATTCTCACGTTTGCTGTTTCTGCATTCCCTTGCTGACTTTGCCTACCCATTTTCTTTGGATGTTTAAGCTGTATTTCTGGATGCTCCTCAGCAGGTACACACTCAGAATTTATTCCTAGTGATCATGGGTCCTGAGATGAGCTCAGAGAGGAATTGCATCCTACTCCCAAAACCAAGTTTTAGGCAAAAAAGATGGTCATCTTGTTATCACGGGTGAGAGCACTAGATATCCTTTTGATATCAAATAATTTGACCTTTGCTTGACCTCTCTCTGCCACCCTACTCCACGTGTTTGCAGAGGCCTCCTGGACGAGCACGTACGGGCGCAGCCGTTAATGGTTGTACATTCCAAAGCCCCATTCAGGCAGGCAGTTTAAGCCTCTCTGTTGCTTTAGGGAAAAACCTCCCTGCAAACTGGCTCTGCTCAGCTCGGATCTACACAAAGCCATGCAGACAAGAGCCAAGCCATTCCTTTGTATCGGGCTATTAACGAACTGGCCACGCTATTGTCAGTCAAAGCTAAACCAATCATGCAAAACTTGACCTTTTCCAACTCCTTTGTCCAACTCCAAATTTCCTTTGTTCTCACCAAGCATAGCATAGCCTGTAGGTAAACTCCACCCTATAAAAGGTCCCCACTTTTGGGACCTCCTCGGACTACTTTGGACTTCCATCCTGCCTTGCTGCCGGTTGTCTAAGGAAACTCCCCTCAGCTAACTATGCTGAGCTTTCTCTCCCAGATCCCCGCTTCTCTCCAGGACTACGAGACCAGGTGTCATATTGCCTTTCCCGAAAAGCTCCCGGTTTCTATTTCTCAGTTAGTTAGTTTATGTTTTGTCTTGCGTGTTTCCTGTCTTTAATAAAATATTATTTGTTGCTTTAAAAAGCTTATCTAATTGCTCTCTGACCTGACGCTGTATACATAGGGTTAAAAGATCCTTGCTAACTTTACCCTGCCTCTCATTTAGCCAAGAGAGTGCTCCAGCTAATTCCCCCAACTTGTGTTTTTATTTGGTAATTTGGGTGCCCCTCCCAGGACCCCCAACACACAGGGTAACAATCTGTCTCACAGAACCCCCAGAATCCCCAGAATTTAGGGGAGATCAGAAGTAGGACTCTCAGAGGAATCCCCAAAATTCCTTCAATGGGCACCCCAAAATCAGGGACCCTCCAAAATTCTCAGAAACTAGGGCAGATCAGGAATGGGGGCCCAAAAAATCCTTTAAGGAGCATCTCAAAATACTAGGAATGCCCAAAATACTAGGAAACTAGGGAAGACTCCTAAGGTGGGGCCCCAAAAATCCCTCAAGGGGCACCCCAAAATCAGGGAATCCCCAGAGTCCTCAGAAATTAGGGAAGGCCAGGAGTGCCCGCCCAAAAATCCCTCAAGGAGCTCACCAAAACCAGGAAGGTGAGAGTAAAAGGGTATCCCCCCAAAAAGGGACAGGGCCACTTGTCATTTTTCATTTGATGAAAAATAGTACCCTATACTACTCATATTATCAGCACATTCACATAAATTATCAGTTTTTTATATTATTATTATTATTATTATTATTATTATTATTATTATTATTATTATTATTATTATTATTTTGATGCCTGCCCTGCTACATCAATATCATATTCAGTCATATTCAGCTGGACTTCTTCAGCGTTTTCTCCCAATGTTGCTCCAATTGCCATCTGATTATTTTCATTGCTGCCAGCTACAAAGAGAACCAGGAGACTGATTTTTAGCACCATCTATGAAAGGAGATGAGAGCCAGCATGGTGTACTGCAGGGCTTTCCAAATGGTGTGTCGCAACATGTTAGTGTGTCACCAGAAGTGTGTAGATGTGTCACGTCCCTGGACTGAGAACAAGCCCACCACCCGAGCTTTGGAAATGTATTTTATATGTTATAAATAAATCATATATTTTAAACAATATAAATGAAAGGTTTGCATGAAATATGTTATGTCCCCGTACATTTCATTATTACAATTTATATATGTGCCCGGATCTCTTATAAGGGGTTAGTTTAACCTCCGGTTTGCTAGTAAAATTGAATTACTGTGTCGCGAAATGATGCATGTCTAAAAAGTGTGTCACCAACATGAAAAGTTTGGAAAGCTCTGATGTAGTGATTTGAGCAGTAGACGAAGGCTCTGGAGAACAGGGTCTGAATCCCCACTCAGCCATGGAAACCCACTGGATGACCTTGGAGAAATCATACTCTCTCAGCCTCAGATGAAGGGAAAGGCAAAGCCTCTCTGAACAAATCTGGCCAAGAAAACTATGTGATAGGTTTGCCTTAGGGTTACCAAGAACAAATGAAAGGGCATGCTCAAGAATAGTAGAGTCTTCTGTTACCCTGTTTTCTGGGGGCCCCGGGAGGGACACCTAAATGCGCGCTCAATTATACAAGTAGGAGAAATTAGCCAAGGGCACACGTTAGCAATGCGAGAGGCAGGGCAATGTAGCGGAATCTTTTACCCAATGTCTACGGGGTCAGGCCGAGTCAAGGAATAAACAGGATTGAAATAATAATTGCGGTTTTATTAAAATACAATCAAACAGTGTATGCAACACACTCACGGAGAGAACTAAAGAAATAAAGGTTGGAGTGGGATAGAGGGATTTTTAGCGGAGTTGTTGGTTTGGGTAATACCACACCTGTCCTGAAGCCCAGGTAGTCTGCAGCAGAAGTTCGGAGGTATGGAGTCTCAGTACATGGGACTGAGGGGAAGACTCGCCAAGCAAAGTGGCAACAAGGCTGGATGGAAGTCGGGAGCGATCGGAAGAAGCTCTCAAAGTCAGGGGTTTTTATAGGGGAAAATGTGGCCGTAGGCTAGTCCGTAGTTGGGGAAAACAATGAGTTTTGGGTTGGAGGCAAAGCCTTCGAAAGGTCAGAATTTAGCATGATTGATTTAGGTCCAAATTGACAATAGAGTAGACAGTATGCAAACGCAGAGTGCTTGACAGATGAGGATTCGTCTAATCAAGGTGCCTGCTCGGGGCAGGGAGTTCTTTGTAAGTAGTGTGCATACATAATAGAGTACTTGCCTTTGAGGTCTCCTGAAGCAGCGGGTTGGCTATTTCTGGCCTGCCTGTATTGTTTGGAATATTACAGCAATTAGTGGCCGTGCCTGTCTGCAAGCTTGTCCGGGGGACCTTGCAGCACGTGGAGAGGAATGGGTAAAGAAGGCCAAATTATTGATATCAAAGTGATACCTAATATCCTACAAATCCGGGCTAGAAACTGTGGTAACACCACCATCCTGGTCATTTCCCCACTCCAGAGATCAACCAGGACCACTAGTCACCAGCCCTCTGGGGCAGACACTCAGCCCTGGAGAAGCTCTGACTTCTAATTTGTCCTTGACCTCTGCAGCAGCTCTGAGTTATAGCAAGTCTAAATCTCACCAGGTAGTGATCTGTCCATACCAGTGGAACTAGGGAAAGCTCTTCCATTCTCAGATCATCCAATGCAGCATCGAAAACAAGGACAACCTCAGTCTCAAGGGGAGTTACTTTTCTGTTGTTAGTGGAGTTCAGATTCATTATCTGTCTTTTATTGCCCTTTGTACCTAGTCCCCACATGGCCAAGAAGGCAACTGGCTTTTGTTTGCATTGACATTCCTCCAGAACATCTGAACAACAACAGAAACACCATCTGCTACAAAGCGTAGGCCTCTAACTTTACCATTGTCACTTTTATTCTCCTGTATGATTTTTTGAAACATCTCTTGCCTGAGAAAGAAGGAAGCTTCTAAACTTTGTATGATGTATTTTGTGCATTTGGTTCGCTTATAAAGGTATTGTTCTTTCATGGATTTTGGAATTTGAAGAAATGGAGTATTTGCAGCACCAGAGGTGGAGCTAGATACCTTCGGAGACAGACCCACAGTTGTCATGGCAGACATGAAGTCCTGAGCCACTCCTGACATAGCAGTCACTGTAGATGTTAAAGTCCCCCAGCCCCATAAGCTGAGGGGACTCCAACATCAACCCTGAGATTACCCCATCTATTTCTAGAAGAGAGACTGTTAAGCAGTGGGGTGGGTGATACATCAAGAATCTCAAATCTGTCCTGGTTACCCAACTTCAGATGCACAAACTTGAACCTTGCAGACTATGGGATAGGGCTATTAGCAGCTATACACACCAATGCTTTGATATGGTCTAATTGGCAAATATTTATTGGCATGAAACTAAGTTATATACACTCTTGGCTGAAAGGTCATGAGGAGAAGGGACACTGGCTGGGAAGATGTTCAAAAGTAGGTGAAAGGCATGGCCAGGTCATAAATTCACTGTGGATTAGATGGGAACCCTGACTTAATACTCTAAGCAAATCCTCTCAACTGCCTAACCTCGGAAAATGATAGTCAAGCCCAGGTGCAGCAGGCAAGCAACCCTGCTGTGCACATTTCCTATTGAAAGCTTACCCAGTCACATTACCCAACCAAGACACTGAGAGCTGTCAGGACTCACACAAATATTTTTGTCACTTAACAGTAACACCATCAATCCATTCTGGACATCATTGTATTGGTTTGCAAACTCCTTTGTTTATTTGTCCAGAGAGCCATTTACGCCTATGCCTTCAAGGTAGAAACTGGGCATTAAAACCCTTGGTTTTGAGCAGTCAGACACAGTACTTCAGATGCTGAACACCACTATGTCACTTTGAACCTCGACTTGTACTGCCCTTAGACTCAAGGAAAAGAAAGGAAAAGAGACAAGATAGGAGAGGCTGCAGCAGTTTGCTTTTGCCTAAGTCTCCTGGGCAGGGCAAAATTTTGACCCTCCTGTCCCTGCCCCCATCTGTGTTAATTGAGTGCAAACTACTTTTCCACTTTGAATTCAGTTTGCAGCAACTGAAGCAAGCTTAGGACAAAAGGGAAAAGTGAAAGGAGGAGAGAAAAACTGTGATATTTTAAAAGCACCTTAAAAAGTGAAATGATAGAAGACTAATCAGGACTGTCCCTGCCAAGCTGTGACAAGTGGAGGGTATTTCTTTTCTTTTTTTTCTGCAGAGGGAGTCCATACCTTTCATGAGATTCTTAAAAGGGTCCATGAAAATCTTTAAAAAGTCTAAAAACTACTGTTATAAACTGAAGATTAAGTGTATGATTAGGACATTCAAAAACTTCCAGATGACTCAAAAGGTTCAAACACAATCCTGGGAAATCAATTTTATGGTGCTTCTGACTTTCAAAAACATTGGATTTCTTTTCTTCATGGCCAAACAATGTATTTAGTTTGCCTTGTAGTTACCAATCCCTTTATTGTGTCAGAACTATTTGATGTGCTGAGCAGTTTGGTTACAATAGTCTTGTTTACACGGAGTGAATAGCACTTCCATTGTTCATTACAACTTTGTGTTTACTTTAAAAGTTGGGCACCGGTCTTCTCGTTTCTAGCCAAGGAAGAGTTTTGTAAGTTCTGAAAGCTGATGCACTTGACAATAACAGAAGGCAGTTAATGAAAGGCTTTAAGATTCTTTCCAGAAATGTAGCCAAGTTAGGTCATAGTGGCAGGAAAAACTGGCAGCTTGATCCAAAACACTGTTGTAGTTGCTGTGTGCCTTCAAAGTGTTCTGGATTTATTGCAACACTAAAGAGTACCTAGGGTGGAGTTTTCTTGGCCAGATTTGTTCAGAGGGGTTTGTCTTTACCTCCTTCTAAGGCTGAGAAAGTGTGACTTTCCCAAGGTGGGAAAATGGGTTTCTATGGTTGATCAGAGATTTGAACTCTGGTCTCCAGGTTCCTAGTCCAACACCCAGTTCACTACATCACATTAACTCAGAAGAAAAAGCCACTAAGTTCAAAGGAACTTCTGAGCACTTAAAGATTACAGCCAAATACTAGTACCTTACAAAGAAGCTACTTTAAAGTCCTATTAATTTTGGAAAAGAAGATCAAAGTGTGTACTTAAACATGCCACAGGAAAAAATGGGGTTTAAAATGCTTAATTTTGGCTGTCACAAAGCAATCTAAGCCAGAATGGGACCAACTTGGAAGATAGTTAATAAACTGCAGCTAGTCCAAAATATTGTGGGCAGACTGCTAACAGGAACTGAGCAAAGACAATTTATTTTGTTCACCTTGGAGCAAATCCATCTGTTTAAATATGTTTTCAAGTTCCATTCAAAATGTAGATGCTAACTGTTAAAATCTACCATGGGCTAGAACTCAGATAATGGTTTATTTGCCTTCTGTCCTATCAATCCACCCACTGAAATTTTCATATGAGGTGTTACTCTGAATGTCTTCATTATTCCAAATATGGTGGTTACCTTTCTCAACTTGCCTCCTCAAGAAAGGTTAGCTAGAATTCCCACCATCCTCAGTCATCACAGGCAATGGATATGTGGTGGAAGGTGACATGGAAAAGATCCTATGATAGCCTTTCTCAACTAGACCCTCTCTTATTGCATTGAACTAAAATCCCAATAACCCCCAGCCAATATGGCCAATCGCCGTATTGGCTAAAGATAATGGAAATTACAGTTCATCCCAACTGGAGGGGGCAAGTTGGGAAATGCTGATCAATGGAATGTCCTCCTCTACACTGCGTCTAAAATTACTTTTCAAAAGTAATTTGTTATTGTTATCATTCCAATGCCCCCCCAAGTCCATATTTTTATAGTTGCAATTTTGTAAAATATTTTAATTTTCAGAAGCATTCAAATAAGTACTTTTTAGCGGGCAGAAACTCTGAATGCAGAGGCAACTGGTGGCTTCCGTATCAGATGTCATGCCTTGGTCCCAGGACCCAGGATCAAACTCTGATCCCCTTTTCGCATGCAGTTTCTTTTGCATGAGGGCTCCTTGAGCATTGCGTAAATGGGAGCATCGGTCCATACGACACACTCCCATTCACGCAATGCTCACGAGCCTAAAGCGGGCCGAGCACGCATTTTTTTATTTTCGGCCGCAAGCCAAAAATACTGCGCGGTCGTGCAATACTCACGGGGCCCTCGTGCACTTACCTGTGTGCGGTGCATAGAATGAGCCGGGCTGGTTGCACTTCCTCCCCCAGCGCAGCCTACAACTCCCAGACTGCGCTGCGGAAGGAAGGGCAGGGCGCTTGTGTGATGGTCGTGCCACCAGGAAGTCAGCTGTGGGAGAATGGAGAAGCAAAGCGAGTGCCTCGCGCAAGAGGCTGCTTGCGCGAACGGCACCCCCCACCTCCATGAGCAGGTAACATGCAAAAAGGGCCTGACACAGATAGTAAAGTAGAAGGACAGGAGGACATGCCAGTTCCTGAAAAAAACCCAGAGACCCTCTCTAGCAGCCACAACACAGAGATATGGACTCAACAATACCTACTGCAACTGAGCATATGAAAAAAAGAGACTCTAGAATGCTCACAGTGTTTAAGTATGAGATGCTCATTAATCAAAAAACAGCTGAAGGAGGCTGCTAGGTCATAAATATCCCAACCTTCCCTCAACAAGGTAATTGCTGACAACAAATCCTTTTGGAGGAAGCAGCACTCCCATCTTCTGTTTCCTGACCCATGTTTCTGGAGGACCTTGAACCTTGCTTCATTACCAACCATGCTACTTGCTGCTCCCTTAGATTGATGCCTAGGATCTACTGCCTTACTGTGTTGACTTGAACTGCCTGAAACCCCAGCCATTTCCGCACTAGACGGTTACAGCGCTATGATTCCACTTTCAACATCCTATGGAATCCTGGGATTTGCAGTTTCGGGAGGGGCTGGCTGGCCCCTCCTGAAACTGCAAACCCCAGTATTCTGTAGGATGTTGAAAGTGGAATCATAGCGCTATAACTGTCTAATGCGGAAATGGCGCCCATGAACTGTAGTTGCTTGATTGATAAGCTTCTGCTTATATCTGTGGCTGCTACTGTCCCTGCTGCCTGACAGACTCAGCTTGAACCGTAACTCCTGGCTGGCCTCCAAAATAGGACATCAGCAGGGTGATGAATCTGCTCTAGGTTTTAGTCTGAATTTTAAAGAATCTACCCCTCAAATAATTGCAGCACCTTTGATAGTTTCTTTAAAGTTCAGACATAACCTCAAACCGGATTCTTCATCACCATCAGTCCCAATATGGGAGTCATCAACTGCCATTGTCTGAATGGTATTAGTTGTTGGTACAAAACATACCTGGAAACATTAAAAATACACACTCCATGGAGAACAAAAATGTTAAAAATTATTCTTGGGATCAGGAATAGATTAATAAGAGAATGGCATAAGAAGCATGCCTAGACCTATTTCCTATGCCCCAACAATTATCACCAAGAAAAGTATGCGGAGATATTTTTAAAATGTAAAGAAATACATTTTAACAGCCTTGTTCTGTCTTAGAAGAAACAATTGTTCACAAAAAGTATTGTTGATCTTTCTCCAGGAGTGTTTTTTTTCTTTGCGGGGGTGGGCAGGATGAGTCTACGCCTTTTACTCAGAAATAAAACATAGTGTGGAAGAGGCACACAAGGAGAGCGTTCAAAAAAATATGTTTATTTGCATGTATTCTCTACTTAGAAGAAACAGTGAAAAGCAGCACAGTCCCCCTTGCAAAACAAGTCCTATCAATCCTGGATTTTAGGTGTGGTATGGAAGATGCAACATCATTTTTGTCATCATAATCATCATCAACTATATGCCACCTTTCCTTTAATGAGTTCAAAGCAATGCATATGGCTCTTTTCTTCCTCTAATCCTCACAACAGCCCTGTAAGGTAGGTCAGACTGAAAACAATTGAGTGGCCCACAGTGACCCAATGAATTTTCTGAGTAGGGAACAAAACCCAGATCTACTGAGTTCCAGTCCAGTGCTATAACCTCTATACCACAGTAGCTAGCCACCCCATCAGAAAATCACTGAGTTTCCAAGCAGGCTTTCTTATCTGTTGAAATGAATCAAGATGGCATGGGATTCACTTCCCATGGCTTTCGCCTGAGAACCGCCCTGATTATTTTTGAGCATTCCACTGTAGAAATAATCAAACATTACACAGTAAAATTCAAATAGGCTTCCAAAATCTAGATTTGCACCTGGAAAACCAATTACTGCCCATCTGCCCAAGAGGTCGGTGAATAATTCATGGCAAATAAATGGGTATGAATCTAGTAGAAAGAGATTTGTTTAAGAATTCAAAAGAATATTTGTAGATTATAATTTTTTTTTTACATCATACGCTCTCCCCTAATCAGCTCCTATGGTTTATTCATCATTGAGCACAATTGCTTTAGTGCTTTTCCATTAAGCAAGTCTGTATTAATCATGTATTGTTAATGTCAAGCACAGACGAGTTAAGGCATTGTTTTAATAAGTACTTAAAAGTACAAATTTAAGAAAGGGACGTACAGTGTTGCTTGACATTTATTCAGGCATTCAGCTGTGATTTGTAGAATTAGATCACAGGCCTAGTACCCTGAAGGTTTGGACTACAAACAGACAGCAAACTATTAGAATTAGATACTGCTGGATGCTGTGTTTTATTCCCTGATTCAGCTGATTGATTTATAGTCAAAGAAAGTCGGCAACTGCAAATCCATGCTTGCAGAAATACAATATTTCTAATTTTGTAGCCGCAGCAGCAGCTAAAATGTAGCAGAGCGAGAGCTGCCTTGGATCCCACTTGGGAGAAAGGGAGGATATAAATTCAACAAATAAATAAGTGAATAAATGAATAAGTAAATAAGGTTCATATTATCCACTCCAATGTGTGGCTTTGAGGAGTTTGGAAAAGTTACTTTTTGGAGTACAACTCCCAGATTCCATTAATTGTTATAACAAAAACAACAACAACAGAAAAGGAACTCTGGTTGTGATATATTCAATTCTGGCCTTTAGCAGAAACCCGTGAGACATATGACTTGAGTGTAGAGCAGTTTAGCAGCAAATGCTAGAATTTTCAAAACCTGAAAAAGCTCTAATTGGAGGTTTATTACAAAGCTGAGAGTCCTGGGGCCCTCTAGAAGTTATTGGGATGCATTTCCCATCAGCCCCGGCCACAGAGTCAACTGTGAGGTATGCTGTGGTTTCCATCCTGCAGCATTTGGAGGGCTATGGCTCATGCCTTGGGGTATTATATCTGTTTTATACCACTTTAATTGTCATGACTTCATGTTAATAATATATGGGGTTTGTAGTTTAATGAGGCATTTAAAATTCCCTGCTAGAGAGTGCTATAATATTCCCCAGGACTACAGATCCCAAGGCACCCTTGTTTACACCTCAATGTTTCTTTTCAGAGTACTTTGAAAATTGTAATTCTAGTGACTATACCCTAAAGCCCACTGGCAAAAAATTCTAAGAAGGTCACTGGCTTACAGATGCCAGGATTCCTTAGGGTGGAGCCATAACAAGTAATGTAGTATCAAACCAATATAACTGTGTAGTATACAGATACATTAGAGCCTGTGTTTTATAGTGTTTTGAATGTTGGACTAGAACTCCAGAGGACTGGTTTCAAATGCCTGTTCAGCCATGGAAACCCACTGGGTGACCTTGGGCAAGTCACACTCTCTCAGCCTAGGAGAAAGGCAGTGGCAAACATCTTCTGAGTAAATCCTGGCAAAACACACACACACCTTATGACAGAGTTGGACAGGGTTGCCATAAATCAGTTAACTTAGGCCATTTCCTCACTAGACTGTTATAGTGCTATTATTCCACTTTCAGCATCCTACGGAATCCTGGAGTTTGCAGTTTAGGGAGGGGATGGCCTTAAGGTCGCATAATGACAAGTAATATAGATACCTCCCAAGCAATCTGCTACAATAAGGCCTGCGATTTTTTAGCTTTCACTTACGGAGAGGAAAGGGATAACTTCTCATTAGCACCTCCTTGTTTTCTGGGAAGTGGTGAATCTAAAGAGCTAATCTGCTGGCCTGGATCCTAACCACCTTTCTCCATTCCCTTAGTTCTTTCCTGTTTGTTGCCCATTAACATGAGGTAATAATGGGAGACCTCAGATATGAGCATGGAAACAGGATGTTATTTGGAAGTTTCAGGCTCAGGAACTGCCATTTCTGGGAAGTTGACCTAAGACTCAGGAGGACCAAGTTAAGGTTTTCATAGTTCCTAAGCACACTTGTATTAGGATCCCCACTTTGCCTCAATGTACTATATCTTTATTTTGAAATTTTGTTTTCCTTCCCAATTCCTGTAAATTTTTTTGTTAATCTTTGGTTTCTAGGCCCTTAATTTTCCACAGGCCCTAGGCACTGTGCCTAAAGTGTCTAATAGTAGTAGTAGTAATAATAATTATAATTATAACGCTGTTTACACCAAAGGGCAGAACAACAACATATACAATCAGGGACAAAGACATTAAAACAAAAACAACAACAACGCAACAATACATGGTGTGTTACTGTCTTTTCTTTTTTCTGTTTTTGTTCTGATTGTATATAAATGCCAATAAACATTATAATAAAAAAAAACAATACATGGTATGAAATCCTCAACAGCCCACCAGTCGCCACCCATCTCAGCACCTTAAACACATCTCAGTGACTTAAGGTGGAGAGCCAAAGAGGAAGTTCTTCAACTGTTTGGGAAAATGGGTGAGATCCTCCTGCAGCTGGAAGTCCAAAGGAAGATCGTTCCTTGAATGAGGAACCAGATCTTAATAAGGCTCGCAGCCTTGACAGAGCTGTATGCATTGATGGAACAGACAATAATCCTTTGCCTAATGGATAAGCTGGCCCTGATTGTACTACGTATGTGAGAAGGTGCACTAGATGTCACCCTTGAACTCACTATGTCAAGGTGCACAATTCTCAATGCCAGCCCACTTATTTAGACATATGAGGCAGGAAGACCACCAGAAGCAGCTCTCTTCATCCACTGTAGTTAAAATGCAGTACCAATCAAGTTAATAACATCGTCTTATCTTTTATAATGGCCCTAGCATCACCCTCCTTAATTGGGAACCTCAGCCAAGTCTCACTTGGCTGATGGGCCCTGGATCATGCACAGTGTTAAGGCCAATGTCTGGAACTAGCTTTTCCATGGCTTTTATTGCTAGGGCTTCTGGTCTGGCTGCCCCTTTCTTGTCTAGGTCAAAGTCTGAAATGTTAATGTGGGGTCATGAGAACTGTTGGGCAATGCTTTCCATCTCCAGTGATAAAATGTGTCCAGTACACATATCCCAAGATTAAAATGCATAAGACCACCCTGACAGCATGGATACAGTATTGGTATTCCCTGCAACTGTCCTGATTTGTCAAGGACAGTCCCAATTAATCTTCTGTTGTTCCACCTTTTCAGCTGCATTTAAAATGTACCAGTTTTTCTGGCCATTTCTGCACTACACTGTTACAGCGCACTTATTTCACTTTCAACATCCTGTGGAATTCTGAGGTTTGTAGTTTACTGAGGCCAAAGAGCTCTCTGGCTGAGAATTTTGAATGCCCTTCCCTAAACTGCAAACGCCAGGATTCCATAGGATGTTGAAAGTGGAATAAGAGCACTATAACAGTGTAGTGCAGAAATGGCCAGTGTCCTCCTCCCACTTTCCCTCTTTGTACTCAGTTTACTTCATTGCTGCAAATTGAGTTCCAAGTGCAGAACTAGTTAACTCAGCAGGAAGCAAGGAGAAAAGAGGGGCAGGATCTTGCCCTTCTCAGTAAGCTCAGGCAAAAGCAAACTGCTGCAAACCTCTTCTAGCTTGTGTGTTTTAATAATTTTTGCCATTTTGACCACATTATGTTTTTGCTTGGATGCACATGTTCCAATTCTCATCTGTGAAATGCTGGAGGGTGTGCATAGACCTTTTCCTAAAGTTAAAATCTGAATTAGATGCTGTCAGGGCCAGGCTTAGAGACTAGGAACAGGAACTCCCAGATTGCCACCACTATCATGGCTAGTGAATTTGAGAACTGGACTTTTTGACACTCTTGCCTGCTATTAGGCAAACTATTTCCACACTAGACTGTTATAGCGGTATTATTCCACTTTCAACCTCCTATGGAATCCTGGGGTTTGCAGTTTAGGGAGGGGTATTTAAAATTCTCAGCCAGAGAGCTCTTTGGCCTCAGTAAACCACAAACCCCAGGATTCCATAGGATGTTGGAAGTGGAATAATAAATCTAGAACAGTCTAGTGCAGAAATGGCATGTGATAGTCATCTCAGGAGACAGATGCCAGAGAGCAACAGAGTAACAGATGAAAGATCTGGACACTGCCCAGTGGTCTGTCTCGTTCCTCTTAAGCAAACTTGCCACCTTCAGACCTGCCAATGGAAGAATCAAGTACCTGTCTGTCTGACTTTTGTACATGGAACTGAAGATGGAGCCATCTTGTCCTTTTCCTCAGGCATTGAACTGCCTTGTGTTGGCTCTTTGGTTAATACCTCTACTTACTCCCCTTTGCCTTCTTTTTGGTAAAACCTGAATACTTTGTGATACCACAAAATGGAAGGCAAACCAATCTACTTTATCAGAGTTCTTTCAACTGTCTAGAAGTTTAGCTAAATTCTGTGATACTGCACCATGGTAATTAAAAAAAAGTGATAGTGATATCTCCAAAAGTTATAGGTCATTAATTTTGGGACTAAATGCTAGGGACAGTACACAACAATCACATTTACTTTAATGTGCCCTTATTCCATATTAGCCAGCTACTAATGACTGCAAAACTTACAACACTATACAAAACTGTGGTGCTTCTGCGGAGTTTTATTTGTCATTATCAGTCATTGCAAACCACTGTATGCCACAGGGAAATTTGCTCATCTATTAAACCTGCAATGATATCTGCTAGAAGGCAGTTCAGTACATTTTTTTTTTAAGTTCATTGAGTATGTAGAAAACTTTATAGAGAAGCCAGAGGAAAGAACTCATACAGGGAGCAGGGCAGTAGGGAGAGTTTCCTGTTATTCAGATAGCTATTAATGCAAATTTAGGATTTCTAGGATTTAGTCCCAGACATGTTTTCCAATGATAAATCTTAATTCCAGAAAGGGAAAGATTTATATAATAGCATTACTATAGGAAGCAAGTACACACTGTCCAGCAACACTTTGTCCCCTAATTAGGGTTGTCAGTGCAAGATCATCATGGGCCTGCAGGTTTCCCGGCCAAAAACTGAGGCCTAAGGACATCCTCTGATGATGTCAGTAAGGCCATTTCCGTACTAGATTGTTATAGTGCCATTATTCCACTTTCAACATCCTATGGAATCCTGGGATTTGTAAACCCTACAACAAAATGCAAACTGCAAACCCTAGGATTCCATAGGATGTTGAAAGTGGAATAATAGCACTAATAGCACCAATATAGTGTGGAAATGGCCTAAGTGTTGTGCATCAAGTATCATGGTTGCTCAAAGCTTGTCAGGGAGGAGGAGCATATTTTCCTTTCTGGAAATTAAGATTTAGCTAAAGGAGCTAAATATGGTGCAGTGGTTTGAGTGTCGGACCCCAACTCTGCAGACCAGAATTTGAATCTCTGCTTGGCCATGGAAACCCACTAAGTGGTATTGGGCAAGTCACACTCCCTTGGCCTCAGAGGAAGCCAAAGGCAAACTCCTCTTTGAACAAATCTTGCCAAAAAAGGCCCCGTGATAGACTCACCATAGGGTTATTGTAAGTCGGAAATGACTTCAAGGCACACAACAACAACAACAACAACAACAACAGCAACAACGGGGCTGTTCTCAGATCAAGGTGAAATGAGAGGATTATTCCTTCTCACTTACTTAGGGAAACAGGGTGAGGAACATTTAACAAGGCATCCAACAACCACAGCTTAATTCTAGCCAGGTGGATAAAGAGCAGAGGGGAGGGCAAGCCCTAGTTCCACAGTAACTGGGAAGGAAGGAGGAAGCTAACTGAGTAAACACATAAACCCCCTGGAGAGACTTTGCAATGAGCCAATTAATCCTCCCACTTGTAACAAGCTTCTGCCCTAATTGTTGAACTGGATATTTGCACACAGCCATTCCTCTTAGCTGGAGCTAAGCCCACTAAAACTACAGAATTTGTACTTGTGTCTCCTGCCTGGAAATGGATCATGAAAAATGGAGACTCAGGTCCAGGTCCTTAGATCTGGCAACCCTATGCTGCTATATTGATAGGAACTAAAGTCTTCTTCAATCCCTCTAAAAATAGATGAAATAGAGCTGTGAGATGAGAAAGCACATTAGCCCTGCCTCTCTCTATTTCCATTGCCCTCTACAGGGTAAGGACCCTTTCTTAATGTGGGACTTTGTTGTATCTGTACAGCTGATGGTGGGGAGAGAGCCAATACAAACTACTGGGGCCTTGCAGTTCAGAAGTGTCCCCAGGGCCCAACTGTGTTCAATATGTTCTTGTCTTTGGGACACAGCAACCTCAATCATATATTTAGATTTAGTGAGAACAGGAAGAGCAGATGACGGCCACACTCACAACAGTCAGACACACACATCCCACACCATTTAGTATACAACAGATTGGCCTGATATCACACACCAAATGCTGTGGGTGTGAGTCTGTTGTGAGTGTGGTTGGTGCCTGTACTTCCTGCTCTCAGTTCTGTGGGACTAGGCAACTACAGTAAGTAACAAATGAGGCACGCCTATATATAAAGCCTACTTCTGTTGTTGTTGTTGTTGCTGCTGTTGCTGTTGTGTGTCTTCATTTCTGACCCATGACAAACCTATGGCAAACCTTTTGTGGGGTTTTTGTTGCCATGATTTATTCAGATGGGATTTGCCATTGCCTTCCTATGAAGCTGAGAGAACGTGGCTTGACCAAGGTCACCCAGTGAGCTTCCATAGCTGAGTAGGAATTCAAACCCTGGTCTCCAGAGTCCTATTATAGAATTATAGCACTATGGTTCCACTTTAACTGCCATAGTTCTGTCCTGTAGAATCCTGGGATTTGCAGCATAGGGAGGGGAATTTATAATCTCAGCCAGAGAGCTCTAAAGTCTCACCAAACTACAACCCCAGGATTTCATTTAAAGTGGAATAATAGTGCCATGAAACAGCCAAAGGAACAGTGGAGGATGAAGTATGAAAACTACTCCAGTCAACTTTTATACTTGGAATGGAAGAACATGCCATATTGTTTAAAAAACAGAAACCCACTTTTGGTCATTTCTCTCCTTTTCTTGTTTTTGCCCCCCCCCCAAGTGTCTTAAGGGCATGAAAGTAGCGCTCAAACATGCAATATTGCCCAATCCTCTCATAGATGAATATTTAACCTCACACTTATTTCGTATTCTCTTAGCAAGGTAGCCACCTACAGATGGATAACAGATGCACTGGGTGAATAGCAAGGGTTAACTGTGCATTAAGTTGGACATATAACCACTGTGCAATTGCCTTTTAACTTTCGTTACTGTTTTTTTTAAAAAGGAAGAAGTAAACAATGTTTCCTAACCTGTGGCAATTGTGACACTTGTTTATTGTTGCTTTGTGTGTTTGCATGCACACACACAAACACATACCCCTATGCATAGATCAGAGGGGTTCACAGTCATAATATACGACAATTACAAAGGATTTATTTGCGGTTTGCATCTTCAGTGCAATCACATCATAATCAAATGCAGTAGCTTCATAAGTCAAAGCCATTAAGAGCTTTCATCATTCAGCTTTCCCACTATGTTTTATTTTCATCCAATTTTGACATGACTCATGTAATGTCAAGTTGCACTCTATCCATGGAAGCCTTTTTTAAAAAACTGTACCCACTTAGCCTTGGTTTTGATTCTTAGTAATGGATGACGATTATTTCAACATGCCTGTCATAGCATTGCTGTAAGCCAGAGGTTTTCAAACACTGTCACAACCATTCACCATGAATCAAGGAAAATGTTCTCAAGAAGGCCCTTTCCAAATGTAACTTTTCTTCCCTTCTGCCTGTTGACTTCCTTGTTACCCTTGACTTTTTGACTCTTCTATTCCTGCGCTCTGTCTCCCACAATCAACATTTAGGCCCTTTCCACACAAGGGAGATATATCATTGTGGCATCGTTGTGTCTCAAATACATCCACACGTCAACCTGTTTTGATGTCGTTCTGTCATAGTTTGTTCTGCACGTGTTTAGCTCTTAAAGCAGTTCACATCATTGTGAAACCGGTATAATGTAAAAACAGAAAAACTCCGAAGCAAATCAGCCAAAACGGTTCACAGTGTTTTTTCCTACCTGCGGAAGCGCTACATTGATTCACACCACAGAGGTGGGCATTAATTTGACCAATCAGAAGCGGCAGAGTGGACTGAGGGAAGGGAATAAGAGTTCCAGGGGAATTGACATGCAGAAGCTACAAATGATTTTCTCTGCTTTTCTTTGATAGAAACTGGAGGACATCGGAGTAAAAAACCCCACTTATAAAATGCAGTGAAATTCTCCTCCACTCTAGTGCAGAAATGGCCTTAGTTTAGTGACATTACTAAACTTGTTGTAAGAGCCTGGCTTACAGTAAAAAAAATAAATTTGGCATACATGTCACTTGGATTAGTTTTACGATTGTGCCATCCACCACCACCTCCATGCTTTCCAGGTTATTTTCCAGCTCAGAAGAAAGGCCCTTTCTGCACTCTAACTTGTCCCATCATGCTACAGTGGTGATCCCAGCAGCAGCTCTGCCAGGAAGGGAGCATGACACCAGCAGTCCCCTCCTCACAGGACCAACTCCCTGCAGAAGGGAGCACAATGGACATGCTGCTTCCTTCCGCAGTGCAGCTGGATACTTTACCAAGCTGCGCTGGGACAGGTAGTGCTGCCATCATGCTTCATGCCCTTCCACAGGACAGGTAAGTATGGGATGATGGCACAATTGTGGATCATTGATGAAGATAACCCATCAATGATTTAATCCATGATCACGCCACCTGGGGAGGGGAGGACATTGTGGAAAGGGTCAAAGTCTGCTCTCACTTCTGCTCCACACAGTTATGCAGCCAGCTCTAACATTGAGGTGAATGAGATGGCTACCTCAGAGGAAGATTTTAGCTGTCCTCAGAGAAAAGCAAATGATAGATATCTGGACAATTCTTCTGCTTCTATGTATATTTTGTTTTGTTTTTGTGGCTAAAGAGAATAACTTGCAGGATTTTTTTCTCAGGGTCCAAGAAATTTTGCTGGCCTTAGGGTGTGTATGTATATGCACCTTCAAGTCACCTCTTGACTTAATGGTAACCCCCTAAATTTCGTAGGATTTTCTTAGGTAAGAAATATTCAGAAGTGGTTTGCCAATGCCTTCTTCCAAAATATTGTGACAGCACCTAGTAGTCCTATACCCTCCAACTGTCCCAGTTTGGCATGAACAGTCCTGATTAGTCCTCTTCATCCCATTTTTTTCAGCTGCTTTAAAAAATGTCTCAGTTCTTTTCTCGTCCTTCCACCTTCCCTCTTTGTTACCAGCATATCTCAGTTACTGCAAACTGAGTTCAAAATGCAAAAGTAGTTTGCAAACAATTAAGCGGGGGAAGGAGGACAGAAGTGGAAACAGTGGTGGAGCTTGGAGTGGGTGGGGCTGGGTGGGAGGGGGTGGGGCTATGGCACAAAGGGCATGGCCACCGTGCGTGGGGGCATGGCAGTGGGGTGTGGGGGTGTGGCCAGGGTACATGAGGGCATGGCTAAGGGCTGGGACACTCCAAAAACATTGCTGCCCCGGGGCAAACTGCCTCCTCCACCCCCATGTCCCTACACGACTGAGTGGAAAGGTACAATCTTGCCCTTCCCTGTAGGCTCAGGTAAAAGCAAACTGCTGTAGCCTTTCCTAGCTTATGTGTTCTTCCTCATTAATACGTTTTTTCTCTTGACTACACTCCGATGTTGCCTGGCCACATGCGTCTCAGTTTTCATTTGCGAAATGTTGGGAAGATATGCAGTCTTCCTTTCAAGTACTGACCAGGCCTGATTACCCCTTTACTTCCAAGATGAGATGGGTCTGGAGCCTTCTGGGTATCTCAGTTACTGTGTACCTAAATCTCAGGAAGAAGGTGCCACTTCCTGCTCTGTCTCAGGTAGCAAAATGTCTTGGGCTGCCCCTGATCATTTACAAGGCTGAAGCTATAATGAAAGCAATTGCAGGGAAAGACCTCCATCCCTACCTCCCAAACTCTCTCTCTCTCCTTTCCTTTCCTTTCTCTCTCTCTGTCACAATACACTGAGTTGACTGGGACAGTCAGGATTTGTAGAAGATAACAATGTTACACAGGAAAAGAGCTGTTTTAATTAGCATATCCAGGAAAACTGAAGAGTTCCATTTGGTGGCAATGGTGAAGAGTATGGAGGGCCTAAGTCAACTGCTTTGCTCCTTTTCTGCTCTCGCTAATATTGCAGCTATGGTACAGTGGGAAACTAGGTCAACATTGGCATACCCCATAACCACTATCACCACTTTTACAAGGAAGGAAAGTCCAAAAATTGGGAAGCCATATCAATAAACATGTTATGTCTCCACAAAATGGAGCTTCATTGCTGATTGGAGAGAAAGCCTCCCCAGAATATTTTGCGTGAGAACAGGGATGGTTCTAACAACACATTGTTGCTGAGATAATCCATTTTTCATCCACTGCCACTACTGTGTAGATGGCAACTAACCTTGGAAGAGGTTGTTGACAGAAGATGTCAACTTCTGTGTTGTTAACCCCAAAGTCTGTGTGCTTGAACTTTGGACATCCTGGCTCCACTGTATTACTGTAACACAGGCTATTGCCCTTTGTGTGGCAACTGTCTTAAGTCATTTCACTCCCTCACTTCCCCCCAGTAAGACAAAACAGGACTCTCCAAGTCCTCTGTGCATTGTTGCCCTTGTGAAGCTATAGTTAATAAAGTTATAATCTTTTCAAGGTCTCATTCTTTGTTTATTCTTGTCCTTCTTTGCTCTTATCCCAGTGTACTTCCCACTGTGGACATAACTCTTGCCCACGTTTTTGTGGTAATAATCAGACGAAGGATCTTTCTGTCTGTTGTGTTCCCAACTGTCACTATTTGTAAGAGAGGAAAAAATATCTTGAGGAAAAGAGAACATGGGTCTAGCTTTCTAAAAACAGTTGTTGTTGCTGCTGTTTTCAATGACTGCCAGTAACCTTTCAGTGATTCATAAAGCATTGTGGGTTTGCTCTGACTTTAGGAAAATTTCATGCCATTTCTTTACCACCATGTTATGGTCCAGGCATTTCATTTTTCAATTAGTGATTGGTAGTTGTGGGAGCAAAGTCTTGTGCTGCACTGAATGCTGTTACAACTGAGAACTGTGATAATAAAATTGAACTGAAAAACAACAATATACTAGTACTTGGAAAAGTTACTTTTTGGACTATAACTCTCAGAATCCTCAGACAGCAGGAAGAAGGTTAGAGAGAAAGAGGGTGGCAGGAAAACTGAAGGCAAACAAATACTCCCAAACAAGCTTCTAAGTAAAGTGTCTATGGAAACTTGAGACTATTTATTAATTTATTAATTCATTTAGCTAAGCCAAAGTTCTCATAAAAAATACAGAAACAGTGCCCTAACATAAAAATATAGAAAGTCAGTTCAACAATCACCTTAATTAATAACAGCAGCCATTTTAGTGCTGAGCAAGGCACAATGTAACTTCCACAAATTGGTTCCAATGCTGAAATATCCTTTCTTTGGAAGTTGCCCTCACAAGAAAGGCAGGAAGGTGCACTTGAAAACTATTCCTATATTTGAGCAGGTTCATGTAGGGATAGGCATTCTCTACAAACCAGTTTCAAAGCACTACATAATTTTGATGGTTCAGCCATGGTTGTGAGAATAATGTAGCCCTCCAAGGGTTGTTGGACCACTACTCTTGGTTTATCTTTTAATTGGCTATGCTGGCAAATGTTGATGGGAATTGAAATCCAACAATATCTAGGGGGCTCTTTCATTAAACTGTATATCTTGATGTGACGTGTTTCATCAGGCTGGTGCAGATCAACAGACTATTAAGTCTGTATTTCAGACCAACAAAAGCTTCCAAGTGGTCTTTAAGGGCAGTCCCATGTAGAATACATCACAGGCCATTTCCGCACTATGCTCTTATAGCGCAATTATTCCACTTTCAAAATCCTATGGAATCCTGGGGTTTGCAGTTTCAGGACGGGCCGAAACTGCAAATCCCAGGATTCCATAGGATGTTGAAAGTGGAATAATTGTGCTATAAGAGCACAGTGCGGAAATGGCCACAGTTATTCAATCTGAGGTTGCAACTGCATGGATATCAGAGGCAGTGATATCTCTGCCCAACAGATGTTGCAGTTCATGGACCAACAGTGGGTGGAAAGCACTTCATGTCACTGCCATCAATACCAATTGGGCATCCAATAATGGGGTAGATCTAACAGAACCTCCAAGTTGTACACTGGATCCTTTTAGGGAGTGAACTGCCCTGTGAAATCATCTTGAACACCACCTCCTAGATTGGGTGAACAATTTATATCAGTTTTGTCCATCTCATTGTGCGATGACTGAGGCTGGAGAACTTCTTCAAGTCTGAAGGCTGATTCTACTTCAGAGAAGTTGCTGGAGACTGCATTTCAGTGGTGGGTGGTGTTGTAGCCACCACCTGCTGTGACCCGGCAACAGAGTACAGAGTGAGCAGAAGGCTGTTTTGGCAGACAACCTGAGACATTTCAGTGGTGCTTGCCTGTTTAGAGTGAGCAGAAGTGGAGTCAAAAAGTCAGTCCAGGAGTTCAGGAATCCAGCAAGCAGAAAAGTGGAACAGTCCAAGCTTCAGAAAATTCAGGCAATGTCATGCCCTGCTTCCAGAGCATGGACTCTGAGTCTGAAGCAGAGGGCATGCCAGAGACTGAAACAGGGGACATGCCAGGACCTGCTGTACAGAGAGAGGTAACAGTGCCAGAAACAGAACAGAGGACGGTGCCAGCTCCAACAGAGAGTCCTCCCTCTTCAGATACAGAAGAACACTTACCTAGACTCAGCTTCACACAGCACAGGCAGCAAAGAGAGACCCAGTGTTGCTCTCTCAGAATTTATAACCAGCAACAATCAATCAAGGCATAGCTGCACTAGGCTTTGGGTCTATTTAGTTGGTGTCCTTCCCCTCCAGGAGTTGTCAGAGCTTATCTGACCTGCTACCTTGCTGGATGCCTTGACAAATGCTTGGATTGACCTTGGATACTCCCTTGCCATGAAACCCTGCTGGACTTTGTTTATGTTGGACTTTATTTATGACTTCTTGTTACTGTCTGGAAGTAAGTAACAAGCTAGGAGATATTCAGTTTGTTTTGATTTATCAGGTGTGCCAGGACAGGCAGACAGCAAAGCAGGGAATCAGTAGCACACAAAGACAAGGGCTGGCAATTACACAAATTGTTTCTGGCATTGGAGTACCACCCTCTGCCTTCCTTAAAAAGGCTCAAGCCAGTTGACTCTCATCCCAGCCTGCTGCCCTCATGGCTTGACTTGCTCCCAACGCATTTGTGTTTGCTTGTCTCCTTTTGAGGCTGCTGTACACCTAGAGAAGCTGACTCTTGGCCCATGACAGGTCCGAAGGAAGGAAGGAAGGAAGGAAGGAAGGAAGGAAGGAAGGAAGGAAGGGCCAACAGTACCAGTGTGTTTTAGTTTAAACATCTTAACTGCCATTACCTAAGCCTTAGAAGATACCCTTCAATCTTCTAGGAAGGGGAAACTTCCATACGAGAGAAACCACTAAGTGACAGTCTCATGAGGGTGGAGTGTGGTTATCTGGGGAACTCCCAAGGGCTGGACTGGGAAAACAGAACAGCCAAATTTGGCCTTGTAGCCAGAGCTTCCCCATCCCTGTTCTGCATTTTATCAGCCTTGCTTTACCACACTCTCTTCTTGTCTGGCCATATGACATTAACATCACATAGACATCTTGCATTGTCCTAGCTATGTCTAGATGACAGAGTAACTGTGTAATCCTACCCTCTTCATGAAGCTTTTAGGAGAGAAAATGTCCCATTAGAAATTTTATTGTGTCATCAGACTTCTCTTTATAAATCTGCAAGTCAAATCAATTATTAATACATCAGTTGTCACTTTAAACTATTTCTTTATTTTGGAGATGCACTGGGTTATGGGGTAGATTGTGGTGTGAATAGCAATGATACATCATTACATAAGAAGATTAATCTCCGTCATTAGACCTTAGTGATTTTGCTATGCCTCAACAAATACTGTTCAGTACTATAAACTCTATTTTTATATGAAATTAATTTCCCATCCTCCCAGGTAATTATCTCAGTTTTCAAAACTGCATGGAATTGGCACTGTGTTGTGTACTAGCATGAATCTTTAAAAGGACAAAGAAAATAATTATGATTTATGAATTTATTAAACTGAGAAACAATTCCAAGATATCAGGTAGAAGAAAAAAGCTTATATGTACTTTGTTCATTTAAGTTCTTTTTGATTGTCTAAAAGGGAAAATATCTATATATGCTAGCCTTCTTCAACCTGTTGGCCTCTATACATGTTGTCCTACAGCTTCCCTCATCTTTAGCCACATGACAAGCTGGATGAGGATGATGGGAGCTGCAGTCCAACAAAACCAAAGGCAACCCAAATATCTCCTGTCTAGGAAATCTCACTGCTAGTTGCAGTAAGTTCCTATGTCTCCGATGTTACTATTTCAGGTCACTTGAAGTGATACTCAGAAACCAGATCTTCCCAAAACAACAATGGAAGTGAAACCAAAACAAATAATCCACAAAGAATGCATTGCCTAATGTATCAATATGCACTATACACACATAGAGATAAAATGCACATATAGACAACACAAGACTGCATATTTACTCAAGATAAGGACTGTTAAGTTCTGTTGAGTTTGCTATGGTGTGCTTTCAAGTCAACTAACTTTATAGGGTTATTGTGACAGAGTATAGGGGGAGTGGTATCCTGAGTGAAAAGCCACCCAGCAACTGGTTGCTAGGTAACCAGAATGGCTATTCCAGAGGCAAAACCAGCCCCTTTTAGTGGGAAGGAAGGGTGAAGGCCTGAATGAGAATGTATTTATAGCAGGTTCATTGGTTTTGTTGAGATAGAGTTTTCCAGAAGAGTCAGACTTTCAGGGTTCAAGGCAAAGAGTGACTCCTTCAACCAGAGGAGTTCTCATTCAATTGAGGGGGAGTTGAATGAGAAGGGTGTTTTCTTAGGGAAAGCCTAGAAAAGGGGCAGAAGAGAAATCAACCCACTGTTAAATCTGGTCAGAGAATGGCCTAGATTTGGGAAAATGGCCTTTGGCAAAGAGAGAAGCCAGAGGGCTGCGTGCGTGCATGTGCATGTATGTGAGAGAGGGAGACCTGTACCTTAATGCTGTTGTAAAGTGTTAAGAAACTGTTTAAATGCATTCTGAAGATCTGTTTGAACTTAGACATACATAGAAAACCAACACATTATTCTGTTTGCTGTTTTAATAAAGACCATAATATATATATATATACACACACACACACACACACTTAGTCTCAACTGAATTATGCTCAGTGGTTATAGCCATCCAGAACCACACTGCCATAAACTTTTAAAGAGGATTTAAGTAATAACTGAAAGGCTTTACCCTGGTTACACAAGGGTTGTGTTTTGGGGGAAAGCCAGAGCTGTGCATGAAGTGGCAAGGCTCCTTGGCAGACTGAGAGGAAGGGTGCCATTCCAGTCTGAGAAAAGAAAAAGCAAGACCTTGTTGTTGTTATCTACACAGTTATCATCAGGTTTTCTTGGCAGGATTTATTCACAGGAAGTTTCTCATTGCTTTCCTCTAAGGATGAGAGAGTATGACTTGTCTACAGTCATCCAGTGGATTCCCACAACTCAGTTGGGATTTGAACCCATCTCCCAGTTAAGCACTGAAACCATAGCAATGTCCTAGCTCTCATGTTGGATTTTGTCCCAGATAAATGTACATAAGGCTGCAGCACTAACTGAATACATTGGGGGTACTTGCAGGGATATTTTTTCTGTCTGTATGTGTTTGAGTTTTTATTGAATTTATGCTGTTATCTGCTTTGATTTCTTTTTTGATATAAATTATTAAAATAAAATGGACTCACACCATCAGGAAAATGAAACAGCAGAGCTAGGACTATAAACAACAAGAGACAGATTTCCAAACCCAGGTATTTTGCTGACTGAGGCAAAGGGCAAGATGGCCTCTTCTTTCCTATTGGCTGGGCTGCCATTTGAATAATGCCAATGGATTGCAATCTTCTACCACATCTGAAGGTGGTAGTTCTCCACAACCAGCTCACATCCTCCAAGAGAGGGAAATGGTCAGGGGGCTTTGGAAAGTTATTTTTTTGGGCATCATGGCAAGTTGCATAATGAATATTGTTAAAAGCAATTTCCCATACCCTTCACAGAGCCCAAAGAGCAGTAGCATATACAGTAATAACAACTATATTAGGATCCAAGAGCCAGTATGCTGTAATGGACTGAGCTTTGGACTACAACTCTGAAGACTTGCATTCAAATATGTGCTCAGCCATGGAAACCCACTGGGTGACCTTGGGCAAGTCACACACTCTCAGTCTTAGAGGAAGGCAAAGGCAACCCCCCTCTGAACAAATCGTGCCAAGAAAACCCCATGATGTAGAAACCCTAAAGTGACCCTAAGTCTGAAATGACTTGAAGGCACAAAACAACAATAAATTAGGATCCATGTGACTGTAGTCCCAATTCACAGGTACATCTTATTAAGCACACTGAGCTTTAAAGAGAGATATTCAATCTGCAGAGGTGCAACCTTATAGCTTTTAATTAGAAATGCAAACTCTCTTGAAAAGAAGCATTCCTGTTTATGGTGCTAACATTAAAGGAACAGGAAGAAATATTCCTTTTGATTATTTTTCTAATTCTCTGATTTCCTCCAGTGCTAATCTGCCACAAACAATAGTAAAACTTGAAGGCCTTGTTAACAGCTCATTCACTTGCTAGAGCAAGGAAGGAGCATCAATTACCCTGGCACTCTGGAAGATAATGTCATTGCTTCTGTGCTGGAATAAAAGTCCCAGAGCTGTGCTCCATCGTGTTCTCCCTCCACAACTATTGCCTGAACTTATTGCCAACCAATTTCACTGGGTGACCTTGAGTTCTAGTATAAGAGAAAGAAAGGGAAAAGATTCCTCTACACAGACTCCCTATACAGACTCTCTCCAGACTCTTCATTACTTTATAAATCACTTTCACAACTCCCAAACTTGTCGTGTTTTCTAAACTAAAAAACCGTACAATATTGTTCTCTTCCCTCACAGGCATATTCTTCAACTCCTTCATCATGCTAGTTTCTCTTATGTATACTGAAAGCTTTAAAGATGCTACTGTGATATTTCCTGGCAACCAAGATGCTTCTATGGGCTAAATCAGGGCTGGACAACCCAGATGCTGTCAGAGTACAACTCCCAGTATTCTCTGCCATTGGCAATGCTGGTTAGAGTATTAGCCTGATTTCTGAGGTCCCTTGGGGGACCTCTTAATGTGCTCCATGTGATAGGGAATGGAAACTAGCCAGAGCATGAGCAATAGCAATGCAAAAGGCAGGGGAACCTAGCAGGGTCTTTTTGCACAGTTTTTACGAGGTCAGGCCAAGCCAAGCCAAAAACCAAATGGAAATGTCCAATAAAATGATTTTATTGAATGAAAGTCTCATGCACCAATGCAATCACTCACACACTCACTCAAGACCTATTAAGAAGCAAAAGAGAGGAAACTGGATAGGGGAACTATTGAAGGGATTGTAGCTGGGGTAATACCGCAGCTTTTCCTGAAGTCCTTGGTCCAGGAAAAACAGCGAAGAAGTAGGGCTCAGCACAGAGAGGGCTGAGGGGATCACTCAACTGATGGAGAAACAGTCTGCTGGTATGACCAGGAGTGATCCAAAGAAACTCTCAAAAACTGGGACTATTTGTAGGGGAAAAGGTACCTGGAGGGCTAATCCTTTTCCAAGGAGAACAATGGGTGTTGCAACAGAAAAGAAGCTCCACGATGGCAACTCCTTTTGCATGATGAGATCACAAGGTGTTGCCAAAGTTTCAGGATCTTCAGTTGCATTGGGCTATGGTGTGAATTCATATATGGTCCTTGCCTGATAGGATTTTATTGCTATCAGTGCTCAACTTGGGGAAAAGATGCTAATCCCCTCAGGTTGGCTCCTCAGTGGCTGAGGACCCTTTGTTTACTGTGGGTTTCCACAGCTTGAGGTCTCCTGGAGTTACATGATGGTGGGATTGTACTGGCCTGACCTGATTTTCGATCATTGGACCACATGCTTATCCCCGTGACCTCTCAGGCACATTGAATCATTTTTTAATATCAAAATTGTAGACCCCAGGATAGGGTTTACCAGTGAGGTAACAAGAACTGTTGTGAACTGTACTCCAACAACATCCTGGGTCAAATGGAACATAGGTTAAATGTAACGTATAAAGGGTTGGCGTTCAAGTAGACACCAGCTAGTACTACACACACTTGAGGGGGAGCACAGTTAAGTAACAGAGCTGCTGATGGAGTGGCCAGGATGAAAATTGGGAAGTGCTGGTTATGTGTTTTCTTTGACCAAACTCTAGTAAGCCTCCTGTAAGATTTAAGTGCCCACCTTTATACCTACGCTATCATTAGAGGAGGAATCCTTGACAGAGTGCCAGGGTGAGCCCAGATAGCCTCCACCTGCCCTTGAGAATTAGAGAAAGAAGGAGCAGTAGCTGCTTTGAGTTTATGGCTGCCCTTTTTTGTTGGGTGTACAAGTCAGAATGTACTTGGGTTCATCTTCCCATTCAGCAACCCATTATTAAGACTCAGTGACCTGCCTGCCTCTTCCCAGCAAAGATAAGAAGGAAGTGGCTCCAGAGAAATGAGGCAGTAAAGCCAAAGCATAGCAATCCGTGCACAGACCTAGAAAAGAAAAAAAAAAGCAAGACTGGGGAACATTCTCTATCTATTGCCCCACATTCTCTATCTATTGCCCCACCTCTCATTTCAGGTTATCTTCTACAGGTTGCTCATTTCATGTTACTTGCAAGTGCTGAAAGTGAAGTTACAGCAAGTAACCTCACCAGCTCAGCTATACTCTTCTAGCACTGGAGAGTGAACGAGAGAAACAGAAGTGCTGGTGTTCAGCTGCTTATAAACTTCAGGATGGATAACCTTACAAGGGACGAAAAATAGTCATGGGAGAAAAAACCTCTCAAATACAAAAACAAAGAGGCAGCTGTCTTTGGCTTGAGTAAAACAAATAGACCACTGGCTTCTTGGATTTTCTTCACAGTTGGAATGTTGAATGCATAGGAAGAGTTTAACCTATTTTTTGGGGGGGGGGTATAAAACTATAATTCAGTATGCTTGGTGTATATTGGACAATTATAGCTTTTTAGAAAGAAAGTGACCATTTCAGCTAAATGGTGGTGATGTAGTACAGAAAATACAGCCCTCCTTCCACATTCGTGGGTTTTACCTTTGCAAATTTGGTTATTCATGAGGCATGTGCTTGCCTCCCTCCATTTTCATCCTCCCAATCCTTGCATTCATCACTCCAGGCTTGCAAGGCTTGTGTTTAAAATGAAGAGTTTTTTTTTCCCTTTTGGGTAAGCAAAGCCCCCCTCCCACTGCTGATGGCATGGCCTCTCAGCTATGTGATTGTACATTCTGCTGTGTATTGGCTGCTGATTGGTCAGGTGCTCCTTTCTCAAGATGGCCACTGGAAGTAGATAGAACTCCAGAACTCCCCTCTTCTCTGTCTGAGGGGAAAGTACTGGTAAGCCTTTTAGGTTGTCTTCTTTTTTCTCCCCAACACCACAGCAGAGGTAAAAGAATGGAAGGTGGAAAGCTTGGGAGGGAAACGGGAGGGGAATTGCAGGGGTGAATTATTTGTGTTTTTCCCACTTTTGTGAGGGTTCTGTGCCCCGAACTCTCATGAATGTGGAGGGGCTACTGTACTTTGCTGTTATTATTCGCCATCAGATTGGCTTCATCTTATGGTGCTCCTATGAATGAGAGACTGCCAAAAGGTTCTTTTTTTGACAGCCCTTCTCAGGCCTTGCAAACTCATGGGTATGAGTTCCTTGAACGAATCAATCCATCTGTAATGTGGTCATCTTCTTTCCTTCTTGCCTTTCACTTTTCCCTCATTATTGTCTTTTCCACTGAGTCATGTCATCTCATGATATGGCCAAAGTACAACAGCTTCAGATTAGTCATCTTGACTTCCAGTGAGAGTTCAGGCCTGACTTGTTCTACGATCCATTTATTTATCTTTTCAGCAGTCCACCTTATCTCTAGAACAGTATTACAAATGAGTTTATTCTCTTCTTGTCTGATTCCTTCACTGTCCAGCTTTCACAAGCATACATAAAAATCAGAAGTACTATAGCATGAATGATTCTGAACTGGCATTTAATTATATATCTTTGCCCTTGGGAATCTTATCTAGTTCCTTCATAGCTGCATTTCCAAGTCACTGCCTTTTCCTGATCTTAAACTGTTGATGTTTTCCCTCCGAATCTAAACCCTGCCTTCTGTATATGAGTATAAATTAAACAGATAGCGTGATAAAATGCAACTTTGTCTGACCCCTTCGCCAGAGAAATCATTCTGTTTATCCATATTGTGTCCTGACAGTGGTACCTTGTCCAGAGTATGTTGTGTATCTGTACAATTGGATGTTATGATAGAGCCATTTCTTTCCGAGTGTAGGCTCATTAAGGTTTATGAGGTAAGTGTTCTCAGTCCTAATTCTTTTGGGGTGGGATGTGTTATAGTTTTGCATTATTTATTTCATTTATTTATTAGAAAACCCTTTGATATTTGTATATACATGCTATTTTAAAACTATATCTCTATGACACAAAATTTCACTGAAGGTCAGCATGATTGGATCCTTCATGCTCTTACTATAGCTACAAAACTCATATGCCAAAGTTAAAAGGGTCTATATATATGAACCATCCAATACTCAGAAGATCATACAGCTGTAGTTACACACACAAACATGCGTTCTACAGACATTATTGTCAAGTAAACATCTTTCTGGACAAACAACCAGCTGATATTAAGCTATATGCCTAGCTTCTTCTCCCTTTCTACCTCTTTTCCCTGAATCTGTACATTAAAAAACAAACAAAAAACCCTACATTTTTAAAAAGAAAGATTCAGTATCTCCAGTGCTTTCATACAACAGTGCAGAGTGAAACAGTTTGCATGGTTGTTCTGTTTGCTTGCTTGCTTGCAAAAATAGATTTTGTGTGCATAACTTGAGTAGAAGTCCCTGACCTTGGAGGAGTAGAAAGCATTCAATGTCATTTTCTCACAATGTCTTCTCTTACTTGATTCTTTTCTGTTGGGAGTTGTAAACAGACCAGTTAAGCAACTCTAGTGATCTGCATATCCTGATGATTTTCCCACTTGATATGCTGATCTAATCTCCTCCAGAATGATCCCTAACATTCAAAACACAAATTCACCCAGTTTAAAAGCAATTAAGACACACATAGAAATCTATGAGAATATACTGTTCCTTGAATTTGGATTAGTTTGTTGGCATCTACGACTACTGCACTCTTGTTCTCCCAAAGAATTAAAAATAATAATTATGAATACTCCAGATTGTGCTCAAACTCTACATGTTTTTTTAGAATAGTAACTGTTAGTTATGAACGTCACAGTGCACTTTTCATCCAGTTCTTGCCTTTCACAAATCAACTCACATGAAGAATACTATTAAGAAAGAGAATGAACCATTCTATTTCTGAAATAAAAAAATGATTGAGAGACACTTAAACAGAGGTGAGATTAGTGATTCAAGTTTTTCTGTAATAAAAAATAACCCTTGAATTTTTTATTCAAGAAAAAGTTGGCTACTTGAGGCAGCTTAGATAAACAATTACAGCTGGATCAGTCAAATCCAAGAGGAGTCATGGTTAGACTAACTTTTTTCATTGATTTCAATGGGTCTACTCTGTGGTTAGCTCTGAATCCAACCTGATGCTATCCGATAAAGGAGAAAAGTTAGGGGAGAAATTTGGATGTACTGTAGTTCTAAAATTCCCAGTGGTCTGGTAGCCTATGACACAAATTTTACAATGAAGCCGCATCATGTACTATCATACCACTGATAGTATTTTAGAACTCAATTTTCTTTCCTAAACTTCAAAACTTACATGTAAGTTTATCAAGGTTCCAACCAACAGTTCCTTCAATAAAAAAAAATGGTGACTTGAGAATATTCTTTGTGAAGCTAAGCTGACCTAGTCTTGCAAAATGCCTGAGTAGGGCATTGTTTGAAAACAATGTTGAATTTCACAGAACAAGAGAAGGACATGAGTACAGTAAATAAATAATTTAACTTATTTAATCAGACAGGTAGAGTTAAACAAGGTAGCAAGCACAAAAGATGGAGACATTAAACTATCTGCATCATAAATTACTTACCCAGCCTAATTAGGTTACTTACGCCATCTAATTTTGCTGCTTTGATAAAACTCCACCTTGGAATGTGCTAGAGTCTCCTTCTTTGTGTTGTAAGTAAAAAGGAAATTCAGAAGACAAAATAGAGAAAGAGAAATAGTCTTTTATATATTCTAGTTAAAAGATAAAAATAGCATATAGGTTCTCAATATACAGAATATTAAAAGAGAACATGAGCAAGTTTGATGGCTTTTGTGGTCTCTTCCAGCTCTATGATTCTATAGAACAGTAGCATGAGGCTCATTTCTATCCATAGTCACTAGGAGAGTAGTCAAGAAAATGTACTAGAATTCTCTGGTATTTTATCTATAACACAGATCCCACAGTTCCATAGAATGTAGTTAAAGTGATATTGAACTCTTCTAACTGTGTAATATAGATACATACCTAACAGTGGCATGGAACTGTAGATGGATGGGAGATATTGTCCTTCATTGCAGTCATAAACTTCTCCCATTTATGTTCCCTTGGAACACAGTGTGACATTTGCAGAACTATGGATCTGTCGTGCTTCCAGAACATGGAAATGGACTCTGACTCAGAGACCAAAACAGTGGACATGCCAGGACATGCTGAAAAGGAGGAAGTTACAAACCAATAAATCCCAGAAACAGAACAGGGTGCAGTGCCAGGTCCAGCAGAAAGTCCTACGTCTTCAGATACAGAAGACAACTTATCTAAACCTATCTTTGCCAAGTGTAGACAGCAAAGGGAGAGCCTACATAGGTCTCAAATGAACACCAGAGGCTCTTGCTGCTGGCCATGCCCTCCTGCCTGGTCTTGAAAAGGGAACAGACAGTAGAAGGGAGAAGAACACCAGAGGCTTCTTGCTGCCGGCCATGCCCTCCTGCCTGGTCTTATAAAAGGAAACAGACAGGAGAAGGGAGAAGAACACCAGAGGCTTCCTCCGTCTCTGTAATGGGGTCGGAGAGCAAGAAACATCAAAGGCAGCCTCTAGTGTCACTGGCCACACCCTCCCCCCGATTTTATAATTAAGAGAGAGAGGGAGGAAGAAAGGGGGGTAGGAGTGGGTGGGGGTGTGAGCAAGCAGGGGGTATTTTTTCATGATGGGGCAGTTGGATGTTATAGATGAACAATGGGAAGTGACAATAAGTATTGTGCTGGGCAAAGGGAGATATGGTGATAGCAGGGCGAAATGTCGTTACAGGGGAAGGAGAGATAGATGTTTAATATCTATCTCACCTTCCGTTCGCCCTGCTACCCCAAGGTGTCTGGAGAGTGAACTAAACCACCCACAGAACCTTTCCTTGCTCCTGTGCAATGCCAGGTCAATGAAAAAGAAAACTCATATCATCCATGACCTTTTAAAGGATGAAGAAGCTGACCTGGCTTGCTTTACAGAGACCTGGCTGGAAGACGATAGTGGTACAACTTGGGTCCAGGCCTTGCCAGTCAGATACTCTGTCAGTGAGCAGGTAAGGGGAAGTGGAGGGGGGCGGAGTAGCCTTGGTTTACAAAGACAATCTTATACTGACCAGGATACCTATCCAGAAAACAGACCACTTCGAGTGCATATACCTGAGCCTGAAGGCAAAGGATAGTCTAGGGATTCTGTTAGGTAGCAGGGTGGTCGGTACACTATCAGACACCCTGGCTGAGCTGACAGAGCTGGTGTCGGAGTTGGTGTTGGAGTCGACCAGATTTCTGGTTCTGGGCGACTTCAATATCCCATTTGAGACCAGTTTGACAGGTGCGGCTTGGGAGTTCATGGCATCCATGACAAACATGGGCCTATCCCACTTAGTCTCTGGGCCAACACATTATGCAGGTCATACCCTTGATGCGGTCTTCAGTATGGAACAGGCACAGCTGTGGGTGGAGATAATAAATGCTACCACCATGTCATGGACGGATCATTTCCTTGTAAGGGTTAGACTTACAGCTGCTATCCGCCCCTGCAGGTGTGGTGGCCCTATTAGAATGGTCCACCCTCGAAAGTTAATGGAACCTATTGGATTCCAGAAAGCCCTGGAGGATCTTATGGTTGGTATCGCCGATGATCCTGTTGAAGCCCTAGTTAATACCTGGAATTGTGATCTTACTAGGGCTATCGACACGATTGATCCCAAGCATCCTTTCCGGACTGCTTCAAATCGTAATCCTTGGTATACAGTAGAACTCAGGAATATGAAGCAGGTCCGACAACGACTAGAGCACAACTGGTGGAAATCTGGACTCTTATCTGACAGAATACGCTATAGAGAATTCCTTCATTCCTATGGAGTGGCAAGAGATGCAGTGAAGAAGACTTTCCTCTCTGCACGTATTGCGTCTGTGACTTCTCATCCAGCAGAGCTGTTCAGGGTGGTAAGGGATCTGACTCAGCTACCCACTCCCCTGAACTCGCTGTTAGAACCTAGTGTGGCTTGCTGTGATGCTTTGAATAATCATTTTGCAGATAAAATCTCTCAGATAAGAGCCGACTTGGTGTTATAGCAGAGGTTACAAATGGAGTGTCCGGCAACTCCGTGAACAGGATTATACTGGATCAGTTTCAGTCAGTGAGTACCGAGAATGTAGACAAGCTCCTTGGAAATATAAGAAAGACAACTTGCCCTCTTGATCCCTGCCCTTCATGGCTGGTCATCCAGGGAGGAGTTGCAAATAAGACCCATTTAAGATACATTATTAACGCATCCCTCAGGGAGGGCAATTTTCCAGCTTGTTTAAAAGAAGCGATTATACGACCACTTCTAAAAAAGCCCTCCCTAGATCCCCTGGATATGAATAATTATAGACCAGTCTCCCATCTCCCATTTTTAAGCAAGGTGATCGAGAGGGCTGTTGGTCTTCAGCTCCAAGCTGTCTTAGATGAAACAGATTATCTAGACCATTTCAAACTGGCTTCAGGGCAGGATATGGAGTCGAGACTGCCATGGTCGCCTTAGTGGATGATCTTATCCTAGGTATCGACAGGGGAAGTGTGACCCTGCTGGTACTCTTGGACCTCTCAGCGGCTTTCGATACCATAGACCATGGTATCCTTCTGGAATGCCTGAGAGGGCTGGGGATCGGGGGCACTGCACTTAAGTGGTTCCGGTCCTATCTCTCAGGTAGATACCAGATGGTGATGCTTGGGGACAGCTGCTCCTCGAAAAAGGAGCTTAAATCTGGCATCCCTCAGGGCGCCGTCCTGTCCCCAATGCTATTTAACATCTACATGAAACCGCTGGGAGAGATCATCAGGAGCCATGGAGCAAGGTGCTATCAGTACGCTGATGACACCCAGATATCTCTCTCCATGCCTCTGATAATAGCATCAACTAAGGGTGGCATCTCGCCTCTGAATGAATGTCTTGAAGCAGTAGTGGACTGGATGAGGAAAAACAGACTGAAGCTGAATCCAGATAAGATACTCACTGTTAAGGGCCCTAGCCCAGGTATGGAGGTTTGTCAACCTGTTCTAGACGGGGTCACACTTCCCCTGAAAGACTGTGTCCACAGCTTGGGGGTGCTCTTGGATTCACTGCTTCAGATGACAGCTCAAATTGATGCGGCGGCCAGGAGTGCTTGCTATCAGCTTCAGCTGATAAGCCAGCTGCGCCCCTTCCTGGACCTGGAACACCTAAAAACAGTGGTACATGCGCTGGTAACTTCACGGCTTGACTTATGCAATGCGCTCTACATAGGGCTACCCATGTGCTTAGTCTGGAAACTTCAATTAATTCAGAATATGGCAGCCAGGATGGTCACCAGAAGATCTAAAACTGACCACATAACACCTATTCTGAAGTCTTTACATTGGCTGCCTATTAGTTTCCGGGCACAGTACAAGGTGTTGGTTTTTACCTTTAAAGCCCTTCATGGCTTGAGGCCAGCCTACCTGTGGGATTGCCTTCTCCCATATAATCCGGCCCGCACACTAAGGTCCTCTGGGAGGAATTTACTGCAGCCAGTCAGAACTAGGTTGGCTGCGGTTACCCAGAGGACCTTCTCTTCTATCGCTCCCAAGTTATGGAATGGTCTGCCGGAGGAGACCCGGCACATTACCAGTCTTGACTGCTTTAAGAAAGCAGTCAAGACTGCTCTCTTCCAACAGGCTTTCCCAGACTAGTACTTCCACCGCCTCCCACCAACTGTCTTGCTGTTCTTTTAATAGTCAGTTGATTGTTGTTAATTGTTAATTGTTGTGTGTTTTAGGGGGTTGGTTTTAGATGGGTTGGTGGGTGGAGAGGATTGGGTATGTTTTTAATGTATTTAATGTATTATTGTTGTTCGCCGCCTCGATCCATGGGGAGAGGCGGGATAGAAATAAATGTTGTTATTATTATTATTTATAGAAGACAGCAATTAGTTAGGCAGGAGCTGTGCTAAGCAGCTGACCTATATATACACAGCCCTTCCCTTCTAGGAGTTGTGGGAGGTTATCAGACCTCTTTGTCTGCTGGGTGCATTCCTCTGGATTGTGATGACTGACTCTGGATTTATTAGCTCTGGTTTGGATTCTGTTGGACTCTGTTTATGGCCATTGACGAGAACAGGAGAGACTGTGTGGCACCCCTACTTAATGGGAAGATGAGCTATGGTAGTTACACATTTTAATCATTCAGAAAGTGCCCTAATACAGTTATTATTCTTCATGGGTTAAAGACAATGTGACAAGAAGAAGTGGAAAGCAATAAAACAACAACTATGTCTCAAAAAAAAAAAAAAAAAAAAGGCAGCCTCCCAAATACAACTTGTTACATTTTGATGTATTTTTAATTTTATGCTTTTACTACACTATATTTTAATGTATTTGACTATTTTATGCAGATCCTAGGAAAGGTTCCTTGTTTGGACTACACATTCTAGAATCCCTAAATAATCACAGCAAAGCTGGGAGTTATACACCCACCCCCATATTTTCTCCAGGCTGTTTTCCTGGTATGTTGATTTGTTGTAATCCAACCAAAAGAGTGCATTAGTATTGGAAAGCCAGAAGAGAAACCAACCAATTTTATTTGTATCTTTCCATTCCACCATACAATAATGCCCAAGGCAGCTGGAAAGCAATACAATACAAATATCAATATAAATAGTAATATAATTAATAAATAATAAAATAATGATATAAATAGCTAAAATTAAAGATGTGGGTATCCTGGGAAGGAAATTATGTGGCTCTGAAGATGTTGTTGGACTTCAGCCTTAACCAAGGGTGAAACATCCTGGGAGATGCACTTCAACATGGGGAGAATCATATGATTCCTACCCCTGGACTAAATCTAATTGTTATTTCTAACTACAATGGACATTTTAAATCAAAGGATCTCATACAGCTGTTGACTTAGCAAGTCCTATTCAGTCACTGGGTCTGCTTTAGTTGGGACTAATAATTAGATTTAGACTCAAAATAATAATGAAATGTAATTTAGTACATTAAAAGCATATCAGCTTAAAGAGAGAGGGGGTGAAAGAAAGAAACAGTACTGAGCACTTTAAATCAGTTTCTGCAAATTAACTTAAGAATCCAAAGCTTTTCTGAGAAATATCTATATCTGTCTGTCTGTCTGTCATCTAGCTAGCTAGCTGACTAGCTGTCCTGTGCTGGCAACCTGCAAAAGCTTCACAACTGCAGAATCAGCAGTAACTAGCAAACAGTGTTTGTTAAAACAGTTCAGAGCTACCAAGTTTGAATTTACCAAGCATCCAGGGAGACAGTATCCCTGAGTAGAATCTATAGTCCAGGCAAAGGTCCAAGGTCCAGAGAACACAAAGAAAGGATGCAGGCTGTCATCACCAATGGAGTCAACAGGTTCCAGCAGCTTTCTGCCATCCTGACTTCTGATTATATAGCTTCAGTGTCCTGGCCAGCTGTGGCCTAATTAATGAGCTCTTCCTTTTCCACCTGCACTGGCTTCCATAAGTACTGTCCCTCTTTTGTTTTCAGGGTGTGGCTGTTGGGAAGAGTTCTGTCTGGATCATGGGGCAGGGACATGACACTATCTATCATCCATCTATCTTTGCTTCCAGGGGAAAGGAGCAAAGATAGAAGATGCAGTTTAGTCTTCCTGCTAGAATCAATAAGGCCTCACTCCCATACAGTCTGGATCCATAACAGTTGTGTTTAAGAAAAAGTAATAGCAAGCTTAGTGGGTTGAGGCACACTGGGACCTGGATATAAAGGCTGCTTTTGTTCTGTAACTGTGGCATTGGGTGGTATATTGTAAAGGAGACCAAGAAATTCCTGGTTCAAGTCCTGACTGGTTTTCATGCCCTCCTCTTTTTTGCTCCATAACTTTCCAAAGCTTTCATGGAAATGAAGCTCTAAGCAGTGCTGTGTGTTACTGTTTTTGCCTTCTGTAACTTTGGAAAGCTTCCAAGATATTGTTTTTTCTTAAGCAGGCTCACAAGGATGAAATATAAGGCCCCCTGCTTTCTAGAATGGGTTGGGAGAATCAGATTTAAAAAACAACAACCTAATAAATACATCCAGGTGCTTGAAGATCAGTACAGCCTTTTTTTGTTCCTGAGACCTAGGTAAGTAAATAAGTGTCTTATTCCAAATAATAATGTTTAGCATTGGCATGGCATGTTATTTATCTTACAGGTATATTAGAGTGAAATTTTAGTTTTTTAGAGTTTTAGAATATTTCAAAATACAACTCCCATGAGGCTATATCTCCTCCATACCTCCCAGTTCCCATAATCTTAGGCCATTTCCGCACTAGCCTGTTATAGTGCGATGATTCCACTTTCAACATTCTCTGGAATCCTGGGGTTTGCAGTTTCGGGAGGGGCCAGCTATAACAGGCTAGTGTAGAAATGGCCTTAGTCTGAAGTCTATGCAATGTGTTTCTACTATAGCTTCTTTCTTCTCAACATCTCATAACTTTTTTCCTTCCCAAAATTCTGTTACTAACAGGGGAATCCTGAGCATTATTATTAATATCAATATTAATATTTTAGCTGAAGCAACCTTCCTCTTTGTAACAAAAGCATTTCTGTAATGGTCACCAGGCACTTGGCAGGTTAATGGCACAAACCTACACATGTTTATTCAAAAGTATATCCCACTCAGTTCAGTCATCCTTACACCCTAAGATGTGTATCTAGAATTGCATCTTAGGTATTATATTTGGTGATCGCTTGTGGCAGAAGTGGGAAAGTGAAACTATGCTCCTATAAGCAGGTGGTTAGAGTTTCCTGGAGTGTACCTCCTTATCTTGTCTTATCAACTGATTTCTTGCCTGTAGAGTGTTATTGACTTCACTTCCTTTTCCTCTACTTCATCTTCTTCCCACAGTCTTTTGGAATTGTGGCCAGCAGACCCCACCCTTCTCTGTTTGTCAGTTTCTTGATAAACACTTTCTCTTCACTTAACAAGCTAACCTCTATACTGTTGGGGAAATTGAGAGACTTTGGTAATGAGACTCTCAATCAGCAGAGTATTTTAGTAATTGCACAAAAATGGAAGTTGAACAGATCACCAGTCCCACTTCTGTAACTCCACCCCAAACACACTTAATCTAGCTCAAAATAAACACAAAAACGGTTTGGTTAAAAATATAAAAGAGTTTACTCACAAAAATCTTGTGCATAGTCTACACAGGTTCAATTCTTGAAGTAGGTAGGAAGAAAATTAAGCACTCGCATGCTTGCTGACAATAATCCCTGTTAGGAGATCTCAGAGCATGCTTTCAGGACAAAAGGCGAAGACAAAAAAAGGGGAGGGAGTAAATGGCAAGAGAATCTTTTTAAAGAACAAAGAATGTGTAGGTGCTGGAGGAAGAGGTGTTAACCAACAAACGAAGTTTTCTCTCTAGGCTATCTCTCTATGCTTACAATAGACATGCAAACAAACTAGCCATTTAATTAGGCATGCAAAGGTTGCCACTCTCAACATATACAGCCAATATTTAGAAGGTTGCTGTCCCCAGGATTGCAGGACTGTTCTACAGTACAATCCAAAGTGGAGTGAGGGAGTGTGATTCTCCACCACTTTAAGACCATTACATGAGGGGGAGACATATCTTTCCCCCCTATTTTTCTCACAAGAGGAGTGGGGTGAAGTGATCCCTGATCCTTCCTGGCAGATGAAGAGGATTTGATCCAATATATTCGAGACTCCTCACCCTATTCCTATCTACCTACCTATTCATTTCTCTGATGAGCTCAAGGGGATAAACATGGCTCTCCTCCTCTCCACATTATTCTCATGATGAGTCTGTGAAATAAGTCAGACTAAGAGAGCAAATAGCCCAAGCTCACCCAATGTGCTTTATGACTAGTGCAGATTTAAACCTGGTTTTGTCAAATCCCACGCCCTTTCCACAACTTACCTGTTCTCGATGCTGGAGCACAGGGATCGCGCGAGCAGCCTCTTGCGAGAGGCTGTCGCATCCCTGCTGCTTTGGTGCTGCAGCTCCTTCCTGATTGCGCAAGCACCCCACCCTTTCCTACTGCAGCGCAGCCTGGAAGTTGAAGGCTAGCGCTGAGGAAGGAAGCATAACTGCGTGGCATTTTTGGCTTGAAGCTGAAAATAAAAAAAATCCGTTAGCAGTTCACGTCATGCTCTTGAGCATCGCGTAAATGTGAGTGCGTCGTGCAGACCGCTCCTCACATTTACACGACGCTCAAGGGGCCCTTTTGCTTAAGAAACGCCATGTGAAAAGAGCTCCAGTGCAATGTCCTAACAACTGCAGTGCACTGGATCTTTATAGATTAATGTCTACAGAACCTTTCCATACCTTCTCAGGTGGACATCTTCCAGGGTTAAAATTGCTTTTCCCACCTTCCAGGAAACAATGTTGAGGAGGGACAACACTGCATGCTGAGTCTGGGATCCTGTTACTGACATATGCAGGTACAAGTTAAACCAACATTTTCTTATGTCTGTTTCTAGTTGCTGTAGAAGTTGGTATTCCTTTCCTCTCTCCACAACAATGAAAGCCCCCACTGCCCTGGACCCACCAGAGAGCCACAGAAGTCCCCTCACCCATGACCATTCATACTTGGAGGAAAGCAATATGAATTGCAGAGGTATCTGACTCAGTTCCTGTAGCCAGACAGAAAATGATTACATCAGTCACTGAGACCTCTGGAAGAGCCCAGTAGACCTCTTCATTTCTGTCCACTGGAACACAACAGATGCTTCTTCAATCTCCATTCTCCTCCAGGCTATGAAAGGGGGCTTCACTGACTCTGTGATAGGTCTGGGTGGTAAATAGCTCAGTCCACTTCCAGGTTACTTCTTCTTAGCCTAGGGCACCTACTGAACACTTATCCCTTGCCCAGAACCCATTGCAGATTCTCCTAAGGGAATAAAATATTTCCGAAAAAAAGACAAGCATGTCTGTCTTTAAGATTCTGCTGTGTGTGAGAGACTGAAATTCAATAAATCTGACAAAACACGCTCAGGAAATGGTTAACACTAAACGGTAAAAGTTTCATTTTTCAAGGCTTCCATTTAGACATAAACAATACTAGGCTGGCTCGCTATACACAGTGGACTCTGTTATAATTATATGCTTCCTAACCGTTCTCTGAACTCTCTCATACTAGTTTAATACTACAAGTTGGCCCCAAAATCACACACTCTAGTTAACTGCCAATCTGCTTTTTTTTTCTTTTTTCTTTTTTCATTTGCTCTTTCCATCTCTCTCCACCTCCCTTCACAGTATTCCAAGGGCTGTGATAGGCTGGACTCAGGAGTGCACAGACATTAGCTCTGTCCATTACACTTTCAATAGCAATAAATCATACAAGCATAGAATCATAAAATTTGAAAGGGCCACATAGACCATCAAGTTAAATCCTAAAATAAAACATGAGTACAAAAATACAACATGTATTTGAAACTTAGAATCACAGATACCGAGTTGGAGGAGACCACAAGGTCCATCCAGTCCAACCCCTTGCCATGTAGGAATACATAATCAAAGGGCTCACAACAGATGGCCATTCAGATTCTGTATTCCACTGTCAAACAGCTCTTCTGATCAGGAAGTTTTTTTTCCTGATGTTTAGGTGGAATCTCTTTCCCTGTAGTTTGAATCCATTATTCCACGTCTTAGTTTGCCAGAGCAGCAGAACACAAGCTCGCTTCATTTTCCAAATGACATGTTTTCAAATATTTAAACAAGCCTATCATATCACCTCTTAACCTTCTTGTTTCCAGGATAAACATACTTAGCTTCCTAAGCTGTTCCTCATAGAGCATGGTTTTCAGGCTTTTTGCCATTTTAGTCACCTTCCTCCGGACATGCTTCAGCTTGTCAATATCCTTCTTGAATTGTGGTGCCCAGAACTAGATATAGTATTCCAGATGAGGTCTGACCAAAGCAGAACAGAGTGGTACTATTACTTTCCTTGACCTAGACCCTATACTTCTATAGACGCAGCCTAGAATCACATTGGCTTTTTTAGCTGCCACATCACACTGTTGACTCATGTTAAGCTTGTGGCTTCCTAATACTCCTTAGATCCCTTTCACATGTATTGTGGTCAAGCCAGCTGTCATCCATCTTATATCTGTGCATATTATATTTCTTATATTATATTGCCTATGCATTGTACTTTGGCTTTCTCCAAGTCATTTATAAAGATGTTGGATAGCACTGGGCCCAAGACATAACCTGTGGTACTCCACCAACCACTTCCCCCATCGGTGAGCATCCTTTGGGTTTGGCCAGTCAACCAATTACAGATCCATCTAACAGTAACATTGTCTAACCCACATTTTGCTAGCTTGTTTGCAAGAATATCATGGAGGATCTTATCAAAGCCTTACTGAAATCAAGATATGCTACATCCCTTCCCTTTATCGACAAAGCTTGTAACTCTATCAGAGAGAGAGAGGAGTAGATAATTGGTCTGAAATGATATTTTTTGGGAAATTTATGCTTTTAGTGATTGTGGCATTCCCTTCTAATGGCTTACAGACTGTCTGTTTAATGATCTGCTCTAGAATGTTTCCTGGTATTGATGTCAGGTTGACTGGACAACAATTGTTTGGTTCCTCCCCCCCCCCACACACTTTCTGAAAATGGAGACAACATTTGCCTTCTCCCAGTCTGCTGGGACTCTTCCTATTCTCCACGAATTCTCAAAGAGATTATTTCTGCCAGTTCTTTTAATACCCTTGAATGTAGTTCATCTGGCCCTGGAGACCTGAATTCATTTAGAGTAGCCAGGAATGCTAGGGATGTAGCATATCTTGATTTCAGTGTGGCCTTTGACAAGATCTCCTATGATATTCTTGCAAGTAATGTGTCATTTTGATTAATATTAAAAATGTATATATCCAACTGCAAAATTTGGATTTTTCCTCACCTGTCTTCATGGCTTTTCTGAAATATATTGCAGCAATCCCTGGAAAATACCTAGATCAAAATTATTATTCCCACATCACAGAATGGGAGAATGAGGTTGAGCGAATAGTGGCTTCTTGCTCAAGTCTGCATGATGAGTCCACAGTTAAATTGATTTTTCCATCAGGAACATCTCCAACTATAACCTGCTTTCATGAGTTCTCCTGGGACCAGTTTTCATCTCACTTGCAGAAGATATTGGCTTGAATCCTTTTGGGGACTTACACATCTGTGGGAATTAGAAATGAACAGTTCTGTAATATCCGTATACAGTAAAGAGTTGTTGTTACATTACTATGTAGGGGAGCCAGCAAACTGATGATGCACAATGGGAACAATGAGGATCAGAACCAACGTGGATCAATTCTGTTGTGAAATAGCCCTCTTGTGTATACCATTCTGCATCTTAGCAATTCACTAACAAAATTAATGCCTTTGCTATGTATAGGTAAAGTTATAGAACATGTGCCGTGATAGAGGATTCCAGTCATCATTTGAATGAATAACTAAATACATATTTAGTAAGACTTTCTCATGCCTGTAATGATAAGAACAAAGAGCTGGATGTGATTCAAGGGCAAACAACGCAGCATCAATAGTCTTTCTGCTTTGATTCTTTTATTGGGGAATCTGCATCATTAGCCACACCATTTCCTTGGCATCGCCTGATCAGCTTGTTCCAGAATAGCCCCACAAAATGACTGGAGCTACAGTGGATGACCAGGTGTCTTGTGGAGGGTTAACAGATGAGTCTGAACATCGATGAAAGAAAGCAGGTTGATATATTGCTCTGACTTCAGCGTTCTTCATTTTCAATCATTCTATTTTGAGAGATCTCACCTGCCCATTTTCAGATGCAAAGAACCACCCTCCTCTCCTTGAAAGACCTGACAGCACTTTTGTGTTGAATGAGAAGCATAATGGATAACAAGGGCAGTTTAACTTTGCGACACTGAATGCAACATTCATTTTATAAACGCCGTCTGGGATGCCACCTGTCCTAGCTTATAATTGCTCCACTATCACTCCATATTCATTCTGCTAGTTGCCAGAGACTGTTTAAAAAAAAAAGTGCATTTCAAATGATTGTTGCTGCTGGAAAAGAATATTTTAAAAACAATCATGGCCAAATCGGAAAGAGAAACAAACTGATGACAAATTGCGTGCATAAAAATTTCAGGCAAACTGCTGACAATGGAACCACTTCAGCAATTTTTAGTGAAGCTTAAAACATGTCGGTGAGCAGAATTTTAGATGCAGGTGTTATTTTCCTCCAAGAACCACCACAATGTTCCTATTTTTCATGGTGTTACTTTACATTTCCTGCCAGTACTTGGTGATTGTTTGCAACTGCTCTTGTCACTTTGTGGAACAGAACTAATAGGGTCAGAGAAGATTAAAGAATTACTGTGGTTTCTTGAAATATTAAAGGATGGTCTGATAACACATTTACCTTTGCTTTTTTAAAGATAGGAGCAAAAGAGGACTGGGCTGTGTTTATTGTACTCCTATAGAGTTTGGCAATATTTTATTTTATTGAAGCAATGGGTTTCATTGAGATAAGGAACTGCAGTTTTATAGAGAGTAGTTTATGTGGTTTCAGCAACAACAACAACAACCACCCAAGGAAAAATATAAGAAACTGTCCACCCTATAGGGTTGGACTCAGATATTTTGCTGTCTGAAGGACAAGATATCTCTCTGCCCACCCACCCACTCCATTCAACTCAGGGAAGGTAACTGGTGTGGTACCTGAATCTTACTTAAACCCTAGCACATCCTCTACCACACCTGAGAGAAGCAGGCTGGGTGGGGAGTGTAGAACAGCCCATGTAGTACTATAGAGTTGTTTCAGCCAACAGAAGGAAATGTATTGAGGACAATGTGTCAGGAGAATGTAGGAGAAATGGTCAGGAGCACAGCTATCAGTCCCCTTTACCCTCCCCCTCCATTCGACCTTTCGGCTTGCCATAGCTGCCTCACTTCTGCCCAATGATAGGACTCACTCTGCATGAAGCAAAATTCTGTGATGCCCAGAATGACTTGTGAGGGCCAGTGTGATGAAGTGGTTAGAGACACTAAGACTATGGAGACCAAGGTTTGAATCCCTGCTCAGCCCACTGGGTGACCTTGGGCAAGTCATGCTCTCTCTATCAGCTTCAGAGGAAGGCAGAGGAAAGCCTCCTCAGAACAAATCTTTCCAAGAAAACCATGTGATGGGTTCACCTTAAGACCTGAAGACAAACCAAATGACTTGGTCAGCTCAGACTGTGTGTGGAGGATGCCATGTTTGAATCTGTAACTCCCCATGTCTTACCAGCTTCCCTTTTTTGGAGTAGGGAACTATAGGACTTGGCTTAAAGGAAGGAAAAACTGCCAGAGTCCTAGAATAGAAAGTGGTGCCTTCAGCCACACTGTTTATATGTTTGTATAGAAGGCTGCCAAACCAGCTCTACGGTTCCTGAAAATGAGGTAGAAGTCAGTAAGCAATATAAACAGACACAAACAGGCAGGACAAGCTGAGATTTGTTTAACAAGCAGGTGAAAGATAGGAGGAAGCAAAAGGAACATTAGTTGTGGCCCCAATATCAGAGCCTGAATTAAAGTGTGTTACTGCATTTGCTAGCCTGGATTTGGGGATACTAGATATCATTTTGATATCAATAATTTGGCTCTCTTCGACGTGTTTTTGAGGCCCCCGGACAAGCACAGAACTAGGCTCGGCCACTAAACGCTGCAATATCCCAAGACAATACAGGTAGGCCAGAAATAGCCAGATCACCGCTTTAGGAGACCTCTCTGCAAACACCCTCATTATGTATGCACACTGTTTACAAAGGACTCCCTGCCTCGAGCAGGCAACTTGGCAAGCTGAATACTCAACTGCCAAGCACTGAGTATTTGCATACTGGCTATCTCTTCATCAATTCGGACTTAACTCAATCATGCTAAATTTTGACCTTTCCAAAGCTTTGTCTCGTGCCCGAAACTCACTGTTTTCCCCAAGTACGGAATAGCCTACAGTTACATTTCTCTCTATAAAAGCCTCTGATTCCGAGACCATCCTGGGATCGCTCCGGACTTCCATCCTGCCTTGCTGCCGCTTTGTTTGGTGAGCTGTCCCCTCAGTCCCATGTACTGAGACTCTATATCTCCGAACTCAATCTTCAGACTATCCAGGCTTCAGAACAGGTGTCGTATCACCCAATTCAACAATTCCTCTCAAAAATCCCTCTATACCTCTCCAACCTTTATTTTCTTTAGTTATCTGAGTACGTGTGTTGCATACACTGTTTGTGTTTAATAAAATCTTAATTATTCTTAAAACTCCGGTGTGCTCCTTGGCTTGGCCTGACCCCATAGACATTGGGTAAAAGATTCTGCTGTGTTGCCCTGCTTCTCGCATTGCTAGCTTGTGCTCTCACTAATTTCCCCAAACTTAGTTAATTGTGAGAGCATTCAGGTGTCCCTCCCAGGACCCCCAATAAACAGGGTAACAAGTGTTTGGTTTAATTTATATAGTTCTTAATGGATATGGAGCAGATTAGAAGAGACTGGCATCTACTGAAGTAAGGAGGATGCCACCATGGCTCAGTGAGGTAGAGTGTTTAACTATTAAAGATACAAACTTTTCTGTGGGTGGGAGTGTGTATGCCTGCATGTATTTAAGTATTCTATTTTAAAAATATTTATTTTGTTTGCTTTTGGTAAATAAACTGTGTGGAGAATATTTGTGATGGGAAAGCACATGCACGAAAGAAAGAAAGAAAGAAAGAAAGAAAGAAAGAAAGAAAGAAAGAAAGAAAGAAAGAAAGAAAGAAAGAGGGAGGGAGGGAAATAATTGGAGGAGATAGTAATGAAGGAGAACATATTCTGCTGAGATGGTAAGTGGATCTTTAAAACAGTTTAGGCACATAAAGGAAGATCTTTATTTGTAATGGTATTTATTTGAGTGGGATCTGGACATCCCTCATTATTTTATAATGTGCTATGGTCCTTGATGGAGCAATACTCCAGGGTATCTAGAGAAGTTAAAATGGTAGCTTCTATATAACAGAGGATAAGAGAAGATGAGCTTTGATTGCCCACAATGCCCTGCAACAAGACTAGTTATAGATCCCACAAGAACTACTATGGGAAGTCAAAATTGCAGTCAGTCTCAGCCATCTAGCAGAGGCTTACCTAGGGTGGGGCTGACCCCCCCTGCCCCCACCAGGGCCTGGTCTGCCTCACTTACCAGGGTCCTTCCTGGCCTGGTGCGGGGGGTGGTGGCAGCCACTGACCCCCACTCCCACGAAGATCACCAGAGCAGCAACAGCAAGAGAAGCAGCACATAGAGGTGGAACTTCCACACTTGCCCCAGGTGCTGTTGAGCCTAGATATGCTGCTGCCATCTGGTGTTACTGCTGCCACTTGTGGCAGTGAAATCACAAGTTAAGCTTTCTTATAGGAAGGAAGGGATACAGGAAGATGCTGGAACTAGCTTTTTGGGGGGAGGGTTATATTAAGGGCTATGGCCTATAAAATCCTATACAGCTTACATCTAGGTTGTCTTAACAGAGTTTATGAGTCTGTCTGGACCTTGAGATCCTCAGGAGAGGCCCTTCTTTCACTTCACAGGTACAGTTGGTGGGCATGTGAGATGGGGTTGGGCCAGGTTCTGGACATCTCTTCCTAGGGAGAAGCTAGAATGGCTTCCTCTTTGCTGTCTGTCAGCAGGCAATGATGGGTTTTTTTGAATATTTTTATTAAAACCCATAAATTCAGTAAAACATTTAGACTTGTTGCATACAATTTCAAGTATGTAATACCAAGTAATACCATCTTATACTTTTATATAATCAATTTCTTTGGATTTGCTACTATAAATTACCTATTTATTAATCATATATCTCTTTTCCCAAATAAACTTCCCTCTCTAAAATTTTTGGGTGCTTACTTATTTGTGTTCTGTGCTTCAGCTTTTCTATAACTTAGCTTACATATAAATATATATATATATATATATATACCTACTTCTAATCTATATAATTAAATATTTGACATTTTATCTTTCGTTAACATAGGCCCTTTCCACACGCGGAGGAAGCCACGCCTGAAAACACGCCAAAACGGAACTTACCTGGAGCCGTCGCAAAGTGGAGCAGTGTGAGTTCGCTGCTCCACACGCGGCAGCGTCCTGCGGAGTCCCGCGGCATCCAAAATGGCGGCTTCCAGCTGGCAGAGGCTCTCCGCCAACCGGAGAAGCTCACCAGCCGGAAGTCCGCCCCCCAGCCGGTCTGCAGGCATGCACTTGTGTGCGCCTGCAAATCCACACCGAGTGCTGCAACATGGCTGCATGGGGATGCACGCCCCGTGCTTTTTAAAGACCACAAGACAAGTGGTTTTCAAAGAGCATGTGGCGGCGCCACTTCCGGTCACCCCTGCGCGGATTGGGGTGTGGAACTACACAAAAGTAATCTGCTCCAATCCACATTACGGTGTAGACGACCTCCGTCAGAGGTCGCTCTACACCGTTTTTTTAACCCCCTGTGGAAAGGGCCATACACTGATTAAGATATATGTAATATACAATTTGTTTATAACATTAATTTAACACTCTTGCAATAGCTAAGTCCCCCAAACATCTTTTCCATATGGGGGCCATCGTCTTCCATACATTACAGAAATTATTATCTTTTATTTTATTTTTTAAATGTTATTTTTAATTTTTTTAAAAAATTTTGACAGGTTTTTAAGGAAAGAGCTTTCAGGAAGATCTATATTGTTTTAAGTTGTACTTTCCACCATGGTTTTCACCCTTTTTAAGTGCATATTTTAAAAAGTTCATGCTGATCTAGAGTAATCTATAATCTATGATTCTATGAAAAGGTGGGCTATAGATAATGACCATCGTCATAATAATCACCATAATCTCCTACGGTATGATCTCTCTTTTCAGGGTTGGGTTTTCAGGTTCAGCTGCCATGGTTTTATCTCCTGGCTGAGTCGCACAATCCCCAAATCCCTATTAGGTTCTAACAAAAGACTAAGAGACACATTCAACAGGGAACAATTGTGTTATATAGTCAGATCGCTGCCAACTGACGGTTCTGTTCCTGTTCTCTTAGGAAACAATGGACTTTCCCCTCTCATTCCAGGTTTCCTGTCTGGGCACGGGAACAAGCGGAGGCTTTTCCAAAACAGACTGAGACTCTGCCATTGGCAGATGGGCAAAAATCTGTCCCTTCTCTTCCTCAGATATCTTTCCACCTTCCTGCCCACTGGCATCGAACATACAGGACACTGATCTCGAGACCCTCTAGTGCAGATTCAAACCATTGTTGCATGACACCTGCTTATTATGTTTCACAATTGACTGAATTGCACATTATGCTTCCCCATTCAAAAGTATGCACGTTTCTCTAAGCATTATAATGCTGCTCTAAATAATTGTGGTGCATCACATGCACAATTGGGTTTATTGTACATCAGTTTGTAGATCCAGCCACTGTCCTCTGCTTTCCCCTTCCCCCTACCTTCTGTGAAGCTGACAATGATCCTCTCAAAGCTACTCTCTTTTCAAAGCATCTATTATCCACAACACTGTACTTTGCCTTGAGAGCAGAAAATCAAATATGTGTCATGTCTTTTGGTGGGTCAGAGAGGGAGGGGTACAAGGCCACTAAATGATTTCTGTGTCATCGTCAAGATAGGGGAGGGCAATCTGTAGTCCTCGGGGCTGCTTTGCTCTCAGCCCTCTGCAAGAGCTATCTTCAGATGACTTGCAAAAGTGGTCTGTTATTCCTTGACAGCCTACTAGGAAGAGAGGAAATAAAATTGGGTGTGGGGTAGCAGGACGAGGCATCAAAGACAGTGGTAACCAAAAGATATAGCCCTGTTAGAACTTGCAAAAAAATTACCCTTTGGACTGCAACTTCCAGAATCCCCAAGGATCATACTAGTGACCTTGCTGGTAATGTCTTTTGGAAAATTTAGTCCAAAAAAATAGCCTTTCCAAACCCTGAGATGTGCCTAGGCCTGGGATGCAGCCTGCTATTGATTACCTCTGAAGGAATGTAGAACAGAAGGTACCGCATCTCCAGAACTTCTAGCTTAGTGCCACGGTGGGAAACTAGCAGCATGGAAATCTCAGATAAATACAAAGGATATATGGAGAACCAGCATGATGTGATGGTTTGAGCTTTGGATTAAGACTCTGGAGAACAGAGTCTGAATCCCTGCTTGACCTGGGTCAAGTCACACTCTCTCAGCCTCAGAGGTAAGCAAAGGAAAGCTCCTCTGAATAATTCTTGCCAAGAAAACCCCATGATATGGTTGCTTTAGGGTTGCCATAGCTTGGAAATTATCTGAATGCACACCACTGCCACCACCACCAGCAGCCTTGTCAATGGTTACAAGGCCATGATCATGATCATCTCAAAAGTATCTTTCCTGCTATGGACACAAGAAGAATCTGTCCTGAAGAAACAGAAATCACTGATATCACAAAATTAGCACACAATTATTTTACTTTATTTATTTTATTTTTATTTATATCCTGGCTTTCTCCCAACAAGGGCCCAGGTTAAGGCACAGGCAACTAAAAACTTGATGATTAACAAGTTAAAATACAAGTAAACAAACTATCTTATTAATTTGAAAATTAAAATTAATTAATTAATTAAAATTAATTTTAATTTTAAAAGTATAGCTTCATTTTACAAATGATATAAAAGAAAGACCAGCTAACACAATAACTGATTTGTATTTTAAATTATCCATAGGAAATATTCATGTGATTTCATCAAATAAACAGCTGCTATCTTTTACATTAGCTGAAACAATACTGAGTCAAAATGGGTACAAGGGAAAGAAAGCAAACTACACAGAACCACTGAATGTAATGATGGGCAATGAGAAATATTAACTTCGACTCAGTGGTTTAATTGTGAAATGAATGGGAGATGAAATGCCACCCTGTAAGCAGTGAACTGGCTAGGGAATGTTGTAACTCAGTTATTATGTCTTTATTGTTGTTGATATTCATTTACATCCTGCCTTGTCCCTAATATTGGGACTCAAGGCGGTTTAAAGTATATTAAAACAAGAACAAATTAAAAGCATACAAAAATACCGGCAAAATTGTGTGAAAATTGTTTTATTTTTTACAGTAATGATTTCTACTCAAGTTTAGTTGTGTCATCAGAGCAGGACTTTGGGCAGAAAAAAAAGAGTAAGGAGCCTCATCCCTTCCCCAACACTGCCATGAAGCAGGACTAGCTGTAACAAAATATTAAAGTACAGGCTTCCCCTACTCATCTGACAGGTTAGAGATCTGTCAGAAAATGGAATTGAATGAAAAGCAGAAGCCATGTACTGTACTGTAGGAAGCACGATGGACTTAACGGAGGCTCACTTGGAACTGACTGACCAACTATGCTCTGCTTGCAAAGTTTCTTAGCCAGCTTCAGCTTGCTTTGCAAGCAGCATGTGCATGCAAGCGGTTTCAAGTGAGCCTCCATAGACAAGAAGATCAGATGAAAAAGCAGAACTCTCATGGAATTAATGGAATTTGTTCTTAATTTGGAAGCACTGAAAGAGCAAGTTGTCAGATAACAGGGTATCAAAAGGTGCAGGCTTCCTATAATGCACATTGTCAACTCATGTGGACAGACAAACCTCAAGCTAGCAAGATCCACTGGTTGTATTTTCACTTGAATTCCACAATCTACCGACCAGAGTCAGGTCAGATGCAAAATAATGTTGTGTGCATATGGATAGTGGTGTGTATGTGATGATAACATTCTTAGAATTAAGGGACAGGGTGCCTTTTCCTCTTAGGGTTTCAAAATGAGTTCGGGGTTCATTTACACCATTCCTAGTTTTGTTTTTTGTTTTTTTTCCCCAGTTTAGCAGCTTGATTTAGGAAGAGAAATGAGGGGGTTACTCTGGTTACTCATATTGCTGGTGTTGCTGATCTACTGGGAATTTCTGAGCTCTGTCCATCCCTGATGTGAAGCGGCACACACACAAACTCCACCAAAAAAGACCAGGGTGGCCCCTTACATCTCAGTAAAAGAAAGAAAAAAATGTATTACCAAATAATGAAAAAGAAGGCAAAGATTTGCATGAAATTTCCATGTGCTGATATCTTTCTTTCTGTGTGTGTGTGAGAGAGAGAGAGAGAGAGAGAGAGAAGAGAGAGAGAGAAAGATGCAACTTTAGAAAGAATTGGTGTGTGTATGTATGTCTGTGTTGTGTGTGTGTGTGGCTCTTGAGATAGATTAGAGATTTCATTAGGGATTCACATAGATTTCCATTGACTTTATTTTTGTTTTCATCTCCCCTCACCTTCCCCAACAAGCTTATCCCTTTAGACAGGGATTGGGCATCCTAGAAATAAAGAGTTGCCAACCCCTCTTCACACAGGGCTCTTAACTTTCTAAGACTTGCATGGAAGAAAGGAGAGTGGAAAGCTGTACCATTCTACCATAGATGACACATTTGGGGAAGCCACTTCCTGCAACAGAGCCCTCCTTGGAGTCTGGTCATGGCACTAGTGGGCCCTACTTGCATTTTGACAGAGGTGTATCTGGCATAAACAGTGCCTAGGGCAAGCATGGAAGTTGCGCCCCTACCTCCAGGGCTGCTTTCTCCTCCTCCTCCTCCTCTGCCACTGCTTTTTTGCACCCCCTGGCATTGGCGCTCAGGACACATGCCCACTTGCCTCACCTTGTATGCTTCATTTTGAGAAGGAATAATATATGACATTGTGCCCTGAATGCTCCCCTCCCTTTTTCGGTTGGTCTCATGTCCCAGACAGATCAGGCAGCCAACTAGCAGAACAGGGGAGTAGAGCTTTACTCACAGCAGAGAGAGGGAGTTGTTCAAAATCTCAAAGCAGACAAATCCACAAGGGCAAATCCAAATCGGTGTCAGGCAAGCAGAGATCCAAGAGACTCAGGACTAAAAGAATCAGAGACTAAAATTATCCAACTGCAGTGCCACTCTGCTTAGTGTACTCACAATCCACTTTTTACTACTTAGTGGTAAACAGGAGCCATTTAGTTGTTTCAACCATTTCTGTAAGATCAACAAAAATCAAGAGAAAAGAACTACAGATAAAATGTTGGAAAATAAACAGCCTGGAGATGTATTATATATATATTTTAAAAACCTTGCTCTATGAAGACAGAAAATAGACTTAATGGTAGCAGATAAACACTGCATGAAAAAGTTCCCACTGCATGAATATAATACTGATAACTGTTGTTGCTGCTCTTGTTATTGTTGTGTGTCCTCAAGTCATTTCCAACTCTCAGCAACCCTAAGGTGACCCTATCACAGAGTTTTCTTGGCAAGATTTGTTCAGAAGGGCCTTTGTCCTCCTCTGAGGCTGAGACCGTGTGACTTGCCCAAAGTCTCCCAGTAGGTTTTCATGGCTGAGTAGGGATTTGAACCCTGGTGTTATGAGTCACAGATCAACATTCAAATCTCTGTACCACACTGTCTGCCCCCTGGTAGCTACTGTTAATTACAAGAAAGTTAAGATAACAAGAGCTGGGAAAGACTTTGCCTAAAGATTTATAAAATGGTTGCTACTCAGAGCATACAGTAGTAGAACAGATAAAATAATGTTCCCTAAACTTACCTCCCTTCTGATATGTTGGACTACAACTCCCATCATATGTCTGGGAATGATGGAATTCATTATCTAACACATCTGGAAGGTGCCAGATTGAGGAAAGCTGAGAAAGACTAATGTTCTTCACATAAAGCAATTTTTTGTGATTCATATTCAGGCATCCTTCAGCAGCCATGGTTGAGGAAAATCAAAATACATTTGCCTTTCCTTGTAGAACTGTGACTTGCTTTAAAAGTACTTAACTCTAAAAATAACTGGGGAAATGGAACGTGTTTTTTTTCACTAACTGAAACTGACTCAGAAAGGCTGAGCCGTTGGCAGAAAGTGGAGGTTTTGTGTACCACATGCTTTCCAGAGTTAGACACACGTTGCCAGTTTAAGAGCCTGACCTTTCTAGGCAAATATGTGAGGCCCTGTCTTTCATTTTTATAGCCTCTGTTGCACATGCAAAAAAAAAAAAAAGGAATATCATGAAAAGCTTCTGTTCAACCTCACACCTACTTAAGCGGACAGAAAACTGTGCAGAGGTTTTCAGAATGATCTGTACATTTTCAGAAAGAGAGAAAGTGAACAGATGCATAAAATTATTCACTGCCTAAATATATTATATTGCGTACTAACTTATTCCTTAGGTTAGTTGGGATGGACAACATGTGGACTTCCAGATTTTGCAGGACTATAAGTCTTATCATACCTCACCACTGGCTCTGTTGGATAGGGCTGATGGGAGTCACAGTCCAACAACATCTGGGGCTCTTTCACACTACACAATTATAGCACTCTGACTAAACTTTAAATGCTATGGGATCCTGAAATCTGGAGTTTACAGAGGGATAGTTGGAATTCTCTTCCAGATAACTCTAGTGCTTCCCCAAACTACAAATCTCAGAATTCCACAGGATATAGTCATGACAGCTAAAATGAGATCATAATTGTGTATTGTGGAAGAGTCTCTGGAGAGAAGCACCTAGGCTACTCTTGTTTTAGAAGATTCCAGCAGATGGCTTATCAACACACATGATTATAAGTCGAGTTGTTTCCATATAACGGGAGTAGGAAGAGGAACCTTAGTCACATAACAACATCAACCAAAGTCCTGCTGATTTTGCCAGTCCTTAGTAGAGAAGGGATATAGGGTAATCATGTGAAATGAAATATTGCAAAGATGTGAATTTACATGTAAACTTTAGAAATTTGGTAATTTGTATTTTTTTTCGTCATTGTTGTTGTGTGCCTTCAAATTGTTTCCAAATTATGGCAACCCTAAAGTGAACCTATTATGGAGTTTTCAAGACATTTCCAACTTACGGTGACCCTAAGGTGAGCCTATCATGAGGTTTTCTGGAGTCTGAGAGTGTGTGATGCACCCAGGATCACACAGTGGATTTCCATGGCTGAGCAGGGAATCGATCCCTGGTCTCCAGGGTCATATTCCAATGTTCAAACCGCTACACTAAGTGGGGTGTAGAAAAAAAGGGGGGAACGGTTTAGAGGCATAACCCTATGGGGTGGAGATCCCAGAAACCACAGAAATGCTGATCTCCCTCCATGAATTTAAGAGGTACATTTCAAGAATAAGTGGTAACTTTTCCTACTCAGTGGGGCAATAAATCTGCTCCAGGTTTTAGCCTAAACCTTTGAAGGTCTGTCTAAGCTTCTGAACCTATTTGGATGATAGGACTCAGCACCTTTGATACTTCCAAGAATGTCCAGACTAAAGTTCCAATTTAAATAAACATAGAAGAAGAATGAGTTTTTCATATATTCTGCCTGCAGGTCTATTCTGATGTTTACAGCAGATATTAAAGGTGGGTGTAATTGAAAATTGATTCTGTTCTGCCTTTTCCAGTATGCTGCTATTAATGTTCACACCTGTGTACAAATGCCACGTGAAGGACCTTAAGGCACATTTTCAGCATAAGTCAGTTACCACTCCATATAACCCCACTCTGCAGGATGTGCTATTTTCATAATTGGACATATTTTATGGCTGAAACACATTTTGAAAAGTGTGCTGGCTGTAAGCATATGTCATCAAGATGACTTCAGATGTGACCAGGTCATACATTCAGAAAGGATTAGGCAGGAAAGCCCAGTGCTGATGGGCTTGAAATAATCCTTTCAAAAGCTGTAAGTTGTGAGCACTCCTGAAAACAATAGAAGGTGTAACTGTCCAGGTAAAGCAGCCAGGACCCGTACTGTGAGCATATCTTACTGAGACCATTCTCATTTACAATATGTGACCAAAACATTAAGAGATTGTCAGGATTCCCATCAATGTTTTGTCACCTAAAGTTAAGGCAATCAGCCCATTCCAGACTCCTTTGTCAGTTTCATGGGAAAGCCATTAATGCTTTGTCCACAGACCCTCCTTTAGGGCAGGAAATAGGGTGTAAAAACCCCAGCTCCAGCCTCTGTAATTTGTACTACTTAGGCATAATACATGGTGCCTTGATCTCTGTTCATTCTTACTACCTTCAGATGCGTTATCTGAGCCACTCCACTTTGACCTTCTGCTTCAGGATTGATAACTATCATCCTTTCCACCCAATTTCTCTCTATCCAACCTTTCTTGTCTCATTTTCCAATAGCTTTGTATGGCTCTTGAGTACTTGTTCTGATTTCCTGTATGCTTGTCTGATTTCCTGTATGCTTATTAATTCCCAGTAAAATACTCTATTTAACTGGAGTCATCTCTGCAGTTAGTACTGGTATACACAAGTGAAAAGATCCTGCTGTTACCCTTCTCTCACAGGCCTGCTTTGAGCTATAATTCACCAAATTCTAAGGAGATACTGGTATTGCAACTGGACCTCAAAGTCCGACATCTGTTACAGTAACAAGTCTTTGCATGTCAGAGGTCAATTCCACTATTCTTCGTCTGTACTAAAGGGAAGAGATCAGGACAGCAACTTTAACATTGTACTTATGAAAACATCCTCATATGTCCTACTTTAAGGCATGTATTAAATGAAAGGGGAACTGCATTCAGGCAAAGAGAAAATCTGATTTATATACTCACATCTTTTCTAGATGGCCAAGCACCTCTCTGTATATTGCCACTGAGTTTCATAAAGAAGAATGGAATAAGATGTGCTCAGTTGCTCTTAACTGCCCCTTTGACTCCGCATGAAATTTGAAAAAGAAAGAAAGAAAGAAAGAAAGAAAGAAAGAAAGAAAGAAAGAAAGAAAGAAAGAACAGACCCAGACCAGACCATCATGCCTTTGGCTTTCTGTTCTGCCGATTTGGTCCATTAATTAGTACAAAAGTTTTAGTGTCTATCCCAAGGAGAGAGGGGATATGACATGAATGTTCATTGATTTCTGTGGGACAAGACAAGAGACTTTGGAATATAAGACAAGAAACTCTTAATAAGTCATTAGCAGAAAGGGGAGAGGATGATTCACACTGATAATTAAAAGTCATTCCAGACGAGTTAGAGGTCTGAGCAATTTTCAACCTGAAAAGATGAGGTGAGGGGTCTCCCTTACCCAGACCTCAAGCTACTAGTAGTCATAATCTAGCACAGAAGGGATTTGGGGTAGTATTTAATTATAACCTTTATAATTAGATATTACACAATTTATTAACTAATTCCTTCTGGAGGTGGTGTGACATAATACAAATGTCCTGTCTCTGTTGCTTGATTTGGGATAACTTGTTCACACATAAGAGTTGCCACACAGAGCTGGAGGTATCAAGTGTTGGTAATATTTCAGCATAAAGACTCACATTTGTTTTCTGTTTCTGTTGCTGCTGCTGTCATCATTGTATGCCTTCAAGTCATTTCCAACTTATGGTAGCTCTAAGGCACACCTATCATTGGGTTTTCTGGGGCTGAGAGTGTTTGATGCACCCAAGTCACCCACTAGGCTTACATGGCATAAGCAGAGAATTGAACCCTAGTCTGTGATTTACTGTTATAGCGCTATTATTCCACTTTCAACATCCTGTGGAATCCTGGGGTTTGCAGTTTAGGGAGGGGCCTTTAGAATTCTCAGCGAGAGAGCTCTTTGACCTCAGTAAACTACAAACCCCAGAATTCCACAGGATGCTGAAAATGGAATAATAGCACTATAACAACCTAGTGCAGAAAGGCCCTTAGTGAAAAGTTACATCCCTAGCCAGACCACAGTTCCACAAAGACTTCAGTATTTCCTCAACTTGAATATTTTTTGATAGCAGTAGTTTTCATATTTAGCTCTAATGCAAGTCTTCACTTCGTAGAATCATAGAGTTGGAAAGTCCTTCTACAAGCTACCTAGTCCTATCCTTTGTTATCAGAGGAAATCAGCTGATGCTGGCTATCCAGCCTCTGGTTCGAAATCTCTAACGGCAGCAAATCCATTACTTTCACAAATGCATTTCCTAATAAAAATGTGGAGGGAGACATGGTTGCAGACTTTGGCTCCAACCCTAAGCCACATTATGTTCATGAATAATGTTTACCTAGACCCTGTGCACATCCACCTGAATATGCACTGGCTTTGGTACATAGGATCCCTTTCCTCTGAAACTGGAGGGTTACAAGTCATGCATATAGGATTTACATTCAGGTGGATGTAAATCCTTAGGCTCTATGCAAACACAATCCTCTGAAGGATCCTTCCTTGGGCAACAGGTATTGTTGCTGTTAACTCAAGCAAAATTCTCCAGAACAGCAGTAGCAAGAGCCCTTCTGGCAGGAGGGGACACCACTCCTTGGATTCCTCCTCTTGAGGCATACATCACACTCTTCCTATGGGAAAAGAAAAACTGGTCTTACCATTCAGATTGGCATAGGATCAGCAGACACAACCTCAGTTAGCCCTCGCCATAAAAATCTAGTTCATATCTGAGCAGGGTATGAAAATCTACTCCAAATATCTTGAGTAAGAAAGCCATTCAAAAAGAGCAACAACAACAATGGATGTATAAGCATGTGTGAATCCATCCATAGCGTATTGGGTTATTTAACCAAATTCATTTATCTCTGCAATGTTTAACTGTACAGTATGACATTTCACGATCTCTGTTAAATATAAAATTCCACAAGTACTTACTAATGATATAATTAATGCTTGTGCCTCCCTAGGTATTATTATGTTGTTAATAGCTATATCCAATCATGCCCTAAGGTGTACTACCAAAAAAAGAGGAAGTCTTCAATAAAGGCTATGAATTCTAAATTACTCTTAGTAAATGTGTAAGAGATTTCTAAAGCATGTATGAGAAGAAAAGGAGAGAGGGAGATCATTCTGTGTACTCGGAAACTAGCATTTTAATTTGGGAATGGGGGCCAAGAGAAATTAGTGCTGCTATTATTACTACTATTATTATTACGCTGTGTGTTGTACGTATATAGCAGCATAGAAGAATAAGTTAGTTCTGTTGTAAACCTAAGCAGTGAGGTATTCAGTTCAACCATTACACAGACTGAGACAGCCACCTTAGGTAGGGAATGGGGTCAAATGGTGTCTTTCTTCAATTCCTTCTCCTGAACTCTCTCTTTGTCCATCTCTTCATGAAAGACAAAACTGTGCCTCCCTCCCAGTCTCTCCTGGGTCCCCTAAATTGGTCTCTTGCTTTAAATGCAGTGAAGAGGACACACTCCCAATGATAGTGAAGATTAATCTGCCCACCCAGTCAACTCCTGCATGTGGAATGAGGAAAGAGTATCATCTTGTCCTTTTTTGTCATGCAGCCGAATGTCTTGGGCCGGGAATTTTTTAGAAGGCTGAAGGAAGGCAGATCTTCAGTACTGAGTAGGAGTTCTTCCAGACTGGTCTAAAGAAGCACAAGATCTCACAGTATAATTCTTTGGGTTTTACAGGGTTACGGTTGTTGTCGTCTCCTCATCCATGTGTTCCATTGTGTTTGTGGGCTATTTGTAGCTATTTCTTGGATCTCCTCTGGACTCCAAGCCAATATCTGCTCACTACCAACGCTCACTGCCAATGTGTAGAAGGTACCAATATAAGACATATTTTGCCAAGGGATCCTTCAAGTCTGGAACCCGCCATGAAATGAATCAAAGTAATAGTTCCCTGTGGTCATGCTACAACTAACAGAAAGTATAGTTGTTATTGACATCCACAATTTACAGGTCACACAGAGACTGTAAACAAACTGATCAATAGTAATTAGAGTGAAATTAGTTTCACTTTCTTTCTTTATTGCTACTGCATTTGGTACGTGCCCAACAGCTTCCCAAGTTACTTGTCTGAGAAAAGGATTGCTTGATTCTAAGCATTCTTCTCTCTCTCTCACCAAGGACACTTCACATCCATGTGAACTTTCACAGACATAGGAATAGAATTATTTGACTTACGTATTGGGACTTTGACAATCCAGATGCTAGTTCATACTGAGTCATCAAACTCACTTGGTGATGTGGACCAAACATTCTCTCTCAGCCTGAACTAATTCACAGGGTTGTTGTGAAGAGGCAGGTAGAGGAAGGAAGAAAAATATCACACATTCCATCTTGAGGTCATTGAAGAGAAAGTCAGGATATAAATGAAACAATGTGCCATGAAATTCAGACCAGAAGAGAGCAACCAAGATGGTTAAAGGTCTGTAAACCAAACCCTATAAGGAATGGCTTTGGAAGCTGGGTTTGTTTAGCTTGGAGAAAAGAAGATACAGAGGTGGTATGATAGCCATAATTAAATACCTGAAGGGATGTCATGTAGAAGAAGTTGAAGTGAGGTAGTTTTCTGCTGTTTCAGACATCAGAACATGAACCAGTTGATTCAAATTATAAGAAAAGTGATTCCATTGAAACACTAGAAAGAACTTATTGACAGCAAGAGTTTTGTTCAACAGTAGATCAACTGCCTCACAGGGTAGCAAGCTTTTCTTCTCTGGAGGTTTTTAGACAGAGGTAGGATGGGCCTCTCTCAGGATTGCTTTAGTTATGAGTTCCTCTATGGATTGATGGCCCTGCAGTCCCTTCCAGCTCTATGATTCTATGTTTCTATGATTCTACCACTGTAATGTTAACTGGGCACAAATGGTTGCTCTAAATATTGCATAAAACTTTAGACTTCAGCACGTGGACAGTGGGGAGGAGAGGTTGAGAACATGCTGAAACTATGTGGAAGACAAAACTTGGAAGAATTACTGTTTAGAACTAACTGTACTTCCCCAAATCCACCAGGTGGCATGACCAGTAACCACAGTGACTAAGGGATTCCAGGAGCTGTCCAAACTCTTGCACTCTACAATCCAAAAAAGCTAATCTAGATCAAAGTTATGTGTTTAAACTATTACATTTCAACTCTAATTTCAACTATTTAACAACTAAACAGTTGAATCTATCATATTTTGGTTCTAGACAGGTGTTGGCAATTTAACTGATGGGCAATACAAGTCTATGTGCATCACTCTTTATTCTTATGGATTTCACTGAATTCAATGGTGCTTGCTCCCTGAGAAGTGGGTATAGATTTGTGGTTATATTTACAAGGATGCATAGAGGGCTCTGATGTGCATCCTAACACAAGCCTGAAGCAAGGAACCTTATGAACCTGAGGCCCTATCCCACTGCATATCAGTATGATTTCACTTTAATTGCCATGGCAATATCCTGTGGGACCCTGAGATTTGTAGGTTAGGGACAAATATCAAGAATTCTCAGCCAGAGGGCTCTAGTACCCACAAAACTACAACCCAGGATTCCATAGGATGGTGCCATGGCAGTTAAAGTGGAATCATGGCACCATAATTGTAAAGTGTGAAAGCTCCCCCACACACAGACCAAACTTTTATCTGAGAGAATAAGTGAGTTGAATTTGGAGCAGAAATGGATGGTACCCCTTCACTGTTGCATTTTATTTGTTTCGTGTAAGCTCTTTTCAACAAGAATGCCACACAGTCACATGCATACTAGAAACTTTGGCCATTTCTGCACCATACCTAGATCTCGTGACATCCTGGCATCATCCCGGCAGTGCCACTGCCAGGATGGGAGCGCATTCTGAATGCTCACCTCCACACTCAGGCAGCTGCCAGCAGACGATAGCATTCAGGACACACTCCTTCCTTCTGCAGTGGAGCTAGCCTCTTCCAGTGCTGTACTGAGGAAAGAAATGTTTTGATAGTGCTTCTGCCTTTCCCGCACAGCCCTGGCCTATTACTAGATTTTTTTCCAGTAACAGTATAACATGCAATTGCGATGGCTGGGAATGTGACAGGAGCAGGACTGCGATGTTGTGCGGTAGCACACATCTTGGACCAGCTTCAACGTGTCCTCATGCTGGAATCAGTCCGTAGTGCAGAAATGGCCTTAACTTCTAAGTAAAAAGAGCAAGTTGTACCTTTCAATTATTTTCCTGCATACATGCAGGCACACACATCATATAGAAAGTCTCTTGCCTAGTTCATTTCCTCCTGTGGTAATTTTCTGCTTGCTTGTGGGCGGATGGGGATATTTAAAAATAAGGTTTCAATTCATTCTAGTTCTGTGTATGGGCCAGATCCCAGTCTATATGAAAGAGAAAGAGTAGGAAGTTTGACGGCTGGATTGCCCCCAAAGGGGTAATGCATGTTTAATTCACTTTGCCTGAATATATCACAACCGAAGGTTAAACTAAACAGCACTACATGATATCTGCAACATACAATTTATGTATGTATGTATATTTTTCCTCACAAGTGAGCGAATGAGGTGGCTGATCTGGATCAGGCCCATTTTGCATATGTAGATGAGACTGAAACCTTCCCTCCCAGGCTGGCCCCTCCCTCCCCACATTCCTTTCCAACAGCACAGAGTCTAAAAATTGGGGTGGGGAGAGAGAATCCATCTTTCTGTTTCAGCAGGGAAAGCAGCATATGGCACAAAGCCAGCCAGTTCTACCAGAGACTTCCTTCACGCCTGCCCAGTTCATGCCTGTACACTGCCACCATGTGGCAATTTCACTGATGAGCAAGTCATTTTAGGTAAAGGAAGAAAGGCCTTTCCAGGACATGATAGACCACACTTGCAATCCTTTTAGTGCAGAGAGGCACCCTGCTGGTTAACAGACTGTACAACAGGAAGATGTCCAAAGGAACAGCACAGAAACAGTGAAATGGGGCAGGCAGGGATAGGGTGGGAAACTGACCCTGATTTCTGCCTATTGTGTGTCTGTTATGGATGAAACTCATTCCTTTATAAAGAAAGTGTCATTCTCTTCTTCTGATCCTACCAGAGGACTATCGAAAGTATCAGGTCACATTACTTCTCTAAGTATTTCTCTTCATAATGTAGAGCTCTGGAAAAAATTACAGTGGCCTCTCCACTTTTGCAAGGGTTAGGGGCACAGAACCCTCACAAGAGTGGAAAAAATATGAATAACTCCTCCACTTACAATCCTCCTCCCATTCCCTTCCAGGGCTCCACACTCCCATTCTCTTGACTTTCGTGCACTGGGGACAGTGTAAGGCATTCTGAGGTGGGCTATTTCTGCACTACACTGTTATAGCGCTATTATTCCACTTTTAACATCCTATGGAATCCTGGGGTTTGCAGATTCAGGAGGGGCCAGCAACTGCAAACTCCAGGATTCCATAGGATGTTGAAAGTGGGATAATAGTGCTACAACAGTCTAGTGCAGAAATGGCCTAAGTCAGGCTTATATGTAACGAGGAAATGTTCCAGATATTCTGCCCCCCAAAAGCCATTTAGGGCTTTGTAGGTCCAAACCAGCACCTTGGCTTGAGCTGAAAAGCAAATTGAAGGTGGTGCAGTTCTTGTAACACCAGTGTTGTATGGTTTCTAATACACACACCTGACAATAGTCTGGCTGCCACATTTTGCATGTATTACAAAGCATCAACAGAAAACTTAGTAGGCACTGCACGGTTAGTATGTGGTGGGGAGAACAGCTGGAGCTGCACATTACAAAAACAAAAGCTTAATAACTATGATATGGATTAACTCATTTTGCCTCTGTAGCCAGTCATCTCTTAACACAGATAACTTAGGTTCAGGTTATCTGAAGGACCATTTTCTCCTATACAAACTTGATCGTGTTTTGGGATCTTCTGTGGGGGCCTTTCTCTCTGTCCCATCACTCCACAGATAAATTTGGTGGGAACACGAGAAAGGGCCTTTTCAGATCCTGTGAAGATGCCAGCCACAGATGCAGGCTAAACATTAGGAGAAAAGACTAATAAAACACGGCCTCAAAGCCCAAAAAATCCACAACAGCCTTTTCAATCATTTCTCCCAGGCTCTGAAACTCCCTTCCCAGAGAGCCTGCTCTGGCACTCTTTTTCTTATCTTTCCTCATGCAGGTAAAAATCTTTTTATCCCAAAAGGCCTTTGATAATTGACTGAAGGGGGGGGGGACAGACCATGCATAACTGTAATCGTTGTTGTTGTTGTTAATGGTTTATATTTTAACAGGTTTTAGTTTTATGATAGTTTGCTTGTTTTACTTCTGTATCTTGTAATTTTTTAAAATTATTGGGCTTTTTTGCACTTGCGGGGGAAACGGGGCATTGTGATACTTACTGGGCTGTCACGCGCCCTCTGCTGATCCACACTGATCCGGAGCAGTGCGTGCCCGTGCTTCACACTTCTCCGGGGATGAAAATGGCACTTTCCAGTTGGTGGAGGCTCTCCACCAACCGGAGAAACTCGCCAGCCTAAACCCCACCCCCGGAAGATTTGCAGGCTCGCGCTGGCATGAGCCTGCAAATCTAAACTTAGTGCAGTGACAGACTGGGGTGCGCTGTGCTATTGAAAGTCCTCTTTTAAGCGGTCTTTCAATAGCACAGCAAACCACCAGTTGTGGGCATTCTGGAGCAGGCTGAAGTCTGGACATACATAAAGTAGTCCGGACCCAGTTTGCCCCCAAGTGCAAACATCCTCGCTGGAGGACGCTCTGCCCCATCTCTAAATCAAAGTGCAGAAAAGGCCATTGTAAGCCAGCCTGAGTCCCATACTGCCAGAATGGTGGGATATAAATAAATGTAACAGCAACATTCTTCATCCAGAGTTGGAAAAGTTCATTTTGGGGCTATTTTTAGAATCCCCCCCCCCAGTGCTGCCTGGAATATTTTGAGAGTTGTAGGGCCTTTTCACACCACACAGTTACAGTGCTATGATTCCATTTTAAGTGCTCTGGTGCCATCCTGTGAAATTCCAGGAATTGTAGTTTAGGTAGAGGCATTTAGAATTCTCAGCCAGAGAGCACTGGTGCCTCACCAGATTCCACAGAATGCGGCAATGGTAGTTAAAGAATTCTGTAGTGTGGATGGCTCTGTAGTCCAAAAGGGGCCTTTCTCTAAGCTGTACCTGCCTCTGAGTGAAGAGGGATTCCTGACCAGGGAAGTGGTGGTTTTGGTTATGGAGTCCTGCCAGTGGAAGTTCCTTCCCAGGGATGCCGGCCTGCTGGCCCAGGCTGCTGTCCTATCAAGGCTTGGCAAAATCCTTCTAGACTTCACAATGGGAGGGGACATTAAATGTCTGATATTTTCAAATTGTTTGGTACCTGCCCCCCAAAAGTTTTGATTACATCTAAGGCCATTTCTGCACTACACTCTTATAGCGCGATTATTCCACTTTCAACATCCTATGGAATCCTGGGATTTGCAGTTTGGGGAGGGGCCAGCTGGCCCCTTCCCAAGCTGCAAATCCCAGGATTCCATAGGATGTTGAAAGTAGAATAATTGCACTATAAGAGTGTAGTGTGGAAATGGCTTCAGTTATGTTGGTCTTCGTAATTTCTTATCTGTTTGCAATTATTTTATAGTAGTATACTGTCAGATTTCTGATTATGCTTTTAAATCACGTGGTTTTTTGGAGGTGTGTGTTTTAAGATTTGCTGGTGACTTTTAATGTGTTTTCTATTGGGTGATTTAAAATGCCTTGACCACCCTAAACAGGAGGGAGGGGGAGAAAAAATGGGAAAAAATCTGCATAAATACACAAATAAAGAAATAGTCAGCTGATGTTGAAGGACAATATATAGGAACTCCTTAATACCAGTGTGGGCTTTTCTGCACTATACAGTTCTAGTGCCATTATTCCACTTTCAACATCCTGTGGAATTCTAGGATTTGTAGTTTACTGAGGTCAAAGAACTCTCTGGCTAAGAATTCTAAAGGCCCCTCCCTAAACTGCAAACCACAGCATTCCATAGGATATTTGAAAATGGAATAATAGCACTGTAACAGTGTAGTGCAGAAAGGCCCCACGCATCAGTGTCAATTCAATTGTATCAATATACTAGCACATATACCCGGTGTTGCCCGGGATTTTATATTCCTCTTAAGAACTGACTAAACTATCTTGTCCAGTACGTGTAACTTTTGCCCATATTCCCCAGTGTGTTGCCTGGGATTTTATTTTCTCATAGGTAATACTTGTAGAAGTACCTTAGGAATTACCTTACCTTACCTTAGGAACTAGATACGGCTGAAATACACAGATTTGAGATCCTGTGTCTCTAATTCCCCAAACTGTCTTGTCCAGTACGTGTAACTTTTCCCCATATTTCTCAATCCAATCTGTATTCAGAATTGTTAACATACAGAGTTTGGGTTCCTGAAAAATGCACTGCCCTCCTTCCTGCTGCTAGGCCTCATCTCCGTAGCAACCAGCCTCAGCTGTCTGGCTGAGAATTCTAAAGGCCCCTCTCTGAACTGCCTCTCTAACTGCCAACCCCAGGATTCCATTGGATTCCAGCCAATCGTATGAGATCTTCACCAAACACAGCCAATCATATGAGGTCTTTGCCTGCCTGACACAGACAAACAGACAAACTCACTCACAAATGTTGACTTTTATATAGTAGATATGGTACATTGGGTATATGTGTGTGTGCGTGTGTGCGCGCGTGCACATACACACACACACACACTATACACACACACACACACACATATACATATACACACACACACATACTTTATAAATATTCCATCTGTATATACTGTACAGATAGGTTGATATGTGGTCTCTATGTTCACTACAGTAAAATCTGCAGTTCTTAGGGTCTACTTCTGAGTCTTAGGGTTTGGTCTTTCTTCTCCAGTGATCAGGACAAAGAATGCCAGGGTGAGAATGCTGCTTTGAAAAACACACTTATTTCTATTTTGTCCCTTTGTTTGAATTAAAAAAAAAATTAAAAATTAAAACAGCATATTCTGAGCAACTGTGGTTGATACTTATTGCTTCATAACATCACCAGGGGCAGCCTCTTCTGACATCACCACTGACTCCTCCTATGACACCACAATGATTTATCCCCAGATCTCAAGTTCTGGCTTGAGATTTCAGGGCTGCAATACAGTCCTGACAACTGTAGTCAAAACACATTTGCCTCCTGCTAAGAGATTTAGGTTTAGGCTAGTTGTGGATAAAGTGTGTTAAGGCCCACTATGCACTCCCTATACCTGATGCCCCCATTTTTCTTAATTTAAAAAGTCTCTCTCACACTCTAAGGGGTACAGGAGGCAGTTTTGTTATGTTTTTGATCCACTGGTAAGGGGGAAGTTCAAAACCAGGAGTGACTGCACATCACTACTATTATTCCTCCATCTTCCTTTTCCTCTTCCTCTTCTTCTTCTTCTTGGCTTGTTGCATTCCTGCCATCTAATCCTATGAAACTGATTGCAAGGAAACTTGGGCCATTTGCACACGAGTCTGTTATAGCTCAATGATTCCACTTCCAACCTCCTATGGAATCCTGGGGTTTGCAGTTTCGGGAGGGGCCAGCCGGCTGGCCGCTCCCGAAACTGCAAACCCCAGGATTCCATAGGAGGTTGAAAGTGGAATCATCGCGCTATAACAGACTCGTGTGGAAATGGCCTTGGCGTTGTGGTTTCTTTTTTGGAATATAGGTGTTTCACATGGATTGAGGAGTCTAAAAGTTCCTATGGGAAATTTTGTGGCTTGTGACATCCACCCCCACCACTCAGTGCAGCTGGTAAATTTGGTGGGCATGGCTAGCTGGAAAGTTGGTACTTCAGGCCATTTTCCAGAATACAAATCTTCTGTCATGGAGGAATAGATTAACTACAGCAGGAATGTACATGGCCACTTAACATGGGTCCCATCTTGCTATTAATCCCCACATTAACTCTGAAAGAAGTAGTGATGGTCCACAGAGCCAGCATTGTGTTATGGTTTGTGCATTGAAGTACAATTCGGGAGACCAGAATTTGATTCCCCACTTGGCTATGGAAATCCACAGGATGTCTTTGGGTGCATCACATACTCTCAACTTCAGAAACCCCTGTGACAGGTTGACCTTAGGGTTGCCATAGGTCATAAAGTACTTGAAGATCATCACCACCACCACCAAGAACAACAGCGGTGGTCCAAGGGCGCAGGATGCATTCCATGACCAAACAGGGTTTTGCACTTGGATTTCTTGTTCCAAGTCCAGCACTTTAAACATTACTGTGCTAAGTCTCTCAAAAGAGCAATTGCTATAAGAATAAGGCTGAAATACAGTGATAAGACAATAACTACAAGATTAATATGTTGAATTTGCAAAGTTGATATGCAAATTAATGTCACATGTAAGCATAATAATTTATATGCAAATTATCTACCAGGGATGAGGTACCAGAATATGGCAACTCTAGCCTAAAGAAAGTGTATACCACTTCTTGACCTCTGGACATTGTCCAGCGCTATTTTAAAGCACCTGAGGGAAGGGGCTGAAAAATGTTAGCAGATTGTCAGTAAGACTGCCTATCTCTTCCCCTAAAGACAAACTAAGGTCAAGAGAAGGGCAGTGATTTATCAGCCACAGTAAGGAACAATGGGAACAGAATAAGTGTTTGTTCTGCCTGAAACTAAAAGCATATTTAGTTTAGCATTTTGTTCCCATAGTGATCAACCAGATGCCACAAACAGGAGATGTAAGACTTTTTACTAAGGAGGGGAAAACTGGGATGTTTAAACAAATAATACTTATTGATGAATGGCCTATTTTAGTAAGTAAAAAAAAGGCCATTCTTAAATAAGCACATGAGAGCAACCCTTCTGCATCAGACAAAAGTCCTCTCTGTTCTATTATTCTGTGGCCAAACAGATGTTCATGGAAACAAGCAGGCCATGCTCTTCTCCATGTACCCCAGGAACTGGGTAATGAAAAGTATAGCCTCAGATACTTGGGGTACTATATAAATATCATGACTAATAGCTGCTCAAAGAGACTGTACTGAAGAGATAGACCATCCCATCCCAGATGAAACTCTGAATTCATTCAGTTCTTTTGTGGAGAATCTTCTCTGTTCCATAGGCAGCCATGGCTCAGTTAACAGTGAAATAGGAAAGAATCTTTTCTGTGGTCATGTCTAGGTTATGGAACTCTCTAGTGGGAGAGGCCCCTTTTACCACTCCTCTGAGGGATTTCCACATTTTGATGAAGATCTTCCATTTCCATCAGGTTTTTTAATGTATTCTCTTAATCCCTGGCGATTCCAATGTTGATCCCATGCCTTTTTTTTAAATCTTCTGTTTCTATTGTTGTAATAAAAGTGAGCAAATAGTGGGACAGCTGTTGCACCACTACCACATCCAACGATGGAGGGGGCAATAACATATCCACTGAAGAAGGGGAGAAAAAGAAGACGAGCCATTTTTCATGCATTCTCCCCAAAAATAATCATCTTTACAATCCCCTTATGACTTCTCTTATGGCATTCCAGTCCTTGAATTTATTGCAAGGACTTATTGCAATAAAACATTTTTACAGAATAGAACTGGGTTTTTTTTCTTTTTGTTTTGATAAATATTTCTTTCAAAATACAGACTTAAATATTTCTTTTAAAATATAGACTAAGGCCATTTCCACACTACATTGTTATAGCCCTATTATTCCACTTTCAACATCCTGTGGAATTCTGGGGTTTGTAGTTTACTGAGGCCAAAGAGCTCTCTGGCTGAAAATTCTAAATGCCCCTCCCTAAAGTAGCCTTAGTAAACTAATTCTAGAATTAACCTACTATAGGGTATCATATATTCCCCACTGGAAAAGGTATGCAAACATCTGATACCAAGAAGATTTGGAGATAACAGCTACAATAGGTGCTAAAAAAAAATCTGAACACACAGGGACAGGATCCTGTAGTCCCACATACATCAGAAGGAGGGGCACACATCCACCACTCTCTCGTGGCAAAGATCAGCTTCAGAGCTGCATATTTCCAAAATGCTTAGCTCTGAGATACCACAACATAGGTGATCCAAGTCACCTTGCCTACAGTACCTGGCTCTGAGGAATGGATGGAAAGAGTAGTTATTATTTGTTCCCAGGTCAAAAAACCAGTGTTCCCACAAGTCAGGAGACTCTATCAAATATAAGAGATCAATGAGAATCATGTACAGTTTTCTCCCAGTATTTGAACATCTGTGAGTATTAGTTAAAAAAAAAAAAAGAATTAAAAAAAGGCCTGTTTGGATTTGTGAACATCCACAGAGACATTGGCCAGAGTCCTATAGGGCAGTTACAAATATGTGATCTACAGTTATGCATTTGTAACTGCTACTAGTTTAGGGGCTACATAGAGACTGTGAAAATCCACCATGCCCCACTTATCAGTCAGCAGCCACAGGGACTGATGAGGGTCCATTCCCTGCTGACTGAGAAGCTGCTATCTGATGTTCCCATCCACCTCATGCATAAGTGATCTCCAGTCCATAGGGGATTTGCAACAGAGGTCTTTTTTTCTGCCTGTCATGCCAGAGATCACTCATGAAAGGGAGTGGAAACATCAGGAAGCTCCTTCTTGATCAACAGGGAAACCCTACTGTTCCCCCCTGTGTTGCTTACTGGTGGGGTCTGGCCAGAATTCATTACATAATTATGGTGCTACATAGTGCATAGCTGTCATACGGGATTCTGCCAATTGCAGTTGGGGTTGCCAAAATCCACTTCCTCAAATCTCGGCATCTAGTTTGTATATTATGTAAATTAGTCTAATTGTGCAAATTACTCTGGCATCCCAATGCAAATGAGGTGCCTTGTTCCCTTTTTTTTCTTCCACTATGGGCCTTTTGGCCCTACACTGTTACAGTGCTATTATTCCACTTTCAGCATCCAATGGTTTCCTGGGGTTTGTAGTTTAGGGAGGGGCCTTTAGAATTCTCAGCCAGAGAGCTCTTTGGCCTCAGTAAACTACAAACCCAGAATTCTACAGGATGTTGAAAGTGGAATAGTAGCACTAAAACAATTTAGGGTGGAAATGGCCTTAGTCTACATTTTGGAAGAAATATTTATCAGGTTCATCAAAACAAAAAGAAAAATCACAGTTCTATTCTGTAATGATGTTTTATTGCATTGTACAAGAAAAATGTTATCTTTCTCTTGGGCACTTTTAACTTAGCAAGACATATGTATAAGCAGTTCAAACGCACATACCATGCTGCCAAGACAGAAGGAAAGCTGGAAAAAGGTGAGAAAAGAGGGTAAGTCGAAAGTAGATGCTTGATGTGAGTCTTCAAATGTTTGTGAAACAGATCCAAATCGTGATTGTCTTCAAATGTTTGTGAAACAGATCCAAATCGTGATTGGACAGAGAAGATGGCGAATTACTCACAGGGGGAAGAGAAAAGGCAGAGCTACTTAACACCTTCTTTGCCTCAGTTTTTCCCCAGAAGGATATAAGCACTCAACCTGGTGGTTGGGGAGCAGAGGAAGAAGCAGGAGAAATGAGGCACATAATAGGTAGAGAGGTGGTACAGGAATACCTGGTCACACTGGATGAATTCAAGTCTCCAGGGCCAGATGAATTGCATCCTAGGATATTAAAAGAGCTGGCAGAGGTCATTTCGGAACCGGGGGCTATAATCTTTGAGAAATCTTGGAGGACAGGTGAAGTTCCAGCAGACTGGAAGAGAGCAAATGTTATCCCCATCTTCAAGAAGGGAAAAAAAGAGGACCCAAATAATTATCGCCCAGTCAGCCTGACATCAGTACCCGGAAAGATCCTGGAGCAGATCATTAAGCAGTCAGTTTCTAATCACTTAGAAAGCAACGCGGTAATCACGAGAAGTCAACATGGATTTCTCAAAAACAAGTCATGCCAGATTAATCTTATCTCTTTTTATGATAGAGTTACTAGCTTGATAGATGAAGGGAATGCTGTGGATGTAGCATATCTCGATTTCAGTAAGGCCTTCGACAAAGTTCCCCATGACATTCTTGCAATGAAGCTAGTAAAATGTGGGCTGGACAGGGCTACTGTTAGTTGGATTTGTAATTGGTTGACCGACCGAACCCAAAGGGTGATCACGAATGGCTGCTTTTCATCCTGGAGAGAAGTGACTAGTGGGGTGCCACAGGGTTCTGTCCTGGGCCCAGTGCTGTTCAATATTTTTATCAATGACTTGGATGAAGGAATAGAGGGCATGCTCATCAAATTTGCAGATGATACCAAATTGGGAGGGGTTGCTAATACGCCAGAGGACAGGATCAAAATTCAAAACGACCTGGATAGATTGGAGAGCTGGGCCAAGGCGAAAAAAATGAAATTCAACAGAGAGAAGTGTAAGGTCCTACACTTAGGTAGAAAAAATGGAATACAGAAATATAGGATGGGGGACACGTGGCTGGATAGCAGTACGTGTGAAAGGGATCTAGGAGTCTTCATAGATCACAAGCTGAACATGAGTAAGCAGTGTGATGCGGCGGCCAAGAAAGCCAATGCAATTCTTGGCTGCATCAATAGGAGTATGGTGTCTAGATCGAGAGAGGTACTGGTACCACTCTACTCTGCTTTGGTTAGACCCCATCTTGAATACTGTGTCCAGTTCTGGGCACCCCAATTCAAGAAGAAGGGCGACCAAAATGGTGAGAGGCCTGGAAGCCATGTCCTATGAGGACAGACTTAGAGAGCTGGGTATGTTTAGTCTACAGAAGAGAAGGTTAAGAGGGGACATGATAGCCATGTTTAAATATTTGAAGGGATGCCATGTAGAGGAAGGAGAGGACTTGTTTTCTGCTGCTCCAGAGACCAGGACAAGGAGCAATGGATTCAAGCTGCAGGAAAGGAGATTCCACCTGAACCTCAGGAAGAACTTTCTGACAGTCAGGGCTGTCCAGCAGTGGAATCTGCTGCCTCAGAGTGTAGTGGAGTCTCCTTCCTTGGAGGTTTTTAAGCAGAGGCTTGATGGCCATCTGTCGGGAGTGCTTTGAGGGTGTTCCTGCATGGCAGGGGGTTGGACTGGATGGCCCCTGTGGTCTCTTCCAACTCTACATTTCTATGATTCTATGTGATAATGAAAAGATTAAGTCTGTTTTGATGGCTTGATTCAACATTTATGTTTTCTTTATCATGAATTGAATCCACTTCCCATACATCTGGATGAATGGCCTGCTCCTCACCATCTTTCCATCAGCAGGCAAAGCTTTTCTTTTTTTTATTCTGACAGAATTTAGAAATGAAAGTTTCCAAGTTTGAGCTTTCAGGAGGGTGCTGTACTGTTGTAATTGTACTGTTTTAAAACTTATTTTTATTTTTTTTAATTGCATGTTTTAAATATTGCTTGGTTGGCTTTGCATACTGTGCCTCTTGACAGTATGCAAGTGGGGGAGTGGGGGAATAAGGGGTGCCATCTGCTATTCTTCATCAGGCAGAAAAAATTATTGGGTTGTTCCTGATTCTATGATGGGTACAGCTAGATACAAACATGCAGTGGGGAAAAAGGTGCAGCTAGAAAGCTGATAGATGTTAGAAACATAGACCATTTCCGCACTAGCCTGTTGTAGCGCTATGATTCCACTTTCAACATCCTATAGAATCCTGAGGTTTGCAGTTTTGGGAGCGGCCATTTGGCCACTCCCGAAACTGCAAACCCCAGGATTCCATAGGATGTTGAAAGTGGAATCATAGCACTACAACAGGCTAATGTGGAAATGGCCATAGACTCATGGAATCATGGATGTATAGCAGTATGAGTATGCAAAAACCTTTGCAGAAAAGTGTTTGAGAGTTACCATTTTAGGCAGCACCAGTTTGATACAACATAGTTTAGAATTTCTACCTCTTACAGAGAAAACTGCCACTTATACAGGGTGTAAGAGCCAGTCTGGTGTAGTGGTTTGAACACTGGCCTATGGACTATGACCCTGGAAATCAGGGTTCAATTTCCCACTTAGCTATGGAAACCCACTGGGTGACCTTGGGTGTGCCATGCACTTTCATTCCCAGAAAACCTCATGATAGGTTCATCTTGGGGTCTCCATAAGTTGGAAACAACTTGAAGGTGCACAACAAAAACTAAGATATAAAGCTTATTTTGTCCTAAATCAAATTTTTTGTCCGAACTAGCGAAGACCTGCTGAATTTATGGAATCTATGTAAGTGCTGGCTTACTGAAGCTCTTTCGACACCTTACCTTGCTCTGTCATTGTCCAGGCATCATCACAGCAGTGCCTCTACCAGGATGGGAATGTGTCCCCAATGCTTGCTACCAGCTGCCTGCAGAAGGAAGCGCAAGGGACATGCTCCTTCCTTCCACATTGTAGCCAACCTTCTTCCCATGCTGCAATGGGGAAGGAAGCACGTGATTGTGCTTCCAGCCCTTCTGCATGGCTGGCTGTGGTGGAAGGCTCACTCGATCAGGGGTCATTGACCGACTTTTACCATCAATTAAATACCTTGCTATAGCACCAGCTGGTAACATGAGAAAGGCAGGACCACAATGACATCATGTGGAAGCATTGTTGCAGTCCCGCTCCTCTTGTGTCCCCATACTGGGATGCTGCCATCCTGCTGAAAGGGTCTAAGTTCCCATTGAGTCAAGAGGTCTACTCTAGTTGAGATTATTAATTGAATTTAGGTCAGGATGAACAAAAGTGTGGTCCTCCAGATATTGCTAAACTCTCAATGTTCCTTCTATTGGCTGTACTGGCTAGGTCTATTGGGAGTTGTCCTTCCCAAAAAATATGCATTTTGTCAACCATGGATTTAGGCTGGGCTACAGCAAAGAGGGAGGCCAAATGAGGACACTGACCTGTAAATAAGAATTCTATCTCCCAATGAAATTTTCCTTCAGTCTCCAAGTTTTTAGCACTGTAGTAACTTAAAACTAGAGCAAAGCATATAGAGATACAGTTTAGATCTCCAAAGAAAAGCAGCTTGCAAAGTGACCAAGGGAATGCCAACAAAAAAAATGGAGAAATTTCAGGAGTGCTCAGTTTTCAGTGTCTCATATCCTGGAATGAAGGACTAAAGGAAAAAATTCATTTGAGAGGGTGGGATTCTTGTAGAACGGAGCTAAATAAGGCTACAACTGTTTGGCTTAAAAATTCTAACACCACTATCTGTAAATTTTCTTTGGGGATGACAGTTCCCAAAATCTCTCTGCTACTGTTTTGCTTTTGGCTCTGATTAGTTAGCATTAAAATTTAAATTAGCATTATAAAAGCCACACAAGCTGATTTCTCAAGCCAGAGGGCTACTCATCCCACATCTATAGGAGCAAGAATAGGTTGTCTATTTTGCTATTGCCAGCTTGAATACTTGTGCCCAACATTGTGCTAGAGTTAGCAGCAGAGAAAATTTGGGTCAACTGACTGCCATGAACTGATAGCTGCTATATTTTTGTGCCCTTTCTGTATCTGGACTGCTATTCTTTCCCCACCTATCCCTTAATTACATTGGGTACTACAGTTCTGCCACCTTCTGATTTCAATCTGACCTAAAGCTAGACTTCCAGTCTTGCATGCAGAAAGGCTGAGACTCTTAAGCCTTGATGTTTGGTGATTTACTCAAAAGACACTGATTGTTAGAGAGATCACTCAAGGTGTTTTTGCAGAAGCTATTGTTGTGAAGAAGCTGAGATTACCTTAGCTCATGCAATGGTCAAAGGTGTGTTTGAGTTACGAAACTGTACAGAGCCTCCTGAAAGGATTCTTTCAGTTAATTAAAGCGCTGAAGAACTGTTCCACTGCTTCCTCAAGTTAATATGTAAAGCTGCTGGTCAGCAGAAAGCATTGTTGTGAGTTCTGGCTTTGTTAATTGACTATTGTCTCTTTAACTGGGCAAGAAAGGATCTGCTAATAGGTATTTGAATTAGGTTACCGCCTTCTTTTAGGCAGCTTGTTGGTTACTTAACAATCCCTGGCTTGCTTTCAGATAATTGTTTAAAGGTGAGTGGTTTGACTTTTTGGAAATAATGGGCTTTATAAAGGAATGCCCAATATTTACTTCTTCCACTCAGAATTCAGTCTTCTGGATAAACTAGCCAAGTTAAATTTCTCCCATTTGAAGTCCAGAGTCAACCAGTCTTGTGGATCCCAAATCCTACAGTGGGGGGTGGGGGGAACAAATGTATTAACTGACCAGGATGGGGGACAATTTTCAGAGGTGGTCCATGAAGTTGTGGGGACAGTTAAAGCTTCCACATTTTCGTGTGCTTACTCTGGCACCCGGTGTGCTTTTCACATGATTTTTACCTGTTTTTCTTAATTGGAGTCTTGAGATTTAGGGGTGTTCTGGGGCCATAAAAAGATTGCTGGGGCTGTATTTGGCCCCCAGGCTACACTCTCTCCACCTTGGCCCTCTGCCAATATGCTTTTTTGCAACAGGCCCAAGCATCAGTATCTGCAGCTTAAGACCTTTAGAATCTCAATTATGTTCTAGTCACTGCTTAGAGTGAAACTCTCCTGACAAGGTACCTAAAAGATAGCTTTTATAAATTGATACATTGAGGAATAAACTGATATAAATCTATCAGATACCTTAAACATGAATTGTGCCCCATCAAGTGTGCTTAATCTGTAGCCTCCATCAGTGTTAGCTAGCACAGTCAATAGTCAAGGAAGATGGGAGTTGCCATCCAACAATATCCAGAAGGCCTCATGATGCACACCTTTAGCATTTAATCCAGTTTGGATGTTATGTGACTCATAGGGCAAAGATGAGAATATGAACAGGCATAGCTGCTTTACTCTCTTCTGATACATCACCTGACATTTACTGGCAGTATGTTGACAGCGGTGTAGGGTAGTGGTTGGAGTAGTGGTACTTAACTTTTGGACTCCTAAACATTTTAACTCTCAGAAACACCAGCCAGTATAGCTGGGGATTCTGGGAGCTGAAGTTAAAAGCATCTGGAAGTTCAGTGTTTGAGAAGTACTGGGCTAGGGAATTGAATACAAATTTGGGAGATCCAGGTTCAAATCGCCATTCATGGGGAAAAAAGAGAGATACATCTCTGTGTGCTCAGTGGATGGCTATTTTTATTTTGCAAAAGGCCCAAATATATTATTATATTAAGTATAATCTAATGAATAAATAAAATAAGTGTAAATGGCTACATTTGAAGGCTCCCAGAACAACTGAGCATTCTAATCTTTCAGAGTTTTAAATTGCATGAGGAACCTCAAGCAGCTGAAGAAGATACTGCATCCATCTGTGTTTCAGACTGGTGGAAATCTGTGAGGGTGATGACAGGGGTAGGCACAGGGTTTCAGATGATGGTCATAGAGTTAGGATGGGGGGTCACATTGACATAAAGGCCTCCAATTTTTCACATGGGTTACATTTCAATTGACTTACGATCTTCTCTTAACCTCCTTGAAAATACTATCCCTAGCACCCTCAAGAGGTGTTGGATATGTCAGCTAGGGATGATGGGAGTTGTAGGCAAGGTGTTGAAGACTATATCTCTCACTTGTTACTTTATGTGTTGTGCTGCTTGTTGCTTTCTGTTGCTGCTGTGTGTATTCAATTTGTTTCCAACGTATGGCAACCCTAAGGAAAACCTATCGTGGTTTTTTGGAAAGATTAGTTCAGTGGTCAAATCACTATACTACACTGGCTCTTTGCTTTCCTTACTTTTGAAAAATTGATCAGAGAATGCCATAAGCAAAATGCTGTCAATTCCCCTTAGAAAGTAATATAATTAAACAATTTTAATCATTAATAAACGTGTGCTTACTTATTGCCTTACTTTTCAAATGTACTTACATTACATTACAGACTCATTATTCCCAAAATAATTTCTCATGGATGACACAGACCATTTCCTCACTAGACTGTTATAGTGCTATTATTCCACTTTCAACATCCTATGGAATCCTGGGGTTTGCAGTTTACACCCCTCCCTAAACTGCAAACCCCAGGATTCCATAGATGTTGAAAGTGGAATAATAGCACTATAACCGTCTAGTGAGGAAATGGCCTATGTCACTTGTAATTTGTAACTTCAGATTCTAATAAAGCTTCAGGTAAGTTCCAGCTGAGATCAAATTGGAATGTGATCCAGGACAGAATGCCCAGATCTCAGAAAGCAGGTCTGAACTATCTGGCCCACCCTCTGGCCTGCCCCAGCCACATTTCTATCCCATTTGGGCCTTCTGTGGCTATTTCTGCACTAGCCTGTTGTAGCGCTATGATTCCACTTTCAACATCCTATGGAATCCTGAGGTTTGCAGTTTAGGGAGGGGTGTAAACTGCAAACCCCTGGATTCCACAGAATGTTGAAAGTGGAATCATAGCGCTACAATAGGCTAGTGCGGAAATGGCCTGTGTTACAGCTGCCACGTTGTTCTTAATATATGAGGATTTTATAGTTCTTTTCATGTCTTCTGTGTTACTGCAGGAGAGAGGTAAAGCACTACTCTTTTAAACATAGGCTTCCATGCAAACCTTGAAAAGTTATGAAAATCCTTCAGCAGGTTTATGTGGATCATTCAACAATTCTCACTACAACTGCAAAGTAATCCATTTGATGTTATTTCACTGGAAATTTGCAGAAGCATATTCCTCTGGCATCCATCCTGGGCAGAGGTTGTGAAAGTTATTTTGGGGCTACAACTTCCAGAATTCTTTAACCAAAATTCTGGGACTGGAGGTTCCCCAAAACCATTTTATCCAAGCTATCATTTTGGAGAACTCATCTTATTCCCCCATCCTCATTCCTGGATCATATTTAGCCTCATTTTGCTGTTGGCCACTAGGTGGCAGACACATGAAACACTCAGAACATTAAAATGCTTGTTTCTTCCGTGGGTAAAGCCAGAATGATAATACTGCTTTCCATCCAGGGTCTACCTATCTTTTGACCACATTATGCACAGCTCTTGACTCTGAGAAGCAAGATTTATCATACTCCTTTTGAAGCTTACATGGATACTCTTGAGAAGAGAGTAAATTTCATTCAAGGAGAAGGATTTAAATCAACATCAAGAGTCATGATTAAATTCTATTGATCCTGTCTGCCTTCCTTGGTAATTTCACATATATTTGTTTATTATTCCTGTAAAACTTATATTGATGTTTGTAAGCCCTTAGGACTGTACAGGAAAGCATCCAGGACATTCTAACAGGCCTTCAAATTTGGGCATGAGCCATTTTTAATCTCTGACTTGGAGCATTTTAATTGCTTCTCTGTTCTTTATAATCCTTTCTTTTCCAAGTTTGCTTTGTTCTTTAGTCTCTTCTGTATCCGCTGTGTACTTGATGTCACTGGAATCTGAGTCCAACAAATACTAACATGAGTAGTTTAATGCATCATGCTTGTAAATTACTGTCTGAATGGTTCTATGCTGCCTTGAAAATTTATATACAAACCAGAAAGCCAAAAGACCTTTAACCGCTCTTGCTGTGCATGTGTAGGAGGATAATTTAGAAATAATTAATCAATAGCTATAGCCAAATAGCAAGCAGACTTATAGCAAAAAGTTTGCAGAGACAAAGGCTGCAAAATAGGGAAGCTAGCTTTCTAAAGCTTTGAAAAACAGGAAATTAGTTGTTAAGAAGCAATGGCAGGTAAGAAAAAAAGAGAACACAGATGCAAGAAACTGTCTGAATATGTTTAGTTCTGTGGTCTGCAGTGTCTGGAACACCCCAAACTAGGGGTTGGGGAGCAACCACAAAGGCTGAACTAAAAGTCACCTTTAGGCTATTGTACTTTATCTACATATTAACTTTCACACCCCCAGGGTGGGATCTGGTATTATAATTTGGAACCACCTACAAGGACATAGTTCCTATACATATGTGTTTGCATTAGCCAATTAACCAGCATTTCTTGCTTCTGTAGCCATGCTCTCAAGGTATATAGCTGCATGCATGCAGTGGTTTCTTTGGAGTGGCTTGTCTTGGCTGCGTGGGCATAGCCATTCCCTATTTGCACAAATGGAGTAAAAAAGAACCCTTTTCTTACTATCTAGGTGTCATTGATTAATCTTAATAAAATTAAGTGCAGTAACACATGCATGTCCCATTTGGGAAGGGACAATCCTGATTAATCCTCTCTGTTCCCACTTTTTAAAATGTTTTTAGAATGTCCCAGTTTCTTCTTCCTTTTCCCACATTCCTCTTTTCTCTCAGCTTACTTTAACTGCTGCAAACTGAGTTCAAAGTGCAAAAATAGTTTGTATTCAAATCACTTGGCAGTGGGGGGGGGAGTTGAGGTAGATTTTTACCCTTTCCAGTAGGCTCAGGCAAAAGCAAACTGCTGTAGCCTCTCCTAGGTTGTGTGTTCTTCCTCATCAATATTTTCCCTCCATTTTGATCATAGACCATTTCCGTACTACACTGTTGTAGAGCTATTATTCCACTTTCAACATCCTATAGTATCCTGGGGTTTGCAGTTTAGGAAGGGGCATTTAGAATTCTCATCCAGAGAATTCTTTGGAATTCCAGAGGATGTTGAAAGTGGAATAATAGCACTATAACAGTATAATGTGGAAATGGCCATAGTCTGATGTTGCTTGGTCATATGCGTCCTGGTTTCTATCTGTGTAATATTAGAGGGTATGATGCATGTGGAGTTCTGGTCAGCTGCAAGAGCATTAAAATGCATAACTGGAAAAGTGTGTGTGTGTGTGTGTGAGGCAGGAGTGGGAACTTCTGCCTAGAGGACTAGATACAACCTGTAGGAGACTGTCATCTGGCCCACCACCTTTCCTGCTGGGTGCAGAGAAGGAATTTCCCTTCTTTGTTCTAAACTGAAAAGCTTTAATGTGGCATTGTGGGAGGACTATTTTAGGAGAATTGCTGCAGGGGAAGGAAGAATTTCCACTGCCCTGATGTTTTGACCCCTCTCCCCCACCCAAAAATCACCTCTCCTCCCACTGAAACAAGGTGTTAATATCACACTGATGCCAGAGAGTTGAGGGACACAGATCCTTTGACCATGGGGGAATAGGGAGGGGAAAGTGGGAGAAAATCTCATGGCTGGGTTCTGTGTCCAACTCTGGGTGAAGCTTTATTTATTGATTTATATCCTGCCTTTGTCCAGGCATGGGACTCAAGGTGACTTGAGAGAGCAGGGCTACAAGAGGATAAATCTATAAACCTGATAATAAATAAAAGTTAAAACACAATTGAAACAACAATATTAAAAGTCCATTAAATTTTTAAAAGTGTGAAATCATTTAGAACCCTAACAATAAAATTTAAAATTATAGCAGACACGGCCTTTAAAGAGACTGCAGCCAATGAATTTGTTTGAATAAAGTTTTTTTCCTGTTGGCAAAAAGAGAACAGTGAGAGGCCAGCCTAGCCTTCTTCAGGGTGGACTTCCTCAATGTTGGAGTAGCCACCAAGAAGGCCCTTTTACATGTCCTCCTCAGATGGGCCTTTTGACAGGGGAGGGACTGAAAGAAAGCTCCCTCAGGGTGTTAAAACCCTGGCAAGTTCATATAAGTAGATGTGATCTTTCAGATAGCCTGGATCTAAGCTTCTTAGATATCCTACAGCTGGTCTCCAAACAATTATAAGATTCTAGCCTTATTATATTGTATTCTTTTTTACTGTGAACCAGGACTGTGGTGGGTTGCACGTATTGCCAAAACTTGGGAGAAGGGAATCAGCTGGAAGTGCTTTGGAAGTCCACTTTTAGTTTTGAAATCATTAACATTTGAAATCATTAATTTTTATTTTATTTTATGTTTGCCAGAAAAAGGAGACTGGAAGGCTTAAGGGCCAGAAAAACTGTCTTAGGAGGCACTCTTAGCCCCAGGGCTCAATTATGCCTACCCCTGATGTAAACTGCTCTGGGATCATTTCAGATAAAGGATGTATTATGTAGATTTCTCCAAATAAACAAACAAAGGAACCTTATCAACTGATCAGGACCTACTGTGGAGAAGGACTGGACTAAAGAAAAAAAATCTTAAGCTATCTGAACTGCTGGTTGGAGTACATCTGGTGCTCAAACCTGCTGAGAATGTTATGCTGTGAATGTGATTATATTTGTCTTCTCTATTTATAGTTCAGTCCTTTGAAGGTTGGATAAGGGACTTCCTATAAGAAAAGAAAACACTGCTAAACAGATTTTAGATTCAGATTAAGTCAAACTTTCAGACAGACCTATGCAAATGTTGTTGCCACAATAAGAGTATATCAACTTGTTTGCTGTTTGGTTAAGTTGATTTATAGGGCTGGATTCAGAGGTCTGTTGGCCGAAAGTTTTGGGTGGAAGCTGTTCCGCTTACTCCTTGCCATAATGTCCCATCATCCACTGTATTCAATAGAGTGTCTTGACCCTCGGCAGATTCTTTTTGTGTGGTTTTGGACGGTGAGGGCTAGTAGGGTAACATCAAAAAGAGAAAGACAACTTCTGCCAACCCTCTCATTGCTAAAGAATTTCTAGACTTAACCCACTGTGTTCAAATTTTGTTACACGAAATCATTTACTGACTGGTAAGTGAAACTCTAAGAACACTCTTGACCGTAAGCAATAAAGTTTTACAATCCAATGTTCTTCAGACAAACTTCTAAACTTGAACATTGACTCAACATTAAAATTCATAGAACTCCTTGACCCTGAGGATTCTGACTCAAGCGTTCTCATATTTTGGCCTTCTCTAATAATAGCAGTTCTTTTATTTATTCAGTTCTCTGGGCTCCCAGATATGTCAGAGACATATCTCATTCCAAAACTCTGGGGAAAAAAATATTCTGTGTACTACAACACTAAGAATCCCTAGCCAGCAGGACCAGTGGGGTCATGGAGTGGTTAGATCTTGAAGGGTTAATTAGATGCATTGGCTTTAGAAAACACTGGTTCTGAGTGGAGATTAAAACTGGTAATGATGGATATGAATTAACACAGATGCTTGAATTAACCTGGGATCTTGGCTAGGAGGACTGTCATGATAAGTTATGCTGTCACCTTCTACGCCCTTAAGAGGGTCAGCTTTTTCTGAGAAACAGGCAAATAACCAGACGTTTCTTGGTCCAAGGCTAAAAGCCAGATTTATTCAGTACAAAAGTATAAAAGTAAACAAAACAGCTGCAGCTGGGTGCCAAAGAGGTTTGGAACAAAGGGTGGGGATTTGGCAAGGCCTTTTTAACCCAGGTAAACAGCATACACACCCACTGCAGCATTTTTCCACCAATCCCAGACCAGCCACACTATATCAGGTAATGTCCAGAAACTTCCATCCATATAAGGAGATGTCCAGAAGGACAAGTAATGTGAGATTTGGGGAGATTTCCCCCAATCACAAACTACTTTCCAAATAAGGTACTGTCCAGGGAGGGAGGTACTACAGGTGAGGTAGTCATGTGTCAGCAGACGGGAGGGGCGAGGACTTCCTGTGTATGTGGTGTATGTGACTGCCTCCCAGTTTGTAATGGAGATTGTCTTTCCTCCACTCACAATTCCATTTCAAAAATGTACCACAACATGACTGTTTCATTCTTTTGTAGAATACTTAGTAGCCAGAACCCTGTTGGTGTTTTCAGTATGTGTAGGTTCCCCTACAGAGGCAGTCGGATATATAGATTTTTTTTTCTATGTGAAACATCTACTTTCAGTTCACGTCTGCAGAAACAGAATTACATGTGCAGCAACATTGTGCATACAGATGTTCATAAGATGCAAGCACATCATTGGCACAAGTACGCAAGATGCAGACTTGGTTGTGCATTTGGTTGCACATTCAGGCATGCATTCATTTGGTATTCAACACAAGGGCTGCATAGCACAGTCAATGTGTTACCCCCTGACAAGGAGAGTTATTCTATTGAAGTCCAATATAGGCTTTCTGCCATGCTCAGCTACCTGCATCAGATGAAGTGTGTTGTAGCTGATGCTGTAATATATTTACTGATTGTCACAGTGACCTGTTGTTGTTTTCACTGCTATAGGCTAACACAGCTACCCATTTTGAAAGTTTGATCCACATTTCCTGATTGCTGTGTGGCTTGCTGTTGTTTTCACAATGTAATCAAGATTAAGTGACCATTAAATTGTAGCAGATTTAGCACTGGACTAGAACTTTATGAATCTATTAGACCTCTTAGATCCACAGACAAAGCCTTTCTCTCAGTCCTGCAACCATCCAAGGTTCACCTGGTAAGGACACGAGAGAGAGCCTTCTCAGTGGCTGCTCCCAAACTGTGAAACTCTCTTCCATGGAAGGCTAGGCTGGCTCCCTCTCTGCTTCTTTTCATAGGCAGGCAAAGACATTTTTTTTCAGCAGGCATTTAATGGGTGAGCTGGAGACCTTACTTATTTATTAGGTTTTTGTAAAAAATCTGTTTTATAATTTTATATATTTTTAATATTTTAATTGTTTTTATGTTTTTAATTTTTTAAAAACCTTTTGGAAGCCACCTTGGGTTCTATCTTGGGAGAAGAGGTAACATATAAATTCAATAAACAAACTAACTAACTTACTAACTCAGGAATTGTTGTTATTGTGTGCCTCCAACTCATTTCCAGCTTATGGCAACCCTAAGGTGAACTCATCATAGTGTTCTGGGAGTTCAGAATGTGTGATGTGCCAAAAGTCACCTAGTGGGTTTCCATGGCTGAGTGGCAAATTGAACCCTGGTCTCCAAGGATTCAACCTTCAAGAGTTGAAGGTAGCTCAAACTAATACACCACACTGGCTCTCAAGGATCTTAGAATCATAAAGTTGGAAGAGCTCACAAGGGCCAGAGTTCAACCCCCTGCCATGCAGGTAATACGCCATCAAAGCATTCTTGGCAGATGGCCATCCAGCCATCTGTGCAGATGGCTGATATCCATCTGGATATCCATCTGGATCTCATAGTTCAGTCCTCTGCTAGTTCAATCCACATGGAAGCCCACGGGGTGACCTTGGGCAAGTCACATTCTCTCAGCCTTAGAGGATGTCATGGAAAAGCTGCTTTGAAGAAATCATGCCAAGAAAATCTGAGCATAAGTTAGAGTAAAGTTGAGGTCATCTAACAACAACAACAATCAAAAATAAGATGTTAGCTGTTTCCTTTCTACTTCTTTTGGCAGGAGGACATTCCAGAAACACTACTATCAGGTTTCATTTCCTTTGAAGGAGACAAACCTATGGAAAGAGGAGCAGCAGAACTACAGAATTAAACCAGCCTTTCTGATATATGGTTTACTACAGATATACTAACAGAGCAGGGAAGCTGGGGGATCCTTGCATCAAGCAAAAGATTCTGCAAAGAGCATCTTGGGTAGTTCTTGAAGACTCTGTGCTAGCTTCAGCCAGAGCTTGGCAAAGCTGCTTTTTCAGCCTCCATCTCCCAGAATCCCCAGCAATGGGAAGTGTAGTCTTAAAACTTTGTCTCAACTATCTCGAGGTAAAGAACTGGGCTTGCTTCTTGCCACAAATTCCTTCCCCTCCTTTTCCTCTTTCTCTCACACAATTGATACTTTGTCTCAGCAGGAAAGGTGTTACTTCCCCCAAGTTCTAATGGATCCCTCATTGGTAAACTCTCATGGATATCTCATTCCTCAGCTTTTAAGGAGGCCATCACCATCTCATTAGCTTCCATTGATGAAACATCAACCACACCCCAATCCTCATCAGGGCTGTTCATTATCAATCTGCATCTCAAAGGATGAACATCCAGCAGCTTTAACCAATTCAGGCAGCCAATCTTTTTAACTCTGAATGCTGTCTGTCAGAAGTCAGCCTGGAAAGGTGGGGAAAAATAGACATTGTAGTTAGTCAAATGGAGGGGGGAAGCAGAAACAGAAACCGAAACCAAATCTGCCTGAAAATACTTCTTACTTAGGGCTATGTGTGTGTATGTGCCTTCAAGTTACCTGTTGACTTACAGTGACCCCATGAATTCCATATGATTTTCGCCAGTTCCTTTGTCTGAAATGTAGCCTACAGCACCTGGTATTCAATGGTGGTCTCCAGTTCAAGTAATTAACAGGGCTGACCCTGCTTTGCTTCCAAGATCAAACAGGATCTGATGCCTTTAGGGTATTTAAGCCCTATAAATAAGGCTATACAGAGCACCCAATCCACATTTTTTACATATATTATTTACTATATATGTATAAGAGAGGTAGGGTCAATCATTCCCAGGTTTCAATAAATGGAATAGATTTTGTTTTAATAGTGCTGTTTACACTATTATTGAAAGGGTATCTTAGAGTGTGTAAGGATGCAGTGGTTGACCTGAAGGCACCAGATTTCATCTGATCTTGGAAATTAAGCAGGGTCAACTCTGATTAGGACTTGGATGGGAGACTGCCAATAAATACCAGATGCTGTGGGCTATATTTCAGAGGAAGGAAGTGGCAAAACCACCTCTGAGTATTTCTTGCTTAAGAAAATCCTATGAAATTCATGACTCACTGTAAGTCAACAGCTGACTTGAAGGCAGATATACACACAGTTATGCAGAGAAAAGGAACCAAAACAATGAAGGTTTAGGCAACTCGTTGCCTTTCAGATATGTTGAACTACAGTGCCCAAAATCCTTGACTATTTATCATTCTGGTTGGGATCTTTATTTTGGAACATTTTTATATTGCTATTTATTTATACAATCTCAAACTAAATCCAGTAATAGAATCAGTAGATTTTAAAAAAGCAATAAAAACAATACAACCCATTAAAATGATTTGTTAAGAACCATAGGTAACTGATAACTTTAAGAATCAGAATAATGCCCAGTTAAACAGCTAGGTCTTCAGTTGATGATGGTCATCTAGCACTAGGATTTGGGAGGACACCAACCCATTGTATGGTAAGCAGAGCCCCTTCCCCAATTACTTTTGGGAATTAGTAGTCTAAAACATCCAACAGGAACCGGTGATGGCTGGTGGCTTCCATGTCAGTGAGCCAAAGAATCTGCCCCAGGTATTTGACTGAATATTAAAGGTGCCTGTCCAAACTGCTGTATTAATCACTAAAATAGGTTCAGCACCTTAGATATCTTCTGTAAAGTTTGGATTAAAATCCAGAGTGGATTCGTTCCCCAGTGAGATGGAAGTTAGAAGCTATCACTAAAAGTCATAAGGCTGGCTATCCCATTAAAGGACTGGAATCACACCACACAGAAAGGTTAAAGTACTTGGAATTTCTGTGTCTGAGGAAGAGATGGTTGGCCAGTGGCCAGACAGAGGATGCTGAATGGTGAAAAAGATGTGGAAAGAGATCATCACGGTGATGATTTTTTTCCTGCCCTTTGTCATAACATCAGGTTGTTTTTCAGGACAAAAGAAAGCACTTCTTCACACAATTCAAAATCAACTTAATTACTTAACAGATTTCTGCACTACACTATTATAGTGCTTTTATTCCACTTTCACCATCCGGTGGAATTCTGGGGTTTGTAGTTTACTGAGGCCAAAGAGCTCTCTGGCTGAGAAGTCTAAAGACCCCTCCCTAAACTACAAACCCCAGAATTCCACAGGACGTTGAAAGTGGAATAATAGCACTAAAACAATGTAGTGCAGAAATGGCCTTAGTGGTATAATGGCAAAAGGTGATGTGGAAGCAGCCATCAGTCTTGGAAAATGCAACTCCCAGAATCCCTTAACCAACATGAAAGGTGATCATGTACATGGGGACCTCTAGAGAGTTTTAGTCCCAAAAAAGTTACATTTCCAATTTTGATTCCTTAGATGTGCGGCTATGTCCAGTGCTTGCACATCCAGTGGCTTAAGGTGAATTTGAGAATTTAATTTTTGACTCGTAACTCCCAGAATCCAGCCGCTATGTTGGCTGGGAGATTCTGGGAGCTGTGGTCCAAAACACCCCCCCCCAGCTTTACTGAAGGTAGTCTAAATGGTGCAGTGATTCATCTCTAATCATTTCCGCACTAGCCTGTTATAGCGCGATGATTCCACTTTCAGCCTCCTCTGGAATCCTGGGGTTTGCAGTTTCGGGAGGGGCCAGGTGGATCCGCCAGGAGAGAAATGGCCTCTGTGTGTGCGTGTATGTAGCCCTAGCTGATGGGACTTACAGTCCAGCCTATCCCAAGGGCTGAAGACAGGGGAAGGCTGCCCTCCTCCCTCATCTGCTGATTCCTTAGCTGTACTTAACAGCTACACCCAAGAAATGAATGCAAGAGAGGATGGTTGGCTGGGAAGAGAGAGTAAATCCACTCTGGCATTTACTCTAAACTTTCCAAAGCGCTGCACCTGGGAGAGCGCCTTAAAAGTTCAGACTAAGGCCATTTCCGCACTAGCCTGTTATAGCGCTATGATTCCACTTGCAACATCCTATGGAGTCCTGGGGTTTGCAGTTTTGGGAGGGGCCAGCCAGCCCCTCCCGAAACTGCAAACCCCAGGATTCCATAGGATGTTGCAAGTGGAATCATAGCGCTATAACAGGCTCGTGTGGAAATGGCCTCAACCCCGGCGCTGAGTCACTGTCCCTGCCGTCCCTGGAGTTTCTGGGCAGCACGGAATCTACGGAACGGCGGCGGCCAACGCGGGCCCTTCGCGCTCTCCCGCGGCTGCTTCTGGGTCCACGGCGCCTCAGGCGATCCGCTGGCGGGGGCGGCCGCGCCTCTTGACGTCAGGATGGCGGCGAGGAGCCTCCCGCGTCAGGCGGCGGTGCCTTCGGGTTGGAGGCGTCGCGCGTGGCCGGTAGGGGCGCTGCTGAGTCAGGTGCGCACCTTCCTCTTCGCAGTGCGCTTGCAGCCTCGTCCCGGCAGCGACCATGAGCGGCTTCTCCTGGCGGATCCTCCTCATCCTCGCCGCGCTGGCCGTCTCGGATGCGATCAACAGCACGGGTAGGTAATGCGTTTATTTCCCCCCTTGGCTGCTGCTTTTCCTTGGATGGGGGGCGGGGGGGGGAGCCGGACCGGGATGCTGTCTGGCTCTCCTTCCGAAGGGACCGGTCACCCTGGGAAGGTTTGGTCCAAGGTAAAAAAATAACCTCCTATTAGGACTATTTCCCCCAACAAGGAGATCGGGAAGCAGATTATTTCGGATGTGGGGAGGGGACTGATTTGGCCCATTGAGGTTCTGTGCATGCATTGATTACAACCCCCCATTTTGTTACCCCCCCTCCAAAAAAAAAGAAAGGGAGCAAGATCGATTCCCATTTTGTGATGGGGAGCCTTTTGGAGCCTTCCGCCTGGCTATTTCTCTGAGATCTCGAGAGATCGCCCAACCTTTCCCCTTCTTCTTCCAACAGGATCTTTTTTCTCCTTGCAAACGGGGGGGAGAGGAGGGGGACCTTATTTTCCTTCTCTCGCGACTTCTCTTAAGACGATAAAATAAGTGGAGCTTCCAGCCGGCGATGCTGCGGCGGAAGCAAAGGAGAGTTTTTTGCTTTGTGTTGTGATGGGTTGGCTGGCTGCCTGTTTGGGCAACTTGAAGAGGAGACCCTGGAGGCACCATTTCCTGTTGGGATTAATTCACCTCGCCGATCATCCCTGGTGGGGATGGCCTGAGTTGGCTTCCTGCCTCCACGAGCCTCCCGGCTCCGGGGCCATAAGCGCTGTCAGCTGCTCCCGGTGGGGCTTAGAGCCCGGGAAGAGAGCGCAGCCCCGAGAAGCCCCGCGGCCTCCACTTGGGCTTGATCTGCTTTTATCCTCCCAACTCGGTGAAAATCCACCTAAGAGAACTGGTAGCTGATATCACACTGGGATACTGAGAAAAGAAATACTAAGAAATACAACTATTGCGTTTAAGGGGAGATTGGATAATGAATTAAAGATATTTGATGGGGGTATTAAATAATGAACTATTAAGTATTGGATAAGCAGTTTGTATTTATTGGACAGTTGTATTATATTTGAATTATATCTAATTAATTACAATGATATGGTAAGGATCGAACTGGTTACCATAAAGGTTATAAAGATATAAGTAGAAGGATAAGAAATATAAATAGAGTAAGATAGCTCTATAATTATTGTAAGTGACTATTAATGAGTGACTATGGAAGGAGGAGGCACAATATGGCGGGGGGGTCAGACTGGATGGTCCTTGTGGTCTCTTCTAACTCTTCCATTCTAAATTTTCCTACCCTGAATTTTTTTCTGCAGTCCTCCAAATTTCTAGCATGGCAGAGAATGAGACGCTCAAAATGGGTCACGCCTCTTCTGTTTGCTGTGTTTGCTTCCCTTGGTCACTTCACTTGCCCCTTTTCTTGGGATGCCTGAACTCTGGCCATTTCCGCACTACACTGTTATAGTGCTATTATTCCGCTTTCAACATCCTGTGGATTTCTTCGGTTTGCATTTTATTGAGGCCAAAGAGCTCTCTGGCTGGGAATTCTAAATGCCTCTCCCTAAACTGCAAACCCCAGGATTACGTGGGATGTTGGAAGTGGAATAATAGCACTATAATAGTGTAGTGCAGAAATGGCCTGTGTTTCTCAAAGTTCAACTGATGTTTTAAGTAATCACAGTGCTGGGGTAGTGAAAGAAAATTTCATGGTGAGCAGAATTATCAATTAAGAGGCTCACGTCCCCTCCCCTCTCCCTAACTACACTCAGACCAGTATCACTCTTTTGCTTTCATTGGCATCGGAGCTGGTGTGGTGTAGTGGCTAAAGTAACTCTCAAGTTTGTTTCTGGTTTAAAATGCTTGGTCTATAGTCACATTCTGCCCATCAATGCAAGACATTTTGTTTTCTTGTAATGTTCTACAGACACAGCAGTGGAATTTTTTTTTTTAAAAAAAAAGCCTGAATCATCTGAGTTGCTCAGAGCCAACGTGTTGTAGTGGTTAGTGTGTTAGACAGGGCATGGAAAATGCAGGGTTCACTGGGGTGTGAAGCTCACAAGGTACCAGTAACATTGGGCCAGTAACTCATTCTGTTAGGGCAGGGCTTTCCTGTGCCACAACATATTAGTGTGTCACTGAAGTGTGTAGGTGTGTTGCCTGTAATCTTGGAGGTGTATGTTATTATTTATAAATCTTATATTTTTAAAAAAAATATATGAAAGGTTTTCATGAGATATGTTGTGTCCCCGTACATTTTGTTATTACAATGTATGTATGTGTTTGTATCTCTGATAAGGGGTTAGTTTAACCTCCAGTTTGCTAGTAAAACTGAATTACTGTGTCGTGAAATGATGCATGTCTAAAAAAGTGTGTCACCAACATGAAAAGTTTGGAAAGCTCTGTATTAGGGAGATCTACCTCAAAAGTTGTCCTCAAAAGAGGATAAGGGAAACTCCTTAGAGGAAAGGCAGGGCATAAGTATATCTAAGAAATGTGTGAGTTTGACTTCACAGTCTTCAGCCCAAGGATGGGGGAAACTTTATGCATCAGTTTGAGTTGCCTCCAGTCCCCAGAAAGTTCTTTGTTATTTCCTTCAAAGTAATTTCCTTTTTACTTTAAAGTTATTTCCTTTTTTTTAAACTTTGTCCTACAGCTTCCTGTAGTCATAGAGATTCTTTTTTCTTTTTAAATTTCCAGTGAGGGAGCTCAGTTATTTTCTTGCAGACAAAACAACCAAGAGACTTGGAATCTTTAACACTTACAAGTCTCATCTGGCATAAACCTGTGTCCATGTATCAAGTGCATGCATGCAGCTCCAGAAAGCAGATATCTATTCCTGATAGTTATTTATTTATTTATTTATTTGAAGCACCATACAGTGGCCCCTCAATTTTAGCGAGGGTTCAGGCAGAGAACCCTTGTGAAAGGAAAAAAACAAACCCTGCTAATACCTCTCCCTCACCCGACTAAGTGCTCACCCCATTCTCATCCCCTTGTTTTTTGCTTTGGTGAGTATACCTTATCTCCTCCCCTCTCCCTAACAAACCTTATCCCCAGGCAAAAGGCAAGCAAACGGGAAGGGGCAGCTGCATTGGTGGAGAAGCCATGCCCTTCTCCATTCTCTTGCCTGTTGCCTGGATGTTCTGCCTTCTTTTTGCACGCCTGGGCAAAAGACAACCAAATGCAGAGGGAAAGGCTTGCATACAAACACACCTCCCCCTTCCATTCTCTTGCCTGTTGCCTGAGCACCTGGCCTTCTTTCTGTGTGCCTGGGCAAAAGGCAAGAGAATTGAAGGGGAGAATGGGAGGAGAGACAGATGGGCATCTCACAAAAAATGAAATTGGCAAAGGCCAAACCCATGAATGTGGAGGGAGAACTGTGTATAATTCCTGTCCGCTCCAGTACTAGGGTTTCCAAGAGACAGGAAAATATTAACCTTGATAACATTGTATATTCCTTTTTACTGGACATTGCCAGAGAGACAAGTAGGAGAGATAACAGGCCAGAGACCTCCAGTCCTTTGCAGTGCAGACCAAAGACTATGATGGGTGGAGAAAGTGTGGCCTGAAGGTTTTGTGTAATCCAGTCTCTTTCCTGTCAACCCTCCACCCGCCAAGGCTTGCCCAATCCCCTTCAATGTCTCCACATTTCTCTGTTTTGGGGAGGGAACACAATGCAGGTCAGTTACCACTTCTGAAGGTGTATATGGGGGCAAAGACTGGTTCCTTGCTGTAGTTGCTCACCTCTAGCCTATGAGAAGAGATTGAAGAACTGGTTGTGTTAGTCTGGAAAATATACATTTAAGAGGCACCATGATGACCTTCTTCACATTTTTGAAGGGCTATTCATGTAGATGATGGACCAAATTTGTTTTCTGTTGCACTCTTTTCTGTTGTTGACAATCTAAATCAAAAGGTGCACATTACATGAGAGTGGGATTTTGACTACCTTTCAGGGAAACAACTTCTTCAGCAGCAAAACAGTTTCATAAGATGGCAGATTTTCTTAGACATTTTCAAGCAGAAACTGGATGATTGGTCAGCTAAGAATGTAGGAAGCACCATGCTGGATCAGATAAAAGACTGTCTAGGCACAACCAGATGACTGTGAGGAACTCACAATGAGAACACAAATGTAACAGCAACCCTGCCATGCATTTAAGCTCTCTGCCATCTGTTATTGGGAAGCATATTTCTTCTGATAGTAGAGGTAATCTATAGCTATCATATCTAGCTGCTGACAGTGTTATCCTCCATGGATTTATCAGGTTCCCTTCCAAGCTGTTGACCATCACTATTTCTTCCATGAGTCTTTAATAATTTTGTGTCTTCTTGAACTCACTCTTTATTTTTATTTTTTTTAATATTCCCTTATGGTACTGGTAGATTACTGATCTCCCTATCAGAAATTCTGAAGTAATGGACTTTCTGCATCAGTAGAGGATTAGATTAGATGAACTTTGAGATATCAGCTAAGTCTGTTAATCTATGAGCCTGTTTAACTAGGCCTCCAATGTACATGTGGGTACTACAAAACCAGAGTCTGAATTTGTTTTAGTCTCAAGATAGGCAAGAGTGTGAAATTGGTGCATGAGTTCCCAAGACTACCTGTGTCTAGATGAATCTCCTTAGTAGATGAACCTGGAAATCTAATCCACCCATGTTATCAACTGCCAAAAGAAACATTAGTTTGTTACATGAAAGAATGTTGATGTAGGCAACATTACAGTTCTGTTGTAACATCAGTGACTGAGAGAAGCAAAATGACCTGGATTGTCCATAGCAGGCCATCAGTGGGCATGAATCCCTCTGCTCATTTGTTTTCTTTTCACATTTTGTGCCCATTTGATAATCCTATAGATGCACTAAACCCATTTGTGTATTTGAAAATGTATAAAAATCTATGCCAAGGGAGAATAATAGCTTATGAAAAGCTTCTCACAAAATACATCTATTACTAGGTGTTTTTCAAGTTTCAGAGAATACTCTTATGGGTTTTCCCCCTGCAGTCTTAACATAGGTACGCCTTTGAAAGTAATTTCACTATACGTTACATTCAAACTCAGTTTTAGACACACGTCATATTGTATGTATCAGGTTTGCTTCGCCACAAACTGCTCAGAAAGTATCTTCAGTGCTTCCTGTCAGAAAGTGAAATTGAGAAACCATATCACTCACTGCATGAATTTTTTTAAAAAAGTGTTTTTTTAAGGGATGATTATCTACTAGGATTAACTAGGGCCTAAATTCAGTTTTATTGATTCTAACTCTAATTGGGATAAGTGGTGGCTGGAAACTTCCTTATCAGTGATATTGTGAATCCGTTCCTGGTTTTAGTCTGAACTTCAAAGGATCTATCCAAGATGCCAAAGATATTTTGAGGGTCAGGTTCAGCATTTGGATAGATCCTTTAAAGTTTAGATTAAAAACAAGTGGATTCACTGACATGGAAACCACCATCTACCACTGGTTGGGATAAACAGTTGGATTTAGACCTAGAGTTGAAGTTTCATTGAACATATGGCAATCTTTTTTCTATAAACACCTTGTAGAACAGACAGTAGTTGACAAACAGAAACTAGATCTGAAGTTGCTAGAACACCAGTGTCAGTAAAAGTATATGGCCAAGTCTAGACTAAGGCCTAAATCCAATTAGACCAAACCAAACTGAATCCATTCAATCCAGGGAGCTAAATATGTTGACTTAAAAACTTCCCATTTAGTTTCTTCAGTCTACTCCAGTTGGTGCTAATAACTGGATTTAGGCCTAAATTAGTTATATAGATTGACAGTCTATATACTAACTTAGCTACTTAACTTTTTAAAGATCTAGTTTACTTAATGTACAACTAGGGGAGGTTAGTCATAGTAAATAAAGGATCTAAACTGCTTCTTCACTGCACAAGTAAGTCAGCCACTGCCTTTGACCTGATCCAGCAGGGTTTTTCTCCCCCGATACATTAAGAGAAAAGAAGAGCCTTGTTTGATCAAACAAAGGCTTATCTAGTTCAGTGTTCTATTTTCACCTTGGCCTATGGAGATCCCACAAATAGGTCATGAGTGTGACAGCTCATGTTCCCCAGCAATTGGTATTCAGAAGCTTACGCATAACAAAACTCAAATAACTAGGGATGGTTTTGTCCTTGATACAGTTTTTTCCCCTGGTTGGTTGTTTTGAAGTAATGAGAGAGAAAGAGAGAGAATGCTTTTTAAGATGGATGAAATAAGATCCAACGAGTACAGGCTGTGTTTCTGCCTTTAATGACACATCAATTTCAGCAGCATTAGAAATGTCCAATATACTCTTGAGAAATAGCAGCCGCCGTGTGCTCTCCAAGGGCCTTTGTGTTGAACTAAGGCTGTAATCAGTAAAGTAAAATATTTGATTTTACAGTATTACGATCCCATAGTTCTAATGCGAACAACATCCTAACCATAAATATTTTGCCCTAAAATCCAGTTCTTGGGCCCAACTAAACTAGACCTATTGAATCAATGGATGTTATATAAATGTTGATTTACCAAATTCCTATTGATTCTATGGGTCTGCTCTAGTTAGGATGAATACTTTGATTGAGACCATTAAAAGAAATCAGTATTAGTTTCTTTTAATGGTCTGAGAAGTGTGGTATAGTGGTTTGAGTGTTAGACTACAGCTCTGGAGACCAGGGTTTGATTCCCCATTTGACCATGAAACCCCCCTTGATGGCCCTGGACTTGTCACACACTCTCACCTCCGGGGTGGGGGGGAGAGAAAAACCATGATAGGTTGCCTTAGGGTCTCTATAAGTCAGAAAAGACTTGAAAGCACAAAACAACAATAATTAGTATTAACATTATTCTGCCTTTTCCAAATAGTGTAACTCAAGACAGCTCATAACACAATTAAAAAAAAATACAATTTAGAATATTAAACTATAGTTATAAACAGGTTTAGCATATTAATGCAACAGACAAATTTAAAATAATTTGAAAACACAGGGAAGGTTGGGATGTACAGTAGACACACACCACGCGAAAACCCTTCTTTAGCAGTCAGTCAGTTTCCAAAGGTCTGCTTGAATAAAAAGGTCCTTGCCTGCCAAGGGAAGGACAACACTGTGATTTATTCTTTTGCGCAACACATTGGGCTGGAGTGTGGAGGACAAGAGCCAACTGAAACACAAACAAAACGCTGCACATTCTGAGAAACATCTTTATGTCAAATTAAGTCCTGCAGTCAATAAAACGGGAAGGTTGCTGTTGTAGTTACAGAAAATGCTGGCTAAGTGGTAAGCTCTCCCTTCCTTTCCGCTTGCATATTGCCCCTGTATAGACAGTCACAGCCATATACTTCACAAATCAGTGCTGCTAGTAGCTTCCGTGTTAGTGGAGCAGTGAATTCACTCCAGGTTTTAGAAAGCTACTAGTTTAAAATTTGGACTAAAACTCAGAATGGCTTATTCCACTATTGTGGAAGCAAACAGCCACCAATGATATCCGCAGATATGATCAAGTTGTCCAAACTGATGTCCGTTCCTATAGCTTGTGGAAACAAATCCCATAGTTTAAACTGTTGTTTGCCCAGTCGTTTTGGATACTTGTGTACCATTAACTATGATTTTTTAATGACATGGATGTGTTTCTATACTTACCAAGACTGGAGGTTAAAGATTGCCCTGGGAATGAAGTAACTGTATATTTACAATACTATGGATTGGTAAATGTTAGCAACTTCTGTTTCTTTCTTTTTAACTAGTTAGTCTGTTCCTCCCCCCAGTAAATACAGGAATTAAAGAGAAAAAAACCCCTAGACTTTAGAAAAATTGGTTAAAAACAGAAATATCCAGGGACATATTTGAGTGGCATCATCGTCATCATCAACATCATCATCATCATAGTTTTTGTTGTTATTACTTATTATTTCTGGTAACAGCAAGAAGATATTAAATAATGACATACTATACAAAAACTGAACCTTGGAATGCCAACAGATTCCATATGGATTGTAGTAGGATTAGATAATACTGGAAAAAAATATTTATTTCATTCTTGTATGTTGTAGCAAAAGAGCAACACTTCACCTTTCTGCAAAGGAGTTGTTCTCTCTGCCCCCATCCCAACATCTTTTCATAAGAGGAACGCTTTGCAGTTGAAGATGTATGTTCCCTCCCCCAGTCCCGGTTGTACACACACATAAACACAATGACTGTCCCAGTTTCTTCAGAACATGCAAAGGCTTAATTTGTGGTAGGCTTTAGTGCTGGAGCAACGTGATTTCACTAAGCAAATTTAGTCACTAAAAATAAAGCTCCTCTGGGTCTTTTAAGGCAGGGGTGGGAACTGCAAGGCCTCATTTTGTGGGCCCTTCCTGCCCCTCTCCCCCAAATCTGGGGGCGGCAACATAGTGCATTTGCTGCTCCTAGAATACATGAATAGAAATTCTCCTTTAGATTAAGGTTCAACCATCCCCCCCCCCTGTCTAGTTTGGATCATTCCACCTCACCTGCATTTCTAGAAAAGTAGAAATTGGCTTATGGCCATGCCAAGTTTTGTTCTGGGTTTTGTTTTGTTTTTATTTTATTTTTTTGTTTTTTTGGAGGAGGGGAAAGTGATACATCCTTTGGTAGATTCCGGGGAGGAAATATGGCACTTAGACTCCTAGAGCTTCCCCACCCCTACGCTAGGCATATCTGGAATTGGGTTGCCAGACTGAAAACTGGAGAGGTCTCCTGTACCTTTAATGATTGTGCAGAAGGGGCAATTTCAGCAGGAACTGCTTGTCACACCACCGGGTAGCAAGCAATAACAGCTAAAATTCCCTCTTCTGTAGAACTGTTAAAAGTACAGGAGCCCTCTCCTGTTTTCAATCTAGCATCACTAATTTAGAGAACAGGACACTCTCTTACCAGAGTAAAGAGCCATAGAGTTGAACATCAGAACCAAATAAATAGTGGGGCTCTATAGTACATGTCATGAAATTTAGGCAGCTTTAATTTTTTGAACTCTGGCACTTTGTTTAGGAATTAACTCCTGACCTCTGAACATACACAGTATTCCTTTCCTGTATCACAGCATATGTGGAGATTTTGTTAAGCAGTTGTTGTTTTTTGAAGCAGGTGGTTTATAAAAACTCTAAGAATGAGAAGTATCTCTGTGTTCTGCTGTTGGTATTCAATTTCAATGAAATCACATACTTCTAGTCGGTGTACCAGTATCCTCTAATCTGAATGTGTTTTTCTTGGTTCACTGATTAAATTGTATGTGTCCATTTTGCTTCACTTGGATACAAAATCTAGGACAGGGGGTGCATTTGGACATGCAACAATCACTTAAAATGTTTTGGAGTAAGTTTAGATCTTTGTTTCTATATATAGTATATATACTATATATGCAAATTGTTAACATATTAATAATGTACAATGATTTTCATAGTCACATCAGTTTGCTTTATCCAGATTTCTACAAAACATACAACCCTCTTTCCACCATTCCTCACTCTCCCTTGTCATCAGCATCAGCATCCTGTAGTCCATTAATTATAAGATTGGGAAACATGGTTTTCCAATGATGTCGACTACAGTTCCAATCAGTCCTAGCTACCATGGCCAGTGCTGAGGTATCATGGGAGTTGCAGTCCAACAATATCTGGATGACCATGTTTTTCCATTCCTGATACAAAAGAGAATAAAGAAACAAAACAAGACATCCTCAATAGGGATTGAAGATCATATCTTAATTTATCTACTGCATTTCTGCTGTATCCTGAAGGCCACTGATTTCTTCTATTAATCCACAGAATTCTTAAGGAAACAATATATGGCTTAGTCTCAGACAACCTTTGACTTCTTTTTATTTTAATTACTCATTTGCCACCCAGCAGTGATTCATAGGTTACATCTGTCATGTACTTGCCTCATAAAATGTTAAATAAAAGTTTAGTGTGAATATCCGACCTAGATCCATAATACTTGGAGGTCCTGTCTAATTGTTCTGATATGAAGAAAGCTCATGTTCTCGGGGCCTATTTTTCAATGATGCTCATCTCTGTGAATCATTTAGGCTTCCTCATCCTTTTATCCTTTATACCTGCCTTTTTATATCTAGTATCTGGGATTATCTGTTGGCCCAGTTCCTTGTTACCTTATTGTTATTTGCCATCCATTTCAATGTATGGCAATCCAATGATTCAGAGAAATCCTAGACCCCTGGTCATCAACTACCCAGCTCATGTCTTACAAACTCAAGACCGTGACTTTCTTGATTAATTTAATCCATCTGTAATGCAGTCTTCCTCTTTTCCTATTCAACTTAAACCTCAGGAAGAACTTCCTGATGGTCAGAGCTGTTCAGCAGTGGAATATGCTGCCTTTGGAGCATGGTGGAGTCTCCTTCTTTGGAGGTTTTTAAGCAGAGGCTGGATGGCCATCTGTCAGAAGTGCTTTCATGTGTGTTCCCACATGGCATCGGGATGGAGGAGCCCCTGTGGTCTCTTCCAGCTCTATGACTCTATTGTCTTTGATTTTTCTCTGAGCATTATTGTCTTTTCTAATGAGTCTTGAGTTTTCACGATATGTCCCAAGTAAAACTGTCTCAGTTTAGCCGTTATGGCTTCTAGTAAGAATTCAGGCCAGAGTTGCTCTAGCGAATCTGACAAATGTATTTGTCTTTTTAGCAGTCCAAGACACCCATAAAACTCTCCTCCATTGCCACATTTCAAATGACTTGCTTCTCTTCATTTTCAAGAGAGTTGATTTTGTTGCCTTATTGACATTAATTGTTCTTGTGTGCCTTCCCAGTAGTTTGCAATGTATGGCTACCCGAGGTGGAACTCTCATGGGCTTTTCTGGGACTGAGAGTGTGTGATGTGCCCAAGGTCACTCAATAGGTTTCTATGGCCAAGTGGACATTAATATACATGTACCTATAAAACCATAAAAATGTATAAAGCTACTGTAAAGATTTGCTAGGAACGAGTCCCCTGGTAACATCCTGGATACCGGCCAATCAGTGCCAGCTTCTGCTACAGATTTGCATCGTTCTTTTGGCAGGAAATTGGCCCTGAAAACAAACATTTCCATTCAGACTGAATGCAATAAGGCACTTCTGAAGCATCCCCTTATCTTAAAATGTCTTGTGTTCATTGTGCTTTTCCCCAGAGTTACAAGAAATCAGAGCCAACTCATTTAATTGTATACCTCTCACTATTGCTCTGTGTGCGTGCGCGCCATTGGCCATAGTGTCTGGGGATAATGGGAGCTGTAACCATATATTTGAAAGGGATCTGTTTGAGGAAGTCTACCATGTCACATTACCCACTATTCATTTGCTGACAGCATTGTCCAACTTGGACAATTCTTCCCCTGAATGAGGAATTTACTGGCTCCTGGTAGCCACAAACAAGCTTCTGTCCTCTGTCTTAGTATTACGAGTGATATTAGCTTTGATTATTTGTTCAGTTTCTAGCCTCCTCTTCTTCCACCTCCCATGGTGGCTTACAAAAAGTTTAAAACTTCAGATGGATGTACAAACCTATGGAATACAACAAAAGGAACAAATTCATTTACTGAGAATGTTAAGAGAAAATCCACCACATTTACTAGTACATTTGTACAAAGAAATTTTACAACAAGAATGTGTGAGAGAGAGAGAGAGAGAGAGAGAGACAGTTAGATTTGCAATGATACAATGGGCACAAAACGTTGGACACTCAATACAGTTAGAATGGTGGGAACAGAGCTGGCAACGTACACAGAAATTTACCGCTGCCCAAAACTTAAAAGAAAACTATTACAAACTATTTCATAGATGGTACATGACACCAGAAAAATTAAAGACAATTTATAAGACAGGCACAGGTCAATGCTGGAAATGTCAAGAGAACTGTGGCACATTATTTCATATGTGGTGGTCATGCTGTAGAGCACAAAAACACTGGAAAGAAATACATAAGAAAATAAGTTCAATTTTGAAGATTCAATTCGGGATGATACCTGAATTTTACTTGTTAAACATGACACATACTCTAGATGCAACACTAGCTAAGAGACATTGGAGAATTATATTGTATATGGTGACGATGGCCCGTATTGAACATGCATGATTTTGGAAAAATGAAACTACACCTACAACGGAACAGTGGTGAACAGCTTTTATGGAAAATAGAAATGCGGACATACTAACACAAAGATTGAAAGGGAAATCAGATGGGGACATAAACAAAGAGTGGAAGATTGTTACAGATTTGGGTTGGGGGTAGACGGAGGGTATTACATTTTTCATGATAACAATTATACAATCAACAGTTAATGAAATATCATGAAGCAAGTAAAGTAGAGATATATAGCAGGAATTAACAAATTATAGATTATTAACATTTTATTGCGATATGTGATATAATAAATAGAGGGAATATCAATAATTGTAATCCAGAAAGGAAAGGAAGAAGGAATAACATTACATGTAACATTGCAAAAAATACTGTTTGTTTTATTTGTTGAAATTTGAATAAAATTATTAAAAAAAATTTTTAAAACAAGATACAATTAAAACATCATCATCAACCTTGAAAAACAAAATTAGCTGCCATATTAAAACTGTTTCTACTGCTAGAATTAAAACAGTATAAAAGCACTTTAAAAAAAACACATAATGCAGATAAAAGTGTAGCACACATTATTGATTGAGGAAACTCTTCTGCTACACAACCAGTTATTCACCAAATGATTGTTTAAATGAAAAAGAGCTTTACATGCCAGTGGAAGGAAAGCTGGGAGGGCACCAGTACATCTTCCTGTGAGAGAGGAATCCAGAGCATGGGTGCAGCCACCGAAAAGACCCTCTCATCTGTCATCACTATATGGCCTTGTGTCAGTGGTGGGACCAAGAGGAAGCTTGTATATTTGTCCATGTTTGCCCAGATAAAGACCTCATGGATCTTCCATCTTTCTCATTGCCTTTATTGTAATCCTGTATTTTGGAATCTCTATTACTGTTGCCCTCCAGCGGTTGATTCCCTTTCAGTGGTTTAGTGACACCATTAATTGAATGCAGTTAAGTTGCTGATGCCATCAACAGGAGAATAAGGCCCCTTTTGCACATTACCTGGTTGTGGAGACATGCAGTATAGGTCCTGGCATTGGCCCTGCTGGGAGGGGAGCGCAGTGGGAGCCCTCCCATCTGCACTGGCTGCCTCCCTCTTCTAGGAAGTGCAGTGGCCATGCCTCTTCCAACCACGGTACAGCCAGGTACTGTCCCAGACTGTGCTGGGGCAGCAAGTGCAGCCATTGCACTTCCAGGGCCTCTGCAGGGAAGGTAAATGTGGATGCATGGCAGGATGGCAGGGCGATTGCCAGTCATTGACAGGTAAAACCTGTCAATGATTTGCAGTGCAATTGCACTGCCTGGGGATGGGGGAAGGGTGGGACTGTGATGACATCTTGCATAAGTGTCATCGCAGTCCTGTCCTTCCCTCATCCCTATGGCAAGTTAGGAGGGTGGAGCGGAAAGGGCCTAAGCTGTAGTAGAGAATCTTGTCATCATGGCCACACAAAGCCCCAACTGAGGGCTTCCTTCTCTCTAGCTACCAATTGCCACTACTATGGCCACTAGAAGGAAAGAAAGGCTTTTCATTGTGATTCTGTTTAGCCCAGGAGTAGACAACTGTGGGAGGCAAGAGGGCTGCATTACTTGCTGGGAGACTTTGGGTGGCTGCATTCCCTAGCGCACACACACAGAAAAAAAAAATCAATTTTTGCCCCCAAATTTCCGCCAACACACTTTTGCTAAGCTTTCAACCCTCCCTGGGCCATTTTAGGCCGAAGAGAGGCCTTTCTTCAAATCAGAAAGTATCCAGAAGTCACTTCTGGCTTTAAAAAAGGCCTTTCCCAAGCCTAAAATTGCCTAGAAGCTCCAAAATATGGTAAAATGCTCCCAGGCACCCTAGCGGGCATTTGGGGTTAAATATTTTAAAAAAAATACCCCTGGGGGGCCATGAGAGCCACAAAATGGCCTGTGGGGGCTGGCTGTGGGACACACCTTGCCCACTTCTGATCTAGCTCAATGTATTTCTTTGTACTTCCCTGTATCTTGTTTTAGTTACCCAATACATCTTAATAAAAACATTCATTAAAAAACCGTGTAAGAAATCTGATTAGTAAACGTGGCAAATAAATAAATCCTGCAGATGGCTACCTCATTCTTTCTTTATTTAAAATGATTTTTATTAAACATAAATCAAAACATATACAACAAAAGAAAAAGGAATAAATAATTGTAAAAAATTTTTAAAAAATTGGAGACTACCTCATTCTCAAAAGGGATGACCAAGGAATGATGGATGGGCTGCAGGTGGCCCCCAGCACCCTTTTTCTGTGGTCCCTAAAACCTCCTACCTGTCTCCCAAAGCGCTCAACCCCCCATTTTTTGAAATTAAAAACTATACAGGAAGTCCTCCAAATGTATAAAAACATGCAAAATATTTCTACCCTTACAGGCATCCCAGGACTCTGTAGTACCTCCGCCCCCAAATAACTATTTTTCTCTGCAGTCTCTCCCAAAGGGTATCAGGAAGTATTGTCCCATTGCTTGCTGTTACTATTTTGAAGGGGATTACAGGGGGAAATGGAGGTATTTTAGCTTCCTTTTGTGATTTACAGTCTGCAAGTGGAGTGTCCTAAGGTAGAAATTGTGCCCTGTCCCCACATAGTTGCCCACCCATGTTTTAGAAGTATGCAAGCATGAAATAGTCCAGAGGAGAATATCTGGCTAATTTAATTTTCTGATCAGCTATTGACAAAGGCATCATTAGCAGTTATGATCTCAGATAAGACATTCTGTCTTCTTTCCACTTTGGGAACGTCGCTGAGGTGATTTCATCAGTCTGGTACTGGCACAAAATGTGCTTTGCCATTTGCCAGGAGAAAAAGAGGAACAGAGATTCTAGACATTAGACTGAGGTGAATGTCAGCAGTTCCAAAACTCCAAAACTCACAAGTGGCATCCAAAACCTCTTAGCATCTAGGCACTACCCTTTTGCAAACTCAGAACAACATTTTATTATTCTTTCAACGGCTGTGCAGGAGGAGGAAGGAAAGAAAACAAGGAGAGTAGAGTATTTTGGTTCCTTTTAAATTATGGGTACCTGCCTGACCTAGATCTTGTAAAACACCCACCAGGAGCATTTCAGGAAACTGTTGACACAAAGTGGAACTAGGAGAAAAGACATGTATGAATATTAAGCACCCTATGGCCTAAATCCAGTTGTTAGTTCCAAGATTCCAAGATCCAATCAAGATTCAGTGGCTTTATTTTAATCAGGACTAAAAAGTGGACTAGTGCAAAACTTTGAAGGGTAATGTGGAATTAGAATGTCTGAGATCCGAGCAGAACTTTGCAAATTCAAGCACAGGACTGTATTTTCTTATTTCACTTTTATCTAGCCTTGCCTCCAAGGAGCCCGGGACAGAATAAATAGGTCCCCTATTCCTATCCTTGCAGGAGATACAAGAAGTGAGGTGGACTGAAAGATCATTACTAGCCTGACATGAAGAATCTAGTTCATTGGCTTGCCCACATTCAATAGCAATAGCAGTTACATTTCTATACTGCTTGTCAGTGCTAACCACTCCCTAAGCGGTTTACAATGTTTTTAGCTAATTGCCCCCAACAAACTGGGTACTCATTTTACCGTTCTATGGAAGGATGGAAGGCTGAGTCAACCTGGAACCCAGCAGGATTGAACTCACAACATTGTGGCTGCAGTACTAGCATTTAATCATTGCATCACGAGGGCTTCAAAGTTTGGTATTCTCATGAGCAAGGTACTGTTATATATTTATAAAGCTTAGGGCCATTTCTATGCTGGCACTAGTGGAGTGCTCTGTGTTTTGGATAGCAATTTTAAAGTTTAGACTAAAACCCAGAGTCGGATTACCCAATGGTACTGGGGCTATCAACTGCCATTGGATGGCACCAGCTCTGGAATATATTCCCTAAGGAGGCTCAAATAATGCCAACATTAAAATCTTGTGGACATTTAAGTTATTTTCCCAGGCATTTCATATGAAAATATGCCTGCCTGTCTGTACTGCAGTTTTAAAATGCCCAGTAATCACAGGTGTGGTCTGTTAGATAAATAAAATACATCAACTATACCATAAAAAAAGAACTAAAGATACAGAATATAAAACCAAAATATACCAGAAGCAAAGCATAAAACATTATGGCAGGTGAAGCCAAATTTAAACCAGCATCCAGGAAAGATCTCAGAAACACTAAACACTAAACCTTCACTCAGGCATAATGAGGAATGTAATCCCCCAAAGTCACATAGCATTTCAGAGTTCACATAGAATTGGACCTACAAGGTAGGCATTTTACAATATTGCCAGCTAAAAAGCTGTAAACGATATTACCAGATTTCAACCCATTGTCACAGATAGGTTTCGGGGTATGTGTGTGTTTTTTAGTTTTTTCTTTTATCAGAATATAGTAACGTTTTTAGGACATTTTTAGGACATGTTGGACACAGTGCTAGCAAGCAAAAAATGACTGATAGGAAACGCATTTCATCTACTGTGAATATGCATTTTCTGGTTCTGGGTGTTCAGGTATTGAGTCTATATCCACAAAGACTGTGGGACATTTTTATACTCCACAATACTTTGGAATTCTCATTGGGCTGGTAAATACTACAGGTCACATCACTCAGAGTTTTTAATTTCCTGGATGAATTTTCAAAAGCGTTGGAAAATAAAAAAAGATGTTATGGTCTGCACCCAGCACCAAAAAGACCATAAAATAGGCACCTGAAGAGACTTCCTGGGAAAGTCATGCCCCTCCCTAAACTGCAAACCCCAGGATTCCATAGGTTGTTGAAAGTGGAATAACAGCGTTACAACAGTCTAGTGTGGAAATGGCCATAGTGGTAGCACTGAGAAGTCAATCCTTATAGCCACCCGTTCTCCTCATTTTTTGGAGGAGACAGCGAGGACCTAGAGCAAGACCTTCCCTGATGACCTTACGGTCATGTTTCTAATCCTATTTTTAAAATTCATTTAGTTCTTCTGGTGTAAATTGATTTAATTATTACTTTGTATTCTCATATGATTATTTACTGATTTACTTATAACTACATTATTTGTGCAAATAATTTTGTTCTCACCATCCCCGATATTTTTGGGTGAAGGTCATGTAAAGATTTTCAAAATAACCAGTTCAGTCCTAGTGTACTGCATTCTACTTATACTCACTTACACTGAAGCATTGCACTGGAACATGCATCCTAATCCCTTGTGTATTTACTCAGAACTAAGGTTTATGATCTTACGAAGAGTTATGGCTGTTTGATTGTGATAAATATAATCTCCTTTACTGATATGTTGGTAGGAGGGAAGGACAGACCAATTAATAAAGTTTATGAATGAATAATCAGCCTTTGAACAATTACTTTCTTTTAGCCTGGGCTTGAGCTAAATAAGCAGAATTCAGTGAAAAAATTCATATTCTAAATTCAATGGCAGAATTCAAGTTCTCAGGAAGTGTATTAGATTGCTGCCATCAGAGGTGTCGAGCATTCTACACTGCAAAAGTGTGCAGAACGTCTAAAATGGTTGACCTCATTTGATGAAACATGGTTTAGACTGGCATAGAAGACATTTTAAATTTGTAAAATGCCTTGCATCCTGGTTATATGAGAAAGGTGGGGCATTAATAAAGTTAGTAGCAATGACAACAACAGTGATGTTCTTGAATTATAGCTTGGCAAAGTTGCTGTTTTGGAGTACAATGGCCATGCTGATTGAGGAATTCTGGGAGTTGTAGTTCAAAAAAGTAACTTTGGCAAACTCTACTCTTGGCAATGTTGTGGCCAGAACAAGAGACTGTAAGTATTGTATAGAGAAAGATCTAGACCTTAGAGATTGTCTTATTTTTATGAATCATGGAACTATTTCTATCAGTAAATCATTATTACTTTATTTTGCCATTTATTTTTTAAATATATGTACGTATCATCTACCATCATGTAACCCCTTTAAAACGTTCAGTAAAATAACAACCAAAACGATAAGATTGACAGGCTCAATGCTGAAATGTTAAACTATTAAGATATTCAAAGTCAGTAAGTGCATTTGTAATAAAAGCAGCAAAAAACAGGTAAATGCCTGCTGGCAAAGGCAAGCATTGGTCTGGCATCTAAATGTGAATAATGAGTCTTGCAGGTGGATCTCTCCAGAGAGACCATTCCAGAGAAGACTTTTTCCTTAAGGTGGCTGCCCATCACACCATTGTGGTTGGTCATAGGGGACAGCCTCTAGGAATGATCTTGACAATCAAGTAAGAAACAGAGCTTAGAAAAGTTCCTTTTCTAGTACAGCTTTTAAGAATCCACTAGCTATCCTTTTCCATAATGGGAGAAGGAACACATAGTGCTGTTTTGTTAATAGTTAATTGATGGACTGTTAATTGTTGTGTGTTTTAAGGGGTTGGTTTAGGTGGGTTGGTGGGTGGGGAGGATGAGGTATGTTTTTAATGTCTTTTAATGTATTTAATGTATTTCATGTTGTTTGCCGCCTCGATCCATGTGGATAGGCGGGATAGAAATAAATGTTGTTGTTGTTGTTGTTGTTGTTGTTGTTGTTGTTGTAGAAATGACTCATTTTATACAATTCTCAGCAAATGTAGAAATGCCCAGATATAGGGCCTTTCCTGGGGTTGGCAGTTTAGAGAGGGGCATTTAGAATTAGCCAGAAAGCTCTTTGGCCTCAGTAAACTACAAACCCCAAAACTCTATAGAATGTTGAATTTGGAATAATAGCACCATAACAGTGTAGTACGGAAAGACCCATAGATTTTCCTTTTCTGTTCCATATTTATCACAACCTTGGTTAATAGGAAAAAAAATCCTGCTTTTTAAAATCCTTGCTCATAGGAGCTAATCATGACACAAATGTTATATTTTCCATAGAGTTAACTATGAATTAACTATGATTCATTTAAACTTTTTACTCTTACAAGAAACGTTTAAAATGCCATGAAACTAATTGTCAGAAAAAGCCATCCTGTGAGGGAATAGAATGAGGACATGAGAATCCAAAATGTGTTTTGATTCTGAGTTTCCCAAGACTTCTGATAGATATTCTGATAGATAAAATATTGTCAAACGTTGTTATTCATTCTCTCTCTGTCTCTCTCTTTCTCTTTCTCTCAAAGCTGCTACTGTGGAAGCACAAAGTGTCAGCCAAGAAACCACAGACAGCACTTCTGATAATGCAGCATCACTTCCAGAAAAATCCACCTCAGGTAACAACTTGTTCCTTTTTCACCCATGCACTACAACTACTTTTCACATCTCATGGATGTGCTGTTTTTAGCAATAGCGATGACTGCACAATAAACCTGTGGTCCTCAAGATGTTGGAATATATATTCCTATGCTGGTAGGGATTGACAAAAGTTAGAGTCATGATCTGTTTATGGGTTTCCCATAAACAGATGGACTCTGCAAAAACACAATGCTCAATGAGAAAGGCTTCTGCTCTGATCTAGCAGGCCTCTTCTTATGGGAACAACAACAATTGCAGGGCCACTAGTTTCCTACCCCTGTCAAGATAATCTCACTCAACAGGAGTTTACACTCTGTACTTCTGAGAAAAGAAAGATAAGCCTCAGGAATGCTTTGTGCTATGTGTGTGACTTCAGCTTACAACAGTATTGTCATTCATTCAAGGAGAAGTGTTCACTTTGTTCTGCATTGATGGATATGCATTTTTCAGTCCAGGCCACTAGACCAGATAGCTTTGCTTTTAATGCTGTGTATATGAGGCAGCTCCTAGCGAAGGAGAAACTGCACGTAGCAAAATTCCTAAGACTGCAACCCATAGTCCATTTATATCAGACACCCAGCCAACATGTCCTCTCACACCCAATATGAAACAAGGACAGGAAGAAATTCATGGGGTTTGGAGGAACTTGAGAAAATTAAGACTGAGAAGTTTTCACATTCCTAGCCTAATGGCCCCTCAGAACATCATATCCTTTTAAATATCTTTGGTCTCATTTTGGATAGTCACTGATTTCAGGAAATTCTTTTTGGGTTGTCCGTGTTTCTTGTGTAACATGGCCCTCAGTTAAGGAAAGTTCAGATGTTTACTTCTCAGTTCAGAGGCTTCCGGTACAGGTTTCCTGTAGTGTAGCTGAGTTCTTCACTTGTGGTGGGGCTATCTGGAAGCATCTGGTTAGCCACTGCAGGGGAACAGGACACAGAAGCAGATGCTGCTTTGCTGTGGCCCAGCAGGGTGCTTCTGAAGTGTTGAGGTTCCATTCTTGAATCTATTGGGCCTCTCAGCCCCTTGCAGAACCATCACTCATGGTGGTCGGCAAACAATGGCCTTTATATTATGCTCCTAAAATAAAATGTCTTCCCAGCTCCCAAACATTTAAACTCACCTACAGGAAGGGAAGAGCTTTCTCAAAACAGTAATCCAAATATTATATAAAACCCAGTCTTAAAATGAACCAGTTGCCCTATAAGATTGGAAATTTCCCTTGCAAATACCTATTTAGTTACATTCTAAAACTGTTTTTCTAAACAAGAGTGATTCCAATTTTCAACCGTATTGGCCTAGTCCCTTAAACGTCTTCTTTTTCATGGCAACTTCTCACCAGGAACACAGATATACAAGACCAAAGTAAACATGAGTATTAATGTGTACATAAAAGGCACATTCTTTTTCACATATGTAACCACAGGTGAAAAAACTACAAGTTGGTTTGGGGCTGTAGAAGACAGGAAATGAGGAGATGGTTAACACTTTCCAGTCTGCTAGATCCAAAGATTCCCTTACACTCAGGATTCATCTCTCACTGCCTTCCCGTTACACTTCCACTTCCACTGTCTTGAGCAGTGTCTCTCTTAAAACATCTCTATGCTAATCTAAACTGTGCTTCACTAAATGAGGTCAGCTGTTTCACATGATCTTCACACTTTTTTCCTCAGAAAAATAATGCAAAATGTGATAATACAATGAGCCTCCTGTTTAGTTTGGCCCATGGATAGTGGAAGGAAAGAATTCTGCAGTGAAAACTATTGGGACTCTTTTAGAGAACAATTAGTGAGTACAGGCATGCACCAGTTGCTTTTCTTAACACTGCTTTCCAGTGTTGAGTTGAACATGCATTTATATACATAAAGTCCAGTTCAATTCTTGATATTTCTATTGGAGCGGGAAATCTTGTAGATCCTAATGGGAAAGATCTCTCTTGGAGAATAGCTGCCTGTCAGAGTAGACAAGAGGCAATATTTGGCTAAAAAAAATCAAAGTGTATGTGGCACCTTCCTTTTATTGTAGTTGCTGCTGTTGTTGTGTGCCATCAAGTCATTTATGATTTATGGCAACCCAAAGGCAAGTCATGGTATGGGGTTTTCTTGGCAAGAGTTGTTCAGAGATGGTTTACCTTTGCCCTCCTCTGAGGCTGAGAGAGTATGACTTGTGCAAAATCACTCAATGGGGTTCCATGGTCCAGTGAGGATACAAACCCTGGTCTCCTGAGTTTGGTCCAGTACTCAAACCACTACATCATGCTGGCACCTATGTTCCTGTTATTAAGCTCATTTCTGCCTCATCCTTTACCAAGCAGATTCTCCCCACTGCCAATGCTATGCACAAGGAAGGAAATTAGGTTGGGAGATCCAAGGTTAGCAGTGAGCTGAGTCAGCAGCAGTGACTAGTTTTTCTGTCAGTGAGGTGGTAAATCTGCTCACCTAACTTTAAAGGAGCTATCCGAGGTGATGAAGTTGTTTTGCAGCTAGAGTTCAGTACTTTGACTTATTCCTTCAAAGTTCAGACTGGAACTCAGGCCAATTCCACACTAGACTGTTATAGTGCTATTATTCCAGTTTCATCATCCTATGGAATCCCGGACCCCAGGATTCCATAGGCTGTTGAAAGTGGAATAATAGCACTATAACAGTCTAATGCAGAAATGGTCTTAATTTACTATCTCCATAACATCAGAGTTACTACCTGCTACACTGGGGTGACTTGTGGTTAGAGTGTGGGCCTGTCTGATCTTGTCTGAACTCTCTTAAACATATACCAGATAGGCTTGGCTATCTCCTGCTATGGCTGAATCTTTTCTACATTTGATGAAAGTGTGCATTGCAGTGGCCACAGTAGAGAAGTTACTTGTTTGGACTACAACTCCCAGAGGCTGACTCCTGGCTATGGTGGCTTTTAGTTCAAAAAAGTAACTTTTTCTATGCTCTGGCAGCAGCAGGTAGCATAATGTACTGCTGCTTGCTATTAAATGGAAAAGAATATACTTGTGAGTAGATATGTCAATATCCATAGAAGGAACTCTGTGTAGGGCATGATGAGGATACACCAGCAAATGAGGATGTATTGGACATAGAGTAAGGCCTTCCTGTTCTCCTGTGTTCCCAATATTTGACCACAAAGAAGACAGACCTAATGTCTGAAGAGGATGTGGCTGAAATGAAACTAGTTTTCTGAGACTGGGACATATTTTGAGTGACAGATCCATGTTCTTTGTAAAAAGAAATTCTTCTCTTGTGGCTCTTATATTTTCAATTCAGTGTATTGGAAAGATTTTATGGAATAAAAATTAATGCTTGACTAAATCCTAGCTAGAAGAAAATAAATCCAGTCTCATTTCTTTTTCTTTTGGGCAGAACCACCAATCAATACACAAGATTCTGGCCAAACTGAGAAGGTGTCTCCTCTGGAATTCAGACACGAGAATATTACCATAAGTGGTATGTTTTTCTTCTTCATCATGAACTTTGGTTAGCAGTAGAGAATCTATGCTCTCTCTTTTAAAATAAATTACCAAGAACTTTCCAAGTACTATGGAGATAAGTTTCAAAGTATCTTGCAATTAGGGAGGTAAGTTTCAAAGCACTGGAGTAAAGTTTGTTCAAATCGCTAAAAGACTTGAAGACACTACTTGTAGTGAACACTGAGCTGTATTAATCAGTTTCTATGTTCACATTGATATTTGAATTTTTAACACAAGATACCTTTTCATGTAGAATAAAACAGTGCATGTTGAACAGGAAGACATATCATCTTTTACTATACTTGTCTAAGATTAAATCTTGACTGCAAAAAACTGCTTTTAGTCAGCTGTGCAATCAGTTTACCCACAAGACCTCTGCTTCCTGAAAACCTTTCATTTGATACCTGCTCATCCCCTTTCTGGGTCACTCCATGAAGTATCTTCCCTAAACCAGTTTGTCAGGTTTCCCCTTTCTGCTACAACAGGTAGTTTCACTCTCTTTTCTTGTCATTTTGAGGACTTGCAGAGAGTTTTTTTTCCCTCCGAGACACAAAGAATGAACAATTTGAGGGAGATGTGCACAACCAAACTCAATGTGTCTGTGATTGATTATTTTCTTTTTTAATATCATTTTATTGAAGTTTCACAATTAAAACAAACATTTATTACTGCTATTTCACATGAATTATTTCTTGAATCTTCCAAACTGATCTAGATTTCATTTCCAAGATCTCTGAACATTGTTATATCTTTGTACTGCATTTTTCAGCTATTTTACACATTGGTACATAGCATTTCCATTTTCCATATTCCTGCTTCATGATATCTGCCGTAATCATCACAATGAAATTTTTCCACATAATACCATGAATTATAGACTTCTATCAAAGGTCACCCAGCAATCACCTACAATTTGCCATTCTTTCTGAATTTCATGTGGTTGATTGTTTTCTTAATTGATTTTCTTTTATTGAAAGATGTATATCCCACCAGAAGCTAATTGTAATGAAACTGTAAAACAAGCATAGAACATCAGAAAATAAATAAAACTAATACAAATTGCAATACAATCAAAACAATAGCAGCAGGGAAAAATTCCATGGCTTGGAAATGCTCAGACTTTGTGTACAACTCCCAGAAATTCCTTTTGAGAGTTTTTAGTCCCCAAAAGTAAAATTTCTAAGGCCCTTTCCGCAACGCACCTTTTCACAGAGCTGGGGTGCGGGGATCGTGCGAGCAGCTTCCAGTGAGAGGCTCTCGTGTCCCGGTTCCTTCAGCTCCACAGCTGCCGCCCGCTTGTGCAAGAGCCCCGTCTCTTCCTTCCGCAGTGCAGCCTGGGAGTTTCGCTGCGCTAGGGCAGGAAGCGCGAGCACTGCTACTCTGGAGCTCCACATGCACGGCAAGTGTGTGCAGGGCCCCAGAGCAATGCGCAATCACACACCATTTTTGGCTCAAAGCCAAAAATGAAAAAGTGTGAGCAGCGCTTGCCAGACCCTGGAGTGTCATGCAATTGTGAGTGCTTTGTGTGGACTGCTCCTCACATTCATGCAATGTTCGAGGGGCCATTTCGCATGGCAAATACCGTACGAAAAGGGCATAAGCTTTGGTTCAGATATGTAGTATGGAAAATTGGCAGCTATCCACTTTGTTTTTGAGGTCCTTCTTTCTGCTCATACGAAATAGAAAACAGACTGCATCTAACTGGGCAGTCTGTACTTCCCAGTGCAAAATGAGAGGATTCAATAGAGCAGCATATGAATATCTGCTAGGTTGGAAACTAGTTCAGGAGTGCAAGACAGACTTTCACCTATTTCCAGTCTGGCAGTAACCCATCTCCAGATGAAAGAAAAAGAGGTTAATATTATCTACATAGGTTCCCACTTATTAACAAGGGCTTAAGAGTGTTTGTTTCCTTTTGATTACCTGTACTTTAGCCAGTAAAAAAATAATAGGTCATGTTCTAAAACAGTTCAGAAGAAAATCAATGTAATTGAGATGCGTAGAGACAGGGAGGCGATAGAGGCAGTTCACCCCTGGTGGCAATATTTTTGAGCTGTCCTGGCTACACTCCTGCACACCATGGCCATACCCCCATGCACCGTGTCCATGCCCCCACAGACTGCAGCCACACCCCCACACAATGCCCTCTGTACTGTAGCCTTGCCCCTCTCCCGCCTCCCCACATACTCCAAGCTCTGCCGCTGATGTAGCTATAGGCCTGCATTCTGTTGTTAGTCCTAACATGAGTAGGTTCACAAAATCTACTGGTTTTACTTACGTGTTGAATCACCAGTCAACAAAAGAAATAATAATTATCTTCTAGGAGAGATTAATCAACAGGATCCTATCTGTTTAGTTTGTTCTCCGTTTCTTCTGCAGTGGTGAAAACACATGTCCATTTAGATTCTAGGTGTTATAGTGCATGTGAAACTATGTGTAAGTGGAAACTATAGAAAAGAACAAAAATTGGTGGCAGAGCTCATAAAAACATAAGAGAAATGTTTGGAAATACATACTAGTTATAAGTTGTTCGCCGCCTCGATCCATATGGAGAGGCAGGATACAAATAAATAATAATAAAAAAAGAGAGGAGCCCCACTGGACCACAACACAGTGACCAAGTAGTTACCTATGGGAATCACAAAAATAAGACATGAAGACAAACATTCCCATGCTCAATCGCTGCCATTTCCAGGTAGAACAGGACAAGATTCCTGTCTGGAACCTTAGAGGGCCAAGACCAGTTAGAGTCAGAACTTAGAAAAGATTAGGGATTTTGGACTATAACCTTTAGAATTATCCAGGCAGCATGAGAAAACTAAAGCAAAATAGACCTAGAAGAACATATTGTCTGGTTTATTATAAGAGAACTCACAGTGTTCTTATGACACCTGCATCATGCACATGCAAAATTTATAATGATGGGATTTCAGTCTGAGTTCTACCAAGTAAGGAAAGTTCTAAGAAAAGAACTTATGAAGCTAATTACCTTTAAACCCACTTCAACATTTTTTGTCAGCCATCATCATATCTGAAATGGCAACACAATTAGACAAAGTGTGCTTGTTGTTCTTCTGAGTTTGTATAGCATGGCAAAGTTTGATTCATGCTGTAGTGGTACTGCCTTTTTCATCAAAGGAGATGAAGGCATTGAAGTTGACTTCCATGTGTGGATCCCATGCACAAATGGGATTACAGCCCACATGAGCAATGGCATGTTGCAGAATCTGATAAGATGGCTGAATGGGTGCACATAGAATACTTGGTTCCTCAAAAAAAAAAAATGTCTCTTGATAAGAAAGGGTATGAGCAAGGGGTAAAGACATTCAGAAGAGCTGGGGCCCAACCTGTTTCCCTCCTAGAACTCACCATGGGTCACATCACCCCACCACTGCTTCAAGCCACTTAGGTAACAGGAAGGCCTGGATTCTGCTTAAATTTTACAAAAAGAAAAAAAATATTTTCATTAATAACAAGTCATACAAGAGGCCATACACCTTGTTTGGAGTGAGTATCATGCCTTCCAGGAGGCTTCCATGAATGTGATTCTCCTTGCTTAAGCAAAATAAATAAATAAAAATTAACATGAGGGACTGCTTTTATCTAATCTGATATAAATCCATCAAAAAACCAGAGTTAGCTGTATGATTTGTGGGCAGCTCTGTAGATGGTGACTGGATACATAAGAATGAGAGACAAATTTTTTTCACCATTTCAAAATCCTAGCACTAAGAAAAGAAAATTCCACATCTTACCGCCACCCCATAGCTGTCCAACATCCATGTTCCAGTGTTCCTAGAAGAGGAAGAACAGAAAAAAAAAGGGAGTATTGATAGTGTGGTGAAGCTACAATGGAGAACACACTAAATGAGAACACTAACACATGATTGGTTGGTTGCCCAAAAGAATATGTGATCATCAATAAGCCAAAGCATATCTGATGATGAAGATTGACTCTTAGAATGTTTCTTGGTCAATGATGCTTTTGGTCTAAGCATCCAGGGAACTCTTTTAACCACAGTTCCATAGCACAGGGACCTCTTGGTCTCTTCAGCCTCATCTTGATTGGCTTGATGAACCTCATGCCCAAAGACTTCAGCCCTTTTTGCACTTTACCTTTTCTCGCTGCCATCAGATGGGGATCGCGCAAAAATTCTCTTGCAGGAGGGAATCACGTCACCTGCTCTTCCCTCAACACCAGCTGCACGCGGTAGCTCCACCCCTTCCTTCTGCAGCACAGCTGGGTACTTTCCCAGGCTGCACTGGGGGAGGAAGTGTGGCCATTGCGCTTCCTAAGGTTCCATATGCCAGGTAAGTGTGAGAGGGACACGAGAGGAATGCACAATCATGGGTCATTTTTGGCAAAGGGCTGAAAATTATATAATCCGTGATTGCTGCAGGATTGTTACAGGAGCACTGCGCAATTGCGAGAACGTCCTGTGGAACCATCCTCGCAATCCCATGGCCATTTCACATGGGAAATGGCGTGCAAAAAGGGCCTTCACCAGGAATCAGTTCTGATATCCATCTGTTGCTGGTTTATGCAATGTTTTCTTATGCTCGATTGTCTATGGATTAGAACTATTTACTTAGAGGCAAGTACCATTAAATGATGTGAAACTAAGAACACTATAGTAATGCTAACAATGACTGCAGTAGTTCATTGCTCTGATATCTTAATTGCAAAATTAATATAAATTTAAGACAGTCTATTGTTTATTGGAGGGGGGAGGAATCAAGAGATGTCTGGATATGATTTTTATGTTTTAATTTTTTTTAATCAAATAAATGTTATGTTTTAATTACCTCCTACAGGATTTTCTCACCCATCCGTAACAAAAAACATCACATTAGATAAGCCAGTTGAACTTGAACTGTTGTGTAGTTTGGTTATTATACCTTCTACAGAAATGGGAAAAATGGAGGTTTCCTGGAAAGTGGGTAACACATCAATAAAAGAGGAGAGCATCAACAGGACAGATATGCATACTAAATGGTGCAGTCGATACACGTGAGTAGTTTCTATAAGATTTGCTTGACGGTTTTAAATATATGTGTATGAACTGTGCAAAGAAGGAATCGACATGCAGAGAGGTCAATCTATATTGCTTGCTTCTACATCAGTCAATTATCTATCATATGATAAATCTCAACAGAGTGTTTAAAAAATTGACATGAGATATAGGACTGTGGCCAGAAATGGGATCCATGTGCTGAACTTCTCTCTTCTCATTTATGATATGTAGGGACAGTTACACCATTTTATAATGATAAATATTTCACACTAGTGGCATTCAGTGATATGGCAGCCATCATATATCATGCCACAGCATAGATATTGCTATATTTCATCTCTGTAGAGTGGATAATACAATAGAGGGATGCCATGCCCTCCACAGTCAGTAATTCCAGTAGAAATTGTCCAGCTGTAGAGTTTGATCTTTGATGACTCATCATGCAAAATCTTTCTGCCATTAATTGACAAAGGTGTATTTTTCTACATAAGCTGCACCGTACAGCTGGAATATCTCTTCCATAAAATCAGAATATCATTCTTTTACAATTTTCTTCTCTCATACTATTTTCAGTGTTTATTTTCCTAATTAAATTCTTGTTCTTATTATCCATTTTAACAAATCAGTTCTTTTTACTATCAATTATTTATTTTTTTAAGGGTAAAAGTTGAGAAGAACGACCAGATGAAAAGTTACACTTGTATTTTTAAAACTAAACCAGAAGTAAATGCTACATTTCATTTACAAGGTAAGATTCCAGAATTTTGCTTCTTTAAAGGTCAAATTAATATATAGTAAAATCCTATGATTAGATTTTGTCTGTAGTTGGCTGACACTGTTAGTGGGTGTGTACGCTGTTGTGGGAGAATAGAAATGTCATCTTATAAATAGATGCAGTCTTACAGAACTGTGATCCTATAGGCATAGCTAGAACATTTATATATGGTATGTGAGAAATTTAATTTTTTAATTTTTTTTTTAAATGTCTGACTTTGTATGGTCACACTTTTTATTACACAGCTTGCAACTTAAGTAGCTTTCCCAAGTTTCTTTTGACTGGTCCAGGGACTCAGAACTCTGCAAATTCCCGTGCTCTTCCTGCTTTTGACTCTTTTCTGGTTCAGAGGTATATCACACCAGTGCAAAGCAGTATTTCACTCTGCTCTCATTTAACCATATGGTGTGCTGCCATTGTATTACTGACTCAAAGCCCTCATGTTTTGATCATGCATAAGGAAAATTTGGGCCCTCTTACAGCCCTCAGCTTCCCAGGCCAGACTGTCCCTTTTTCTGGTAATAAAGAAGAGCTATTTGATTCTTTACTGGCCCTCTCTGACTGAGAATTCTAAATATCCCTCCCTAAATTGAAACTCCCCTGATTCCATAGGTTTTTCCTATGGCAGTTAAAGTGGAATCATGGCACTGTAATAGTGCAGTATGAAAGAATCCAGGAGTGGCAATTTACACACGCGCGCACACACACACACACACACAGTGTTCAGCATAAAAATACTTGTTTTTTCCTCCAAAACCAGAAGGAGACTCCCATCCTCCCATCCACTTTCAGATTTTTTTTTTTCAGGCTGCATGGTATAGCCCCTGGAATGTTCCAGGGGCAGAAAATTGGGGCCCAGACCTTTCTCAGTTAACCACTTATGTTCTAAATGTATCATTTTCTAGATGGGACATTACAATTGTGGAGAAAAGAAAATGTTAGTCCCTTGCAATTAGAATGATTACTTAGGTCTTGTCAAAAAAGAAAAGAAAAGAAAGAAAGAGAGAAAGAAAGAAAGAGAGACAAGACTCCAAGTCTCTTATCAAAAGAGAACACAGGGCTGCGTGCAACCTGTGTGTGCTAATTTAAGAACGTAGCTTAAACAACGACTAGTATTTAAACAGAAATACAGCACATCTCAACGCAGTGAAGGAGACTGTGACCAGATGACCCGGATGCCTGCTCACCCAACTCTCCAGATGCTAACTCTTCCCCTTCCTTGTGGTTTTGGTATTTTTCAACCAAATTTGGACTGGATAGCCCTGCAGAGAGCATATTTCCTTTAAATACAGGGATATTTTGTAGTGAGTAAAAGAAATGTCCACTCTGCCTTACTTCCTGTCCCACACTCTCCAGTCCTGTAACATCCAATCAAAGGTAGCCAGGGAATATTGATATATGCATAAGTACTCAGTATCTGCCAGAGTCTGAAAGTTATACAGAACACAGAGAGTACTCTTCGTACATAAGAATAAAACTTCTATGTCCTTGCCCTATTTAGGCTGAGAGATTTGTATGTTTGCCTATTAAAGGAAGTGTACCTGGCCCTTTCCCCCACTTTTATGCTCACAACAAGAACTCTGCAAAGCAGGGTGCAGCTGAGAGGGAGGGAATAAATTGCCCAATGTCCCCCAGTTTGTTTCATGGCTCAGTGGGAAACTGGAATCTGGATCTCTTCCTGTACTCCAACCACTACATTGTGGAAGCCCCAATTCTCATTTGAGGGTTAGATACCTGTTCCTTTTATATAGATTGACCAAGATGCCAAAGAATCCAATACTTGGAGTGTGGGCCCTTCATAGAGACAGAAATGTGTGCATCACATAATTTTATGAACATGGACAATATATTTATTTTGCAGAGAAACTCATGGCTAGGTAAACTGAAAGCAATACTTTCATTTGGTATTTAGGCCTAGCACAAACATGTTAATAGCTTGCTTCCTGATTGTCAGCCCTGTGTATCATGAATTTCATCTGTTCTTTATTGCTGTTTTGAAAACCTAGCAACACTACTAGCCAGATATAGTTCCCCTTGAAAATGAGAGATATATGTTGAGTTCACTAGGAGACTCCAGGTTCAAAGTAAACCCCATCACACTGCAGTCTTAAGCAAGCATACCATTTGAAGCAGGAATGGAGAGTTTGTAGCCCCCTAGACATTGGACTGCTGCGTAGGGATGATAGAAGTTGCAGCCCAGCCACAGTCAGAAGTCTACATGTTCCCCATGCTAACGTATAGTAAAGAACAAACCAAATTCAAGGGCATTAAATTTATAGCAAATTCAAGGGTATGAAATTCTTCTGATTAAACTGTATGAGAAAATCTGCTCTGCACAGAATGCATTATTTTAGACCTTTTTTTTCTGGGGTAGGGAGAGGACATGCATAGTTTTCTACTTTAAAATATTCATATTTGGTCCTCTATTTCTGTCTAATTTCCTGACATCTTGTACATTTGTTTATTTTGCTTTGTTTTTGTCCTCTCCTTCAAATCTTCGCAAGATTTGCAACAGTTTTTAGTGATGCTGCCCATTTTACTGATGTGGGACAGTGATAAAAGCTATCCAGATGTAAGATGATATGTTACTGAAGATGCAAGTTGCTGAATTATTAAGATGTGGCTAAATATAGAATGGCGCTACACAGTGATAAATGATGCTTAAACATTAATGATGTGTTGCCTTATATATAGTTGCAGTTTTAGATCTGAGCAAGAACATTTAGAAGAACCATCCACCTGGGGTATGAATACAGCCGTTGTCCTTCTAGTTGTAAAATTGCAGGGCACAAGTTCTCTGCAGCAGGGCAAAATGCATAGGAAAGGAAGGAGGGAGCTCTAGAGGGGAAAACGCATACATGTGCCTGCCCCCTGCATTTCCTTGCCTTTTCCCTGGGTGTGCTTGCCTCCCTTCTCTGTGCCTGGGAAAATGCAAGAGAATGGGAGGAGGAGAATGGGAGGAGGAAAATACATGTGCTCACAAGTAATCAAATCTGCGAAGGTCAAACTCATGAATGTGGAGGGAGGACTGTATAGAGGTACACTTCAGTTAACAAAGCAGATGTGTTCCTGGACATTGCAGGGATAGGTTTTTATACCACAAAAAAGAACAATTCAATATGCAGACTTTTTTTTAATTCAAAACAAACAATTTGCACTTGTGAAAGGAAATAAGTCAGCAAACCTTGCATAGTAAACAAAACAAACAAACAAACAAGCAAGCAAAAAAACTGTTAACTTTCTGGTGACCACTGGAAGGCTTTTTGTACAAAATGCATCCAGAGATTTTTGTTTTGTTTTATACCAAATTATGTTTTTGTATGGTTTCCATTTGGACCATACCTATAGATCTATGCTTTTAAAAAACATTCTGGAGGTAGCTGGTGAGATAGGTTTCTCTGCTGTCCCCTTTTCTCTACTTTGCTTCTCATTTGTACTCAGTGAAGGATTCTGGAGGTTGCTGCTTTTTACCTTGCCTGTTGGTGGCCATTTCCACACTACACTCTTATAAACCCCAGGATTCCATAGGATGTTGAAAGTGGAATAATCACGCTATAAGAGTGTAGTGCGGAAATGGCTGTAGGCAGGCTTCCACAATTGAAGTAGTTTTGGCTAGAGTAGAATCCCATCCCTTCCCACTACACCAAATCACTGCAGCATTCTGGCTCTTTCTAGGGATCTTAGTGGACCACAAACTGAACATGAGACAATAGTGTGATGTAGCAGCCAAAAAAAACGAATGTAATTCTGGCCTGCATCAACAGGAGTATAGTGTCCAAATTAAGGGAAGCATTAGTGCCAGTATATTCTGTTTTGGTCACAACTTATCTGGAATACAGTGTCCTGGTCTGGGTACCACAGTTCAAGATGGATCATGAGAAGATGGAATGTGTCCAGAGAAGGGCAACCAAAATGGTCAAAGGTCTAAAAGCCAAGTCTTATGAGGAATAATTTATGGAATTGATTATGTTTAGTTTGGAGAAGAGAAGACTGAGAGCTGACATGATAGTCAGCTTTAAATGTCTGAAACGATGTCATGTAGAAGATGAAACAAGCTTGTTTTCTGCTGCTCCGGAGACTAAAACAAGAACCAAAGGATTCAAATTACAAAAAAAAAAAAAAAGAAAGAAAGAAATTCCATTTAAACATTAGGAAAAAACTTTTTTACAGTAAGAGTGGTTCAACAGCAGATTAGACTACCTCACAGGGTGGTGGAGACTCCGTCTTTGAAGGTGTTTAAACAGGTTAGATAGAGTCTTTGCAAGAGTGATTCAGTTGTGTATTTCTTGCAGACATGCTGAGCTGTGTATTTCTACATGGCAGGGGTTGGACTAGATGGCCCTTGTGGTCTCTTCCATCTCTAAGATTCTATTATTCTCCAATTCTAGTATGTGCTGTCTAAAAGAAATTCCATTAACTATCTAAAGGAAGGTCCATTAAAATAAAAGACTATTGTAAGAGAGATCACGCTTGGCTGACAAATATTAATCAGACAGAGATGTGGTGATAATAATCAAATACACTTTATTTCATGGTTTATTTGCCCAGATGTAATTGGTTGGTGAGATGCAAACAGTATGTTTAACACTGTTCTACTTTTCAGTTGGCTGAGCTTTCAGTTTTGTGAGCAAAGGAAATGCAATAAGAACATTTTGAATGTGTTGTTCTTCCTTGGCTTCATAGGGCCCGTTTTCTCCTGGTTCATACATTTAAGCAAGGAACAGTGCTGATATGACATGGAAGAAGAGTAATATAAAACTTCCAGAAACACATACGTAATGGATAGTGTGGACAGAACTTAGAGGAGATCCTTTTTTTGAGTGCCACTCCCAGAAATCCTTAGTCAGCACAGCCATAGACCATGTTGGCTGGGGCATTCTGGGAGTTATAGATCAGAATCCCCTTGGATTTTGTGTAAGTGGTTAGAATTTTTGTCTGAGATGATATCTGCATTCAGTTGCAGAAGTGGAGTTGTGCATGTACATTGCACATTTGGTTGCTCATTCCATTCTGCAACAAGGAAATGGTATGCAAACATACCAGATAACTCCGTGATTGCAATGCAGTATGTCTCATCACAGCGTAGCAGGTCCACATGTGCACCTATGCTAGGCTGAGCCATATACTACCATCATCCTGATTTACCTCTGAATCTTCTTGTGTGGCCATTCTGTGGGGAGTAGGCAACACCACAGAAACATTGGGATATGTCACCATAGCCAGATGTGAAATAATTACAGGAGTGCTGAAACCTCTGGAAGACCTCCAGGAGATCTCAGTTCTGATGGCATCATTTTGCTTCTGGCTGCAGGGATATAGCCAGATGCTTCAGTGACCCTGCTCACTTACCACAAAGCACAGAATGGCCACGCAGGAGGCTTTAGCAGCTGTTCAACTTCAGAGGATGCTCAGTAAGGAGGAGAGCTTTGGGCACTACAGAGGGAGGAAGGGAATATTGACCTCCACAGCACCCAAAAGAGGACATATGCACATGTAAGAGAACGTTATATGTGTGTATATCCCTAACATGATACTACCCCATTAGTGTAAATATCTCTTCATCTCTTCAGTACAGAATCTCAGACAATATCTTTAAAAAGAAATGTTCTGAGCTCTGGAACTCAAGTCATCTATGAGTGCTTATTTTATACAGTTCTCTTAACATTTTCTGTTGAAGGAGGGAAGTATCACAAGCCAGACTTCTATGTAATGGGGTGCTCACACAGAGAGAACACAAGTTATTGTATAGCCGTGAGCAGGGTTTAGGGTGGCTCATCACAATGCTAAGGCAGTGTCATTCAAAATGGATTTCCGAACTAGGGCATAACTTGCAGACATGCTCCATTTTAGCAAAAAGATGGATATTCCAATTCTGGTTGGAAAGTACATATGACATTTCAGAGAGGCTTTGAGTTAAACCCAGATATGCACCACAGCTAATTTTGGTTTCTCAAAGGTTAATAATGTTGATTATAGTAAAAGAAGTAGGTTTAGGACTGCCTTTGGAGGACATCACCCCCCAAGTAAAATTGGCTGGGATGTTTTTCACATGATATGTGATAAGCCTGTGAAGCTGCTGCCACTGGCTAGAGGTGGGTGTAATCCAGAAAAAAATACTTCTCTACAACAATGCTATGAAATAAATCTTAACTCTAAAAAAAAAAACAGTTTGGCAAATAGCACTATCCTTCCCTAAAAGTGACTTCATGCGCCATTTCTGCACTAGACTGTTATAGCGCTATTATTCCACTTTCAACATCCTATGGAATCCTGGGTTTGCAGTTTAGGGAGGGGCCAAGTGGCCCCTCTCTAAACTGCAAACCCCAGGTTCCATAGGATGTTGAAAATGGAATAGTAGCGCTATAACAGTCTAGTGCAGAAATTGCCATGGTTAGAAACCTTTAGGTTCACCAAAAGGTTAGAAATTTACTTGTTTTAGACTCCTTCAAGCATCCCAGAGGCCATGAGAAGAGTCTATGGGCTGTAGTCCAAAAATAATTCCCCCCCACCAGCTTGTTTCATACATATCCCAGTATTCAAGCATAGTCACTCCAGTCTATTGCCCATTACATATCCTATACACTTCATATGTATTAATTGCCCACACATCCACTTCTTTTTCCCATTCAGACCTATAAAGATTGTTTCCCATTGTGATTTAGGAGGACTATTCAAACATTGAATGCTACTTCTAAAGTGTTACTAATTTTATACTTGACAGCCTAGCCAATTCCCCCCCATACTCATATGCAAACGTTAGAAATCATATTCTTAATTACAAGTTATATGAAGAAGTGATTGAGAGAATATCCCTGTTAACTCTGCACACACAATGAAATAGCTGTATATGATACAGGCAGTGTGTACATGCTGTTGACACATATACTGTGTTTTTTCTTAGTGCCTGAAATCCACATAAAATCCAAGAAAATCATCAGTTATGTAGGTGATTATGTGGTCCTAACATGTGTAGTTGGAGAAGAGAAGACACATTATAGCCCCTCTTCTTGGACTTGGCGTACAACCAATGGAAGTGACGAGGTAAAATCTCACATTTCATGTTTTCTCACAAGTGGTACATTTCTGGAATAAAGCTAATCTAAACCAATCTAATCTAAACCAAAGGTGAGCAAGTATACACCAGAGATGAGGCTGATTTTTCATGCCTCTCCCTGCATTCCTGGCACTACTGCACACCACCCTATCAAAATCTATTCTGGTTTCATTTTCTGCCAATTGTTTTGCTTTGGGGGATATTGTGCAGGGCTTTTTTCACTGGGGCAGGGGAAAGTAGTTGAAGGCTAGTGCAAGCAGAATGTCTGCATTTACAGAAGTCTTTGAGTGGATTTTGACTATTGTAGGGAGAATTTTCAGGTGCCATAAAAAGGGATGGGGCCACATGGTGCCCGTGGGCTGCACTTGCCACTTTTAAAGTTCCATCCAAAAGCAATTTTAGGAAGAGGAAGATTCTCCAATTTCAAAATTGTATCAATGTGAATCTGGTGCAAATGATGTGCGCTTAGTGATAAATAGGACAGTGCCTCCAACCACATTTTGAGCCTAACAGAGTTAGACCTATGCTGAAGTGGGTGGGGCAGTACCCATGGTCATCAAGCCATTGGGGGCTTGACCTGCTCTCAGTCCCTGCCCAGCCATGGCTCCATTCTTACTGTTCAACCCTCCTATTCCTGGAAGCTCCACTGCTGATGCTGATGTGCTCCTTTTCACATGGGATTTGAGAATATGCCCCCCACATTCCAGCAGTGTCAGGTCAACCCCTCCCATCCTTCAGGAGTTACCCAAAGGGCTCACAGAAGGAAAAGGCCATGATAGAAGGTTTGTGGAAGAAATAAGTTCCATCACTTCTACTTGCCTTTGTGCTTTGGGCACTAAATTAAGCCACTGAAGCTTAAGAATTTGTTTTCTGTCCCAGAACTGGATGGAGCTCACAGCCCTTTCACCTAGAAACCACTGAACTCATACTTTCTTCATTTCAAGAGCTTAATTTAGATGGGGCGGGAGAAATCATGCTGTTGTTTGCTACTGTTAAACAATCAGGAGAAAATATTAAGATGGCCATGCGGAGACTTTATAGAGGAGACTTCTCTATTTGAAGTGCTCTTACAAGATAGTCCTCTATTTGAAGAATTGTCCATGCCCCTTTTAAAGATACACAATCATTAGAAAGAGAATGAAAAACTCTCTCAGCAAAATCCCATTGCCTTTCATGGGACAATATATTTGACTGAACATTGCAGATGAGAATATCATACATGAAATAATTTCCCACTAGGCTGTGGGTTAGGTGCATTGTTCCCTGATTCTTTCTCCTTTCCAATATTTATCTGCCATTTTCCTGATGGTATATTTCTCCCCCATGTCTATATGTTTATTTTTAACTTTTGTAATGATAAAATACTTAATTGTCTATCATCGTACTAAAGTTTTTAAACTTGTCTTTCCAGCAGCTGATTAAAATTGATACAACTGCCATGCCAGAGAAATACAGCATCGCCCAGAATCATGCCAATATAACGAAACTCAAGATCATGACCCTGTCTGAGCAAGACAGTGGTTCCTACTCATGTGAAGCTATCTTTCCATTAGGGGAAAGCAAAGGGGAAGTGTCACTGACAGTTCTCACCTATATGGCACCACTCAAACCCTTTCTTGCCATCGCTGCTGAAGTTATTGTTTTAGTAGCTGCTATTTTCATCTATGAAATATGCACCAGAAAGAAGGAAATTCATGTTGGTAAGATATAAAAGAAGTTCTTTTTGTAATACATACTTTTTTAAAAAAGCATGCATTTAATGATCATAAATAACAGAACTTAGGAAAAAAATTTGGACTACAGTTCTCACAATCTTTAGCCAGCATGGCCAGTAGAATTTTTTTTGAGAGATATCCTGCCAAATATAGGTTTTCTAAGCTCTAATAAATTAAGATCTTAAATTTCTACCTGTAGGCATACATACCTACTTCGTACAAAATTTGACTGACAGAATTTCCAGCAAAGTATCAACTACTCCTAACATTCTCCAACCTGGCAGTCTCCAGATATCTTGGACTATGAGTCCCATCACTCCTGGCCTGCATGACCAATGTGTGTGCTAGCCAGGGATGGTGGGAATCATAGCTATCCAATAAACTTGTCCTACAGTATCCACATTGTGCTTCCAGAAGCACAGTTCTTCCCTCTCTACATGTCTTGATCATAAAGAGATATGCAGTTACTTTAGCCATCACAGCAGCAATTTCAGTGAGGGTGGGGATGGTTTGGTAAGCCCCCTAAAGGGCTTCATGTTGCCTGTCATTGCTATGCACACTTACCTGAAAATAAGTCCTATCAGTGTTAGTAGAACTTCCTTCAAAATGGACATGATCAGCACTGGATTACCTGAATCAAAATTAATAAAATCCTTCAGAGCTACCACTTGCTCAGGACAAAATATCAAAAGTTAGTATCAAGGGCTTATGTCCTCTAAGTAATCTCATGTAGAGTGGGCTCACTAAGTCATTGAGATTTATATAAGTAATGGTTCAATGTGTCTCTCCTTGCTGGAATAGTTGATAGGGCTCAGGCTGTGCAGGGGTATAACTAAGGGGGTGGGCACAAAAAGGAAGGCATTGTCCCCTCAAATAAGAGCCCTGCCTGCCCCATGAAATTTTCTTTCTGTTCCATGATTTCTAGAACTGCAATATCTTAAAAATTCAACGAAGGCTTTTGGTAGACTATTTAGGTCTTCAAAGAAAAGGGACAGGCAGATTTACAAAGGGAATGTGAACAGAGCATATAAAAGAACTCTAGGTGTGAACAGTTTTCATTGTCTTATTCTTTATAAGACCACAGATTTGGGGAATGAAGACATTTCACGGGAAGGGCAGTATTTGAGGGGCAACAACCCCATCCATCTGTTACTAGACCCCATCCTAGGTCAATGCCTACTTTTCCATTGAAAACACAAGAGTCTACAGTTATTACACTGTCTCTTGCTCTAATTGTAATGTGTGGGTCCCTTGTGAGAGAGACAGGAGAAGCTTTTTTAAAAATTGACTAGGTAAGATCCAAATTAGTTATACTTTGTTTCCCAGGAATCAATGAGATTTCAGTTATGACTTATGTTTTACATTGATTTCAGTGTATACTGGGTATAACTCTGTAGAAGACAATCTAAGGATGCAGGAATGAAATGGTGGACTATCTGCCTCCTCTAAAGCCCTGTCAGACACCCTAGAGGGAAATGTATTTCCCCACAAAGATTTCTCTAGCAGGTGCCCACTCCCAGCCCTATATCTTCCCCTTGTTTGGTTTCAGTTGAGAGGAAGACCAAGAAAGAGTGGCACCTAAAAGACTAACCAGTTTTATTTGACATAGGCTTTCCTGTACTCATGTAATTATCTGTGGCCTAGAGTCAGTGAAAGTCTATGTACCGTATGTCAAATAAAACTTGTTTTTCAGGTATCACAAGACTCTTTTTTGGTCTGCAGCAACAGAATAAGATGGCTTCTCCTCCCTAGTGCGGGAAGAAATCAATCAGCTTGAAGACAAGATGGGTAACAGATGGTTAATCCTGAGGCCATTTAGAGATAGGGAGAGGCTTTCTATCAAACTGATGGCCAGATACTCAACCCAATGGCAAAAATGCTGGTGTTGTATCTAAGAGATGTAAATCTAAAATATATATATATATATATATCATTCTTATAGACAAGAATTAATCATTTTTGCATTTCCCTCCTTGCTCTGAGAAAGTTGTCAAAATGGCACAATTTTTGAAGTCTATTCTGTCAGAAAACAGCTTTTCTTGTGCAGAAAATAACATTTCTGCACAGAAAACATGTTTCTTACACAGAAAGCACCATTGTCTACAAAGAAAAATCACACTCACTCTTTTGTGGGGGGAGCACAGTGTTCTTTTTCCCTTTTTTGTGGTGGAACACAGAATAAATCCTGAAATCCCACATCAGTGTTTCCCAACTTTAAAGAACCTACTTTTTTGGCATTTTTCAATATTCTCCAATTCCCCCCCCCCATTTGTAGTAGATCTATGCCAATGGGAATTTTGTTGGTGCACAAAAGACAACTGGGGGACATCTCCATTCCATCCTAATAACATCCAGACAGTCGATTTAGGGGTTACAAAGCAAAAAGTCTGAATCCGGTCCAGAGTGGGTAGCTGCAGTGCAACTGAGGGATAAATCTGTATCCCTGGGACATTTCTGGGGCTACACAGTCTGCCAGAAATGCCCTCAAACTGAAAGAAACAGAACTGGAAGTAGCCAGAAATCCACTGCTGGTTTCAAAAAAACTTTTTTTTTCAGAGGGGGGGATGTTAAGTAATTCAGCCCTTATCAACTTGCTTAAAAGATATTTCTAGAAGGCAACTGAGTCTCTTAATTTGGCCCAAGAAAGGTGGTTAGGTTGGCAGAGGAGTCTAGAAGATTCAGGGACTGCAAAAATCCTTGGGAACTGCCTGTGGCCATGGCTCAAGAATTTCACCTTCCCTGCTGTATTATTTACATTTGCAGATCTAGGGAATAATTTTAGATTATATTCTTGATGAATATCTATAAGAAGCCAAATTGGACAGTATTATTTAATGTCTGAAGGCTTGTTTTCCTCCTTAGACATGTCAGGATTATATCTGGTTAGAGAAGATCAGCCTCTGGTTCTACATTTCATTCTTTGGATGGTTGAGCTTCTAGTTCTGCTCTGAACTGCTTCATAGACTGTCCACTCCTTTTGCTTTGGGACTGTGGCAGTCACTAAGAAATGAATTAATGTCCCCTTATTTGAATACAATGTAGATGTTCTTGTTTACCTGTCAATGATCTCATTTGATTTATAATGTGTTATTGTAATACAAAAATAATAATATAGGTTTGTCTTTGTTTCATAGCAGTTGAAAAAGAATTGGAACAAGCAGAAACACTGTAAGTAATCCTCTTAGTCTATATTCTGTGTTTTTCCTTCCTTCCCCCATTTTTTTAAATAGAAAGTGGTTTAAATTTTTCTTGATGCCTGGTGTTTTGAACTGCTATCAAATTCCTTTCCATGATCCATAATGGGAATTGTGATCCAAAATATCAGGATGAGCTAATGTTATTCATCTCTAAACAGCAGGAGGCAAACATCAGTTTCTTTAAGATCCAAGTGTATGGCTATTGCATACCTTTCAGTTGTCCAGTTGTCCTAAATTTACTGTCATCCCAGCTTTACAGCTGCTTTTAAAATTTTCCAGTTTCTCTCTCCATTTTCTCCCTTTATCCTCACCTTACTTCAGTTACTGCAGACTGAGTTCAAAGTGCAAGTAGTTTGTACTCAGTTAATTTAGGCCATTTCCTCACAACAATGCTCTTCTACATCGTTGCACTGCAATTCAGGTCCAGAAGGGAGTGTGTCAGCAACGCTCCCCTCCACACCTGCTTTCTCCTTGTGTAAGGAAGCATGATGGCTCTGCCTCTTCCTTCCTTCTGCAGACACTTGCCATTGCTGTGCTGGGGCAGGAAGCATCACAATCGTGCTTCCATGGCTTCTGCACAATTGTAAGTACAGGAATAGTGCGAGATTGGAAGTGCAAAATGGATTTTTTCCATTTTGCGAATGCTGTGTGAATGCAACGCTTCACAACAGGATGTTTCAAGCTGTAGCTGAATGTAGGAATTCCAAAGTAACAGTGGGGTCTTAGTTTGTTGAGAGTCAGTGTGATGTATGGATTTGAGCACTGGACTGTGCCTCTGGAGATCCAGAGTCCCTGCTCAGCCATGGAAAACGTGCTGTGTGACCTTAGGCAAGTGACACTCTCTCAGCCTCAGAGGAAGGCAAAGGCAAACCCCCTCTGAACAAATCTTGCCAAGAAACTCCCATGATAGATTTGCCTTAGGATCACTGTAAGTTGGGAACTACTTGAAGACACACAGCAACAACTTAGATTAAATTAACAAAAAGTAACTATATAGCAAGGAACTTTAACTCTCTTTTACTAGCCTAAAAACATTTACATTGTTTGAACTGTGAGATATTTTCTAACTCTAATGGGAATTCCAAACTGTTGCTGGGTAGAAAAATACCTCTGTCATAAGGATTGCCAGCGTATCCACAAGCAAGCATGTTCCATCCAAATACCCAGAGCTGTAAAATACAAGACAGACAAAGAATAACATACAGTCTGAAAGCCTGCTGGTTAATCTCAACTAGAACAGACTCATTCAATCAGTTGTTGAATGGTGAGTCAATACATAGGTACATCAAGGGAACTGGTACTAACAAGGGGGTTTAAGCCCATAGACCAACTCTAAGCTCTTTGGCCAGAGACATGGTACTATATGGGTGTATGGTCCCCATATCGTCCTCCAGGCCCTGGAGGGATCTGAGCAAAATCTAGACCCCCACTTACTACAGATCTCCCTTCCTCTAATTCAGAGTTCTGTACTTTCTTTCATAGTGACTAACACTATGGAAAGAAACAACTGAAGTTGTTGGGGCTGGGGAAATTGTCTCTCTGATTTCCCTCTGGGTTTCTAAGAAAGGAGAGAAGTCCACTAGGTGCCTAAGGCATAATTTATAAATACATGTACAGATAACCTCAGTGGAAGGCTGAGGTTAATTTCTTCCTTCCCTCTCAGTCCTTCTGACACTCAGCACTGGGATGATTTTTTTAAACCTCTTTATCAACTTCTATGCACCCAGTCACCGCTGGTTACTAATAGGGTCGCCAGATCACAGGGCCTGGGCTGGAGTCTCCAGTTTTTGTGGGTCATGTCCAGATTTGAAACAAGGGTGCAAATTCTCCTGTATTTGTGGACTCATCTGGGCAAGAAGAAAGGGCTGTTTACAAGTCCTCAGCTCAGCTAGGAGAGCAGCAGCATGCTGTAGTTCAGAAGGCTTGATTAATTGCTTATCTGCTTTCTGGTTAAAAGCAAGTAGACTAGATTAAATAATCTCCTTATTTTGCTTTCATCTGGGAATTGCTCCTTTAGCTAAGATTTCTGTTTTTAAGTTCCAAACAGGAAGATGTGTGTGTGTGTGTGTGTGTGTTTATAGTTAAATGACAAGCTGTGAACTGAGGTTGGTACTTAATGCATAATGCTTAATGAGCTGTCCTTAGAGCTCAGGTCTTGTCCTGGAAACCTCAGGACCTGGAATGATCCTGAACTGGCAGCCCTGCTTGATTACCCTCATGAGAGTTAACAGTGGGGGGAAAAGAGAGAAAGTGCTAAGCATAGGTAAAATCATGATTCATGAGGTAAACATTTCAATGTAATACTTTTTTTTCTGGGCAGGAAATCAGAAGACAGCAATGGTTTGGAAAACAGTACTACCAGGCAAAGAAAAGTTTAAGTCTGTTGCAGATGGAAGGTGAGTTCAAAGTACATTTCAGAGCTTTTGGGATTATGGAGGAATGAGTATTCTCTCTTTTTTATGATAGTTCTCATGATAGTTTCATAACAAACAGCTCAACCCAGACCAGATCCACACAAAAAATGACAAACATCTGATTTTTAAAAGCCTAAATGGATACCCATATCTTCCCCCTGTCCTCATTTGGCAAGGACAGTCCTGATTTATCTTCAGTCTTATCACCTTTTCAGCTGCTTTTAAAATGTTCCAGTCAGTCTTTTCCCCTCACACTTTCTGCTTTGCCTTCAGCTTACTTCAGTTGCTGCAAAGTGAATGGAAAGGACAAAATAGTGGGGAGGGCAGGGGAGAAGAATGTTACCTTTTCCTGTAGACACAGGCCATTTCCACATGATGTTGCTATAACGCTACAGCAGCGCGTTGTTACTGGTCCAGGAGCCATGCTGACACACAACGTCGTTGCTATCCAGCTATTATTCCATCCCTGGGTGTTGCCAAAGCACCTTATGCTATTTCCAGAAAAAATCTGTTAAGCGCCTCCTTTAGTGCTTCAGTTCTGCCACAAATCATGGTCTTGATAAGCCACAAATTATGCAGGTTTGTTTTAATGTGGCATGGGTAAGGTGGCCAATCAGAACTGTCCCAAGCCCTGAAGTTTTAGAGGCAAAATCTGAGACCTAAGGATGACTCCTTGTGATGTCACCAAAGTAGGTCCTGCTGACATGAAGAGAGTGATGCTCTAAGGTTTGCTCCAGTGATTAAGCATCAAGCAGAGCTGCACAGAATATGCCATTCAAAAAAAAAAAAAAAAATCCACCAAGCTTAACAATTGAAGAAGGTTTATATACACACGCAGCATATTCACTCTAAGATCAGTTCTCTTCTCCTGAGACCAGGGAGTGTTAGAGATGGGAAACTAAGGGCCTTTCTGCACTACACTGTTATAATGCTATTATTCCTCTTTCAATACTCTGTGGAATTCTGGGGTTTGTAGCTTACTGAGGCCAAGGAGCTCTCTGGTTGAAAATTCTAAATGCCGCTCCCTAAACTGCAAACCCCAGGATTCCATAGGATGTTGAAAGTGGAATAATAGCACTATAACAGCATAGGGCAGAAACAGCCTAAGTTTGGGTCAGCAGGCAGATTCCTCTCCCTCATATACATCCCATCCATCCTCTGCAGGCTAGATGATGTCTGTGGGTATGATATCATCAATACCCCAATTAAAGTGAGAGTTAAACCTTATTCTCTTGGCTTCTCAGCCAGGGACTGCCATCATTCCTGTGTCCCTTTCTACATGTGAGCAAAACAAAGGAGAAACCAAACAGCCCCTTGTGAACACAGTCTGAAAGCCAGAAGCTTTGTTCTTCCTCCTTCTTCCAACAGATGGAAGAGAGAGAAGAAGCAAAGCTAAGCTGGAAAAGGAATCCCCACTCTCTCTGATCAGTGATAGGAATCCTTTCATGGTATCCCCAAGAATGTGGCCTAGATGAGGGAATGTAGTTCATGGAAAAGGTAGAGTTTGTCCACAGCCCTTCATGAGCCAAATGGGGAAACTCCAAGGGTGATATTACATTGTATGTTCTCTGTTCCCATCCTGCAAGTTCTTCCCTCGAAAGTCTGGGCAGACATCTTACAGAAACTGGGCAATGAACCTTACAGATTAAGAAAAACTGGGCATTAATCAACAAACAGAAAGAATGCTATTCTGGATCAATTGGTACTTGCTCGATATATATTTATAATATGTATTCTGTTTAATTTAGGCAAGATGAAGGCAACAGATGGATATCTGTCAGAGCAGAAAATTTTGGGCAGCCATTGCTTCAAAGAGGAGGAATTCGTCTCCTGATAATGGCCTTTTATATGTCTTAAGAAAAATAATATGCTTAAAATGCCTTTTTAGAAAATGAATGTATGCAATGATGCTATTGTCATGGACATCAGTGTACAAGTACTGTATGAATCCATCTTGTCAGTTTTCCCATGGTTATATCTATTGGAGCCTTTTGGCTACAGTTAGCAATAACCCAGCCTTAATTTTTAGCCATTAGTATGGGCTTATGTATATGGAGACATTTATTTTATTTTACTTCGGTTTACTTTATTTTATTGTATATAATGCCCAGTTGTAGCTGAAGACCTTACTCCAGGCTACCATTATTATCATTATTATTTTTCATTCAAAATAAGTAGGGCAACATCAGATTAATACATACAAGTCATGTAAAACATGAGGTTCGACTGAACAAAACAGAGTAGGAGCAAAACAAGTAGGTTTGACTGAAAGTTACATGTATTTTCTGTATTTTAACCTAGCAGCAATTTACTAAAAAAAAAAATGCCCCAGCTGTTGAAAAGATTTTGTGCAGACAATGGAATGTCAAATATCTTCTCTTTTTCTTTTGCTTTTTTGTAAGGAAACAAGTTGCTAGCCCTCAACTGAAATATTAGAATAGCAAGTCTTGAAAACTTGAGAACTAGAAAACAACATCCCCCACCTTTGGAATGTTAACTTGTAATATGAAAACCAGTAGAATGGCTTTATTTGTATGTGGAAAGACCAGATTCATTTTAGCTCATGTAGCTAGAAATATTTTCTGTTGAGACAGGAGCAATACATCCAAACTAAATACAGAGGAAACCCAGCTAAACAGGGCTACAATGCTTTTGGCTCTACCAAAGAGGTGGAACTGTATCAAACTTTCTGCCAAATACTAGCAAACCCACATTTCTATTTTCTGACATATTTTTAAATACAGCTTTAAAGTTTTGCCCTGTGTTTCTGATCATAGCTAGAAATTTCTGCACCCAGAAATTATGATTTATCTTAAATACCCACACTGAATACAAAATAGAACATTAATTGTTGATCAGCAACTTATATAATTTGCCTTTAGACATTCAAAATGTTTTTAGTTAACTTTGTATTTAAATAAAAAAATGTGCTAATCTTCAGCAAATGAGTCCGTCCCTTTCATCAAATACTATTCAAATTTTTCTTTATAAAGTTTGTGTAAACTATTGGAATGATCCAGCCATAGTTAATCTTTGTAAGAGGCATTAACCCTTCTTAACCATAAATTACATCACACTGCTTCCTCCACAATGCCATTCATTCTCATTGACTGCCTCCATTGAGGAAGTCTACCAGCAAGCAGCTCCTGATGCATTGATTTCCTCAGTGCACACATTTCTCACCAGTTGCATAGAAATTTGGAGCACAGATAGGGTGCTGTCCCCAGAAAACACATGACACCCCCTGTCATGTCCAGCACAGAGCAGACAATTAATCACCAAACAGCAAAGCAGAGCTTATTCACAAGGCAAGAGTGGGAAAATGTCCAAACAGAGCTCAGGTTCCAACACAAACAAATCCAAAGGGCAAATCCAAGTTGTAGTCAACAGGCAGAGGTTCAAGGTAGTCCATAGAATCATAAGAGTTTGGAAGAGACCACAGGAGCCATCCAGTCCAACCCCCAGCTATGCAGGAACATACATCAAAGAACTCCCAACAGATGGTCATCCAGCCTCTGCTTAGAAACCTCCAAAGAAGGAGACTCCACCACACTCCAAGGCAGCATATTCCACTGCCAGACAGCTCTGACCAGGAAGTTTTTCCTGAGGTTCACGTGGAATATCCTTTCCTGTAGTTTGAATCCATTGTTCCTTGTCCTAGTCTCTGGAGCGGTAGAGAACAAGTCCGCTCCCTCCTCAACATGAGATCCCTTCAGATATTTAAACATGGCCCTCTTAACCTTCTCTTCTGCAGACTAAACATACCCAGCTCCCTATGCTGCTCCTCATAGAGCATGGCTTCCAGACCCTTCACTATTTTGGTCACCCTCCTCTGGACATGCTCCAGCTTGTCAATATACTTCTTGAATTGAGGTGCCCAGAACTGGACTCAGTATTCTAAATGAGGTCTAACCAATGCAGAATAGAGTGGTACCATTACTTCCCTCGATCTAGACACCATACTCCTATTGATGCAACCAAGGATCACGTTGGCTTTCTTGGCTGCCGCATCACACTGCTGACTCATGTTCAGCTTGTGATCTATCAAGACTCCTAGATCCCTTTCACACATACTATTATCCAGCCATGTGTCCCCCATCCTATGTTTGTGCATTCCATTTTTTCTGCCTAAGTGCAGGACCTTACAATTCTATGTTGAAAGTCCAGATACAAGAGAACACAGCACAGGGTTTCAACAACTGTAAAGATCAGTTGCTGACCCTGAAATGAAGGGGCCAGCTGAAAGCCTTTTATCTTACTGACGCTGTCGCCACAAGTGTTCCTTTATTAGGGCTCATTTGTTATTTAAATGCGCTGAGTGGCACAGCCCTTCCTTCTGATGACATCTCTCTTGCATGGTAAGTGTTTGTGTTGTCTCATCCTTTATTTGTTTCCCTTGCTCAGGCCCCTGTTGTTAGTTATCTTCTGAGCAAACTTCTGGGGAAACTCCTGGCTCACACTCAGAATCCTCCTCCTCACTGCCAGGGTCTCCAAGGCAGGGCATGAAATACCCCACCACCCCACCCCACCCCTGCATTTTAACCCAGTTCAGATGAGAAGGGGCTTCATGCTCTCCTTTTGAAATCCAGCAGATTTCTGTTTAACTTTGGTTCATATGTAAATAACCTGTACATAACCAAAAATCATCCGTTCCTCCATGTTATATACCTAGAATTCACAATCTGTGGCCCTTTGGCTATTCCTTGTATGGTCCCAGAAACTGGTGTAAGGCCCCGCTTTGGGGGTCCCCAATATCAGTATGGTTTGGATGGGCACCATACCTAATTGGCATCATATGTAATTGGCAACATATTTTATTGGCTCTGATATCAAATTCAAGCCTGAGAGGTGACAGAGAGGTCAAACCGAGCGAGGGAAAGAATTTGACAGTAAATGTGAGAAGCATAGGTCAACTCCAAAATTCTTCCAGGTAAGACTGAGTCATTTGTCAGGCAAATACACATCATTCCTGTGGATAATAGGCTTAAATAGAAGCTGGACTTTTCCAAGGAATCCAACTGTGAGGAGCCCACCAGGACACTGATTGACAGATATCCATCCCTGGTACACCTGGATTCTTTCCTCTGTCCTCACAGCACCCACAATAGACAGCTATTACAACATCCATCATGTCTTTGTCAATCAAAGCACTAAGTCCATCAACAGGTGAAAGACCCATTGTCCACAACAGGTTCCCTTTGTCTTGCATCTGGAAACTTCACTGCCACAGGCTATTTTCAGGGTACAAATAGCCCTGATTTCAGGATGCCCAGTGCAGTCTCTCAAAGGTCTACCCGTCACTCTGTCTGTCTGACTCCTGAATGAGAACTGTCCTTAGGTCCTACCTAAGCCAAAATACACTTCTGCTCTTCGCTACTCTTCTGGACTGGTAATTATAAATCCCCCCCACAAATCCCTCAGCCTCTCTATAATTTTTCCTCCCTTTCTCTTTCAGCTAGCTCTTGTGTGAATGTGTGATTGTGTGTATCTTGTGTGCATGCATGAGTGAATTCCCCACAATAAAATCATTTTATTAGACAATTTGGATTGGTTTTTGGCTTGGCCTGACCCTGTAAACATTGGGTAAAAAGATCTCACTAGGTTATCCTGCCTCTTGTAGTGCTACAGCTTGTCCTCTGGCTAATTCCCATTTCCCATTATTTGGAGCATATTGAGGTGTCCCCCAAGTGACCCCAGAAATCAGGGTAACAGTGTAACCCCACCAATTGGGTGGAGTTGGAAACATGGTTTCTTGGCTTCTGACACTGCAGTTTATTACTGGCCAGTAAGATGTATGAATGCGGGGGAGGGGGCGTCTGTGTGCCCATGTATGTGTGTTTATAACATTTGCATGTTCAGGCAACACTATAGATAGCATTGAGAGTAGAAGAGGTTGTGCATTGACCATCCTGAATAGAGAAAGTGAGGGTTGTTATCCAACACATCTAGAGAACACCAAGTTAAAGACTAATCTAGACTTACTTGGTGCCAAGGTAAATATGGCATCATCTGGGGAGGGAAGCCAATAGAGATCTCATTATCTAAAATCTATGTTCTTATAATATGTCCAGCTTCACTACTTTCAGATCTTGCAGCAGAGAAAATTTTTAAAAATATGATAGTAATATGCCACTTAATTCACTAACAGAAGGACCAAACTGGAAATATACATCAGAATACTGTTGAGGATTCATAATTCTCTTTAAAATTACCCATGTTATAACAGTTATGGACAGGAATCCTGTTGATTAGGCCAGAGTAGATCCATTAAATCAATTGTTGATTGGGGAGTCAATATGTAAGTACAGATTCAATGGCTTTATTTTATTTGGTGCTATGGTGTGTCATCTGGGTTTATTGAGTGTTCAGAAACAAATGTGTGATAACCCATGTGATAAGAAGAGTATTAAATATTTTTTTTCTGATTTCTATATATCAAGTGTGTTTGCATGTGTGTACATGTGAAGAGATATGAAATGAGTTGCAGAAGAATACATAGACTAAGTCACAAACTTCAAATAAACAAGCAAAACTGCTTGTAAAAATGATCCATTACTTCAGCCAGATCCTGTTAGCAATAACCTAAGGATTACATCAGAACTTGAGTATAACTCCTAGAATTCCCCAGCTATCATGACCATTGACCATGCTAACTGTGGGGACTCTTGGAGCTGTGGTCTAAAAAACAAGTAATATTTCCAGCTCTGGATATAAACATTTGGTTTGCAACTACTACTCGAGTGTTGCTCGGGGACAGGAAGATGCACTCACACACCCAGCAGACAGGATGGCTTCCAAGGTGCTCCTTTAAGGGTGGAAGAGCTCACAACAGCAGCATATCTACCAGTTGTCATGGATCAACCCAAACTGTCATGGCTAGTTCTCTGCATTCCTAGATTCTCACCTGGTGTTAAAGTGTCCCAATTTCTCCCTCTCGGTCCCTGTGTTGCTTGCTAGATCCTGCAAACTAACTTCAAAGTATAAAACTTTGAGAGTCAATGAGTGGCCCAAAGTCATGTAGTGACCTTCATGGATGTGTAGAGGTGAGAATATGGATCGTCCAACACTTTGACCACAACATCACAGTGACCTCAATGAGTAAATGAGCATTCTGCCCTTGACCTCTCAGTGTCATAAGAAGTACCTGCTTGGGCTGTATCCAGCCCCAGACATCTGTTCATGCAGTAGTGGAATTCAGTGTATATAGATAATGGTAGTCTCTACACTGCCTTTCTCCCTAATACGCCATATCCTCTGGTTGGAAAACCTCTAGTGGTGGCTTTCAGGCAGTATTACAACCAGCAGCAGAAGCGCACAGGAAGGAAACCTCATAACATATGCCAGTGTCACATTAAATTTAGATGCTTTTCTTCACCAAATTAGTGCTGGTGACAAGTATCATAAAATCCTATTAGTATATCCCTACAGTGCCATTCTGAATCAATCACATTACCTAGACATGTATGGAGCAGAAGCTTTAGAATTCCAGCTGCAAGGAAAAGAAGAAAAGGGGAGAATAATCAATGTGGGCAGGTCACAGTGAAACAGAAATGGCTGTTTTGGCCTTCAAGAGGAAAGTGAATAATCAAAGGGACAGGAAAGAAGATGGACTTCATGCCATGCTGAGCAAGGTAAGCAAGGCACTGATTGTGCTGTAGGCAGGAGAAAATCGATATTCCTATCTGATCAGGTTTTAATAAAGGACAGGGAAATGGGTTTAATGATTGCCAATTCATTAGTAGGAGCTTATGCGTTAAGTAAAACAGCAATAAAGAGAAAAAAATGTGCCAAATATTTGGATAACATCCCAGACACTGATTTGATTTATGCACACATCCTTCATCAAATGCTTGCTACAGCATCCAGCCTGTCTCTGGCTACAAACCAATGCTTGGAAGGAAGTAAACTTCACTCCTTTTTGATGTATAACTATAGCATTTTAGTTTGTTATAAGTGCAGGGATCCGGTACAGAGAGCTGGCTCATTCTGTGCTGCTGCCTCTTCCGTGCTCTGCTGTGGATATTGAGGCACCATTAAACTGGTTGGAAGAAGGCTGTGTTTTCTACCACAAGCCAACAGGTTTTTTTAAAAAAAAAATTAGAAGTTTCTATTTCAGTTACTTTTGAGAAAGTGCAAAGCAAAGTATTACTTTTAAAAACAGTGCAACTATAATGGTAACAAAACACTTTTAATCCATGGAACGGGGAGCGTAAATTATTACCTTTCAAAAAGTGATTTCCCAAGCTCTGCTACAAACTGAGGCACCATCAAAAGTATTTTGTTTTTTTTAAAAGTATGATAAAACAAGAATCGCCTTTCTGCACTACAGTGTTAAATGTTAATAGTGCTTTTATTCCTCTTTCAATATCCTGTGGAATCCTGGGGTTTGCAGTTTAAGGAGAGACATTTAGAATTTTCAGCCAAAGACCTCTTTGGCCTCAGTAAGCTACAAACCCCAGAATTCCACAGGAGGTCCAAAGTGGAATAATAGCACTATAACAGTGTAGTGTGGAAAGGCCCTAAATACATGTTTTTATCTATTTCTATCCTGTTTTTCTGATGTGCAGTTATATTAGCCTCATATCACTTTAATGTTGTGACTCCAGCTTTTGGAATTGAATTGGTGAAGTACTTAGAATTTTCTGCTGCGCTAAAGGTCTATAGCAGAGAGTTCTTTCACAAAAATAAAAATCCAAGCAGAGCTGTGAGACTGAAAATGGTATGGAACTGATATAACTGTCAAGTGCAGATACTTTTAGACAGAAGGATGCTAATTAAATATCTTCATTTAATTTTTGTACTATATAACTGAAAGCAACATAGAATTCTTGAGGAGCTCCCCTCAAGATGGACTCTGACGTGCTGAATTTCAGCAATACAGTGGACCCTTCACTTTCATGAGTGTTTGGGGTGCAGAACCCTCACAAAAGTAAAAAAAAAATGTGAGTGCTCCCCCTCCTTCCTCTGCCTTCTTTCTGCAGCCAGCTGACAGAAAGACAAGAGAGTGCAGGGGGGAAACCTCCCCCTCAGTCTCCTGCCTGACTCCCCATGTTCCCTGCTTTCTTTTCGCATGCAGTGCAGGGAAAGGCAAGAGAGTGGAATGGTGGGAAGGTCCTCCCCCCTGCACTGTCCTGCCTGCCACCACCCTGGTGGGCTTCCTTCTTCCTGCATGGATGAGAGGCAGGAAAGGGGAGGGGAAGGAAGAGGAGGTCTCTCCTGCACTCCCCTACCTGCCACCACCAGGGTGGGCAAGGGGCAGGATAGTGGAGAGGAAGTAAGGTTTCTCTCCCCCAACACTCTCCTGCCTGCCACCACCCATGCCTTCCTTCTTCCTACGTGGCCATGTGGGTGAGATGCAGGATAGTGGAAGGGAGAAATCAAACCTCCACTCTTCTGCCTACTGATGCCCATGCAGACTTTCTTCTTCCTGCATACCTGCACAGGCAAGGGACAAGACAATGTCTTTCCTGCCCCGCACTCTCCTGCCAGCCACCGCCAACATGGACTTCCTTCTTCCTGTGTGGGTGAGGGTCAGCAGAGGGGAGGGGAGGGAAGGCTGAAGAGTTAAGGGGGAAAGTCTTGTGTGCCCACAAACTTTTCGCCTTCCCATTCACTTGTCTTTTGACAAGGTAGTGCAACTGGGCAAAAAGCCAGGGAATGGGAGGGAGAGAATGGAGGGGAGGCAAACAAGCACCTCACAAATAATCAAATTCACAAAAATCAAACCTGCAAATGTGGCGGCGGACGGGATGGTATTGCTTCATCAAATCTTCAGATCATGTCCTAGATCTGATGACTCCCTTCCCCCAAGAATATTTGAAAAAAAATCCTCCTCCCCCCAAAAAAAGTCAACATGCAAAGAATCCACATTTTTTTTTACACAATTATCACAGAGTTAAAGCAAAGTAGGATTTACTTCTGTGTAAGTATGCATAGCATCCAGTCTTATAGCAAGGGTTAATCACAAAGGTCTTTCCCTTGGTTTTGGCACTCCCTCAATGACATACCTCTGCTTCTGTAGGAAAGACCTATGTCAATTGGTCTCCAATTATGCAACTGTGTCCTTTTAACCAGGATAGGCAACAGTAGCCTTCAGGTTTTGTTGAGCTGCAATGCACATGATCCCTGAAACTTGGGGAGTTGCACTCCAACAACATCTGGAGGGCCATCATTGCCTATCTCTTGTTTAAGCTGTCACCTAGCTACATAAGGGCTGCTCAGAAGGAAATTGCTTCCATTCAGCGGGGAGAAAATCTTAAAGGGTATCTCTGATGTGCATGGTATCATGTGTCATACTACCAAAGGAAACACAGAAATTTCACCTGGTTAACAGAATGAGCTCTTTGAACAGGTTGCAGCAAATCATTTATTAGATGAATTTCCACCTCTCTCGCCAGCCAGATGCCTGTGCTGGGAGTTCTGCTTTCTTCAACATACAGACACACCTCTGACAAATAAAATTTTGTGTTTCCTTAGTAAACACAATGGCCATTTCCACACTACATAATGCTATTATTCCACTTTCAACATCCTATGGAATCCTGGGGTTTGCAATATAGGGAGGGACATTTAGAATTCTCAGCCAGAGAGCTCTTTGGCCTCAGTAAACTACAAACTCCAGAATTCCACAGGATGTTGAAAGTGGAATAATAGCACTATAACAGTGTAGCCTGGAAATGGCCTCAGTCATCATCTCTCCTGGTCAGGTCTCGCAAAACTGGGGCCAAGGCTTCCTTGATTCAATCAAGTCATCTGTAGTTCAGTCTCCCTCTTTTCATATTGCCTTCCATTATGGCCAGTTTTATCATCTTTTCCAGTGAATCACATCATCTCATGATTTGTCCTTATTACCGCAGCCTCATTTCAGAAATTTTTGCTTCTAGTAAGAATACAGGCTTGATTTGCTCTCTAAGACCCATTTATTTGTTTTTTTCTTTTTCTTTTAGCACTGCATGGTATTGATAGAACTCTTCCCTAGCCCCCATTTCAAATGAGTTGATTTTTCTGCCTGCGGCCATACCACCCTGAACATGCCCAATCTTGTCTGATCTCAAATGAGTTGATTTTTCTTCCTGTCAGCCTTTTTGACTATCCAACTATCAAATACATATAAAAGAACTGGAAATAATGTGGCCTTTAATTATATGTCTTTACACTTGAGAATCTTAGCTAGTAGCTTCACGGCTGCAACTCCAAGTCTTAGTCATCTTCTGATTTCTTGACTACAGTTTCTATTTTCATTGATTGACCCAAGGTACAGGAAATCTTTATTTCAGTGTCTTTGTTACCCACTCCAAGGTTGTTTAAATAATCTGTGGTCATTATTTTTGTCTTCTTAATATTCACCAGTAGCCCTGCTTTTGCACTTTCTTCCTTAACTTTCATCAGTAGTTAAGAAAAAAACAGCATTGTCAGCTCCCTTCTAAAGCTCTTGCCAATCATCTCTGCTAGTTACAGGCTGCTTCAAACCATGGCCCCTAGTTTCTAATCCCTACCCCTACTGTGAAACTGATATACTGAAAACAGAAACTGTCTTTTGTTGGCTTAAGCTTTAGAGCTCTAGTCACTCATTATCTAAGCACGTATACAAAGAGGGGAGAGGGCTAGACCTGCCTGCTCCCATCTCTAGTACCATCATTGCCCTTACACAGAGAGTGATGAGCCTGAACAGGAGAGCTTCCCTTATGTTTGTACCTTCTCCACATAATAGCCTCCCCCTGCCTCCCCCCTTCAGATCACATAAAAAAGGATGGCTCCTTCTTTGTTTTCCTTTCTGTGATAGGTTAAGACCTGTCTTTTTCCAGCAAACTTTTGGAAATTGATTTGGAGAAAAAATACTTTTATGGGGCTCTACTGTTTTCAATCTGTTTTAAAGTAAGATTTTAATTGGTTTTACTTTTGTTGATATATAATACTGTTTTAGTCTTGGTTTTTGTATATTTGTGTTTTACTGTGTTCTGTCTTTTTGTAAGTGGCTGTGAGTCCCAGCCTGAGAAAAGGTGGGATATAAATAAAGAGACGGGTGGATGGATGGATAAGGGAATATTTTGTATTCATACTCTTTGTTTTTTTTTCATGTAAGAAAAGAGACACAACTGGACACAGGGTGTGTGTGTGTCAGTGTGGCTGAAATCTTCTCTTTGGCCCTTTCACACTATAGTCCTCCCTCCACAAATTTGATTATTCACAACGCATATGCATATGTTCATTTCCTGTGCCCAGAGAAAAGGGAAGAATATGGGAAGGGGAGAATAAGGAAGAAAGGTACATGCATGCCTTTCTTCCCCACAACCACGGAAAGAACAAGAGAATGGGAAGGCAGAGCCTAGGGAAGGAATGGGAAGAGGAATGTCCTCTCTCGCTTGCTTAATCAGGCTGTGGTGAGGAAGATATGAACAGCTTTTTCACTTTTACAAGAGTTCTGAGCCCTGAACTTTCACAGAAGTGGAGAGGTAGTTCCTTATTCTGTTAAAGAAGTGGCACTTATACCATTATTAGCTAGATTATAATATTCCCTTTTGCAATTCAGTTTTGGTTTTGCCATTCACTCTATAGCTTTCCTGCACAAGATGTTTTGGGTGGCTGCCCTTCCCCACCAGGCATGGGATGACATGGAATGGCCAATGGAGCTTTAGCCAGGCCACGGTAGGTCCTGGGAAAAGGGAATATCAGCATCTGCAGCTACCTAAAATAGACATAAATATACAGTTAAATTGCAAGTGTGTATGCCACTAACTGGATAACCAGCCTATGTCTTTCAATAGTTTTAATATTATTATTCTTGTCTTCCTATCTGGCTACATGTTATCAAATTGTGATGATTTCTGGCCAACAAGGCAATGGTGCTCTAGTTCTAGTGCCAGTGATCCCTGTCCCCATTGTTAGAAATTCAGAATGTTCACTATTACATGGCAGAAACATGTATATGGTGATCTCCAGCTGACAAGGGTTGGCATTCACATTCAGTCACATAGGGACGGGGGGGGCAATGGGAGCAGTTTGCCCCGGGCATCAATTTTTTGGAGGGGCGTCTCAGCTCATAGCTACACCCGTGTGTGCTGTAGCCCCACCCCCGTACACTGTGGCCATGCCCCACACACTGTGGCCACCCCCACGCACTGTGACCACACCCTCTACACCGTAGCCTTGCCCCCACCCACCCCCCTCCACACACTCCAAGCTCCACCACTGTTCATATTGTAAACCACATGTAGTTAATATACTTAAACTGCAAAAGGAACATCTATATAAACCCAAAACATTTCTATCTTGTGTATTTTCTGAAAGAAAAAGCACCAAATTTTAAAACAGCAGTGAGCCACACTGATCAAATCCCAATTTTTTTAAAGAAAAAACAGCCTGTAAAGATGAGAAAATGGACCTTGAAGTAAAGTGCTCATGTCAGAATTATCATATTAAGAGAAAATATTCTTTGTTATTTGCAGCTGTTGATTGAACCAATGATCATATCAAAACTAAAGTTAAAGTCCTTAACAAATTCACACAGGAATACGGCACAATTGTCTACAGTATATCAGGGATGGGAAATGTATGGCCCTTCAGATATTGCTGGACAATACAGACTCACTACTGGGTATGCTGGCTTAGGCTGATGGAAGTTGCAATTCAACATCTAGGTGATCCAGGGTGTTCCCCTTCCCTGCTGTACATTTAAAAGATGTTCTTCTTATTTGTATATATTGTGCAATTCACTAATAAAGCAATGTTGTGTAACTGCCATGCAGACTTGTGAATGTAGTTAACCTTAGTCTCCCTGATGTAGGATCTCAGCCATTTTTTGTTTTGTTTTTTTAAGAAGGCAGCATAAGTGTCTTGGAACCATAAAAATACCTCTGGGAGTCCATAGGCCAACCAACACTATGCCTATGGATACTACAGCTACAGTCTTTAAAACTGCAGTGTAATTTCCTTGTTGAGCAGAAGATGTCGCCTTCTTACTATGATCTAGAAGTAACTCTGACATTCACTCACTCACTCATTCATTCATTCATTCATACATACATACATATATTCTCTCTTTCTCTCTCTCTCTCACACACAGAGAGAGGGGAAGAGAGTCTCAAGGCTGTTTTGTGCCTTCACATTGGAGTTTTCTTGAACACACCCTTTAAAAAAAAAGTGGGATAACAATGGCCAAAAAAAAGAGAGGCATCACAACTGAATACCCGGTGGTATTGCTACATGATCATAGGAAAATAAGTTGTACTAATGGATCAGGATCCACAATCTGAACATGAAGTGCACACAGTGAACAGAACAATCCTAATTTGTGCTGGATCACAAATACACCATCAAGAACATGGGTACCATGCCATCCTAGCATCCACAGCCTCGCATAGGAAGGGAGCAATGCTGTTTTGAAAAATATCTTCACGGTAAGGAAATGAGGGTAAGGCCACCCAACATAGCTCAACACTACAATGCAGCTATCAGTTAGGGATGAAACCAACCACACACCATGTGGAGAAAGGGCCAGCAAATAAAATTGCAATGATCTGGACATTCTCCCACTATGGGGATGGAAGCAGCCAAAGAACAGTGGTGATCCAGTAACTTCACAAAAAGCATAATTCCCCAAAAGAACACAACCAATATGCTTCCAGGTGCTCCTATCTCCTCTACTGTCCACCCAGCTGCTTTGTAAATAGTTGGTACAATGATGAGAAAGTGTGACTAGAATGCCCAGCCAGTGTGTACATCCAGGGTGGCTTGAGAGGGGTGTATACAAATATAACACTGAGGGCACACATATCCTGATGATGTCCTCTTCATGAGAGCCCAAAACCGGTCTAATTAAGCAGGGAGCAGCAAGATACAAACTGAGTTGGGGGCCAGAAGGTAGTGGAGACCCATCAACAGAGTGACGATATGGAACTTATCTCTCTTGATCAGGATACAAAATCCTTAAACAAGAGTGTGTTATTTTTGTCTTTCAAGCTTTTACGTACACAGAAGGAACATGTGCATAACATCAATTATCATTTACTGAAATACAGTCAGCATGGCCCAAGTCACTTAGTGAGTTTCCATGGCTGAACAGGGAATGAAACCCTGGTCTCCAGGATCATAGTCCAACTCCCTAACCACTACACCACACTGGCTCTCACTTCTGTTACTACAGCCCTTTCCACACGGGGGTTTAAAAACGGTATAGAGCGACCTCTGATGGAGGTCGTCTACACCGTAAAGTGGATTGGGGTGGACTACTTTTGCGTACCCAATCCACGATAGGGCGCCTGGAAGTGGCGGCGCTGCATGCTTTTTAAATACCACTTTCGAAGAGGTTTTTAAAAAGCACGATCGTGCAGCCGTGCGCAGCCCCATCGCAGCGCCCGGTGTGGATTTGCAGGTGCGAGCAAGGGCGTGCCTGCAGATCTGCTGGGGGCGGGCTTTCCGGCTGGTGAGGTTCTCCGGTTGGTGGAGAGCCTCTGCCAGTCGTAAGCCGCCATTTTGGACGCCGCAGGACACCGCGGGATGCCGACGAGTGTGGAGCAGCGAAAATGCGCTGCTCCACGTGGTGACGGACTTACTGGGTTTAGGGTAAGCTCCGTTTCAGCGTGGTTTCCCCCGTTTCTTTGCCCGCATGTGGAAAGGGCCATAATATATCTACTATATAAAAGTCAAAGTTTGTCTGTTTGTGAGTTTGTCTGTTTGTCTGCACCAGGCACATAAAGACCTCATTGGATTGGCTGTGTGAGGCAAGAACACCTCATATGATTGGTTGCCTGTGAAGATTCTATGGAATCCTGGGGCTGGCGGTTTAGGGAGGAGCCTTTAGAATTCTCAGCGGGAGAGCTCATGGCCCTAGCTGGTTGCTATGGAGATGAGGCCTATCATGAATGAGGATGTCAGAAAACTTTTGGGAGGCATATTTGAGATAAATTAAAGTGACATACACAACATAGTTACAAAGTCTTCTTGCCTCACGCAGTAGATTGAGTTCCATATGTGAGGAATCTTAAAGCTGACATTCAAAACAAAAAGTGCTTCCAGAAAAACATAAAGCCATTGTACTAATTCAACAGAAAACCAAAAAAATCAAAGGCCAGTTCATCAATCTCACCTGACAACACGACACCCAAAAAAGTATTACTTATGAGTAGGGAAAGACCTTTAGAACTCTCAGCAAGAGAGCACTGAATAGGCTGGTAGCTATAAAGACAAGGACTAACAGCAAGGAGGAGGGCATTGAATTTCCCTTAAGAACCCAACCTCTGTATGTTAACAACTTTGAATACAGATTGGATTGGGGAATATGGGGAAAAGTTACAGGTACTGAAATAGGCCAGTTACTATGGAGATGAGGCCTAGCAGCAAGGAGAAGGACAGTGTATTCCCTCAGAAACCCAACCTCTGAATGTAAGCAACTCTGAAATAAAGATTGCATTGGGAAATGGAGCAAAGTTACAGGAACCGGAGAAGACAGTTTGACGAGTTCTTAAAAAGAAAATAAAAACCCCAGGCAACGCCGGGTAAATACTCTAGTTTCATATACTACTTCATATAAGCTTGGGAAGAATAATAGGCAGTGGGAATTATCTTGTAGAAGCATCCACCAATCCTGGCTATTTCTTCAAACCATTCTCTGCACCCAGCCAAGTATATGACATACTGTAGCATTGATTAACTAAAAAACCTCATCGCCTTATTATTTCTTTGCAGCCAACCATACACTTTATTGCTGATTTTAGAAAGCTGGTGGGGAGTTGCATGTATGTTTTGTGGTTTTTTTGCTTTTGTTTTTTGCATTTCTGTTTTGTTTTTTTAATAAATGGGGATTTTCTATATTAAATCTAATTAAGATTTTTGTCCCAAAGACATCACATTGCACATCGCTAAGAGCACAGGGCTAAATGATTTCATCCACTGAGGGCGAGGGGGAGAGATTCTAATTCCTTTGACTCTGCATTTTTGGAGGGCAAACATTTGATTACATAACTGAAAACTTTAGTTGCTGTTGTTATTATAATTTCAAGAAATCAGCCTTAAGCCTGCTCTGGCCTGTAAAAAATAATTTAATACTGTGGAAACCCTGCCAAATATCTGTCACTGACATTTACTCAGGCCCCTGCGATTAGTCCGAGCCAGAGGTTAATGAAGTATATGATATACAGACTCCTGGTGACCTTGAAGGGCTCTTTTTTGTCTGACAGCAACCCACAACTGTCCTCTCTCATTTTTTTTGAGCGAGTCATTAATTTTACGTGACAGACCTGAAGGCAGCATAAGACTATGTGCATATCCTGAAAGCCACCTCTCTCAGCTGACTTAACCAATGAAATCACTTTAGTTTTTGCTGTCTTATCCCATTTGCCCAGAAACCCTAGAACTGCATGTTGAGTCCCCAAAGACTGCTTTGCAGAATGACCTAGGATCTTGCAAAACGGGTCTTCTTCCCTCTCTGTCCATCCCAGTAAGGCCCATGAATATTTGATCTCCCTCACTGGCAATTACAGGAGGGGAAAGGGAGGTATGAAACTGGTCATAATTTATTGAACAGAAGCTGGAGTTACCTGAGTGCCTGGGTCGTCTTTATTAATTCTGCACCATTGTTTGGGTTTCTGAAGAAGGAGAAATTGGACAATGATTAATGGCCCATTTGCAGTCCTATCATGGAAGGAAATACTCTTGTTGATTATAATGCCTTGTATCTCATTTCAAAAGTCTCTGCTAGGTATCATATTATGTATTCAAAGGCTTTCGTGAGACATTTCTGTTAGTATTCCCCATTAGTAATGGAACTATGCTGAGCAATTGCACTGCAGGAGTAACAATCTCCCCCCACAAGAGAAATGCATCCCAAGAAGGATGTAGAATTAGACTTTCCCCTGCAGAAATTCCCACTCAAACAATTATTTGTCTAAGACATTTTTCCATAGCAAAGGATAAGATGGCGTGTGCAGTGTGCCTTCACCTTGCCTGTCAACTTATGTGACTCCATGATTTTTGTAGGGTTTTCTTAGGCAAGGTATACATAGAGTACATTTTTCCAGATGTTTCCTCTGAAATATAGACTACACCACCTGGTATTCATAGGCAATTTTCTGTTCAAGTACTAACCACGGCTGACCCGGCTTAGCTTCCATGATCAGACAAGATTTGGTGTCATTAGGGTATTTAGGCCCCAATGAGATGGGTACTTCTGTACAGTTTCATGTACATAAGTGAATTGGACTTCCTGTTTTGTTTTTTGTTTTTTTCAGCATTGGTAATTGGACAATATCCTCTACAGCACTTCTTCTGAGGCCATCTAATGTGGGTGACCAGCAGTTGAAGGTCTCAAATTAATAGAGACACCATAAGTCAAAGTCAACTTGATAGCTGTTAACAACAAATACTCCTATTCTGCCTTTTTCTCCTTAAGGCATTTTCTGCAATGGGGAAAAAAGATGGAAACACTGATGGAAAAAACACTAGAGAGTTATGAAAAGGAGGAAAAGACGGAGGAAGTTAAAAAAAAAGAAAGAAATGTGGCAGCACCTTTAAGACTAATTTTTTTTTTATTTTCCCATGAGCTTTTGAGGATGTAAACTCGCTTCTTTGGATGCAGTACCAAGTGGTATTAAGACTTTAGGCAAAAGCATATTTATACAGTTGCCTGGGACAGAATGTAATAGAATCCAGGATGATGGAAATCATGATTCTTACCTTAAATTTTCAAAGGTCTGTTTGCATGGGCAGGGATGAGTGCTGCTCTGTAAACAAACACCAGGGAATAGGCCACAATTTTATTGGCTACAGATGCTGATGGGGTGGCATATGCATGGGTCCTGAGCCAGGCACTGATCAACCCACCTATTGACTCATGAGTCTGACCATGTGACCCACTGCCAGAAGCATTGGGACAACAGGAGTGGCTTCACAAGGGCAAAGTTCTCTCTGCATGTGGCCTTCTGCTCCCAAAGGGTGCAGAAAAGTCATGCACCTCCAGAGCTGGGCACAGCCACAGCCTCCTGAGTCTCTTAAGGGGACTCCCCCATCCCTTACCAACCTCAGGAGACACCAGTGACTGCTATCATGCATCTAGGATCCATGTCACTGCTCACTTAAAGTTGTGACAGTAGATTCACCAAATGACAAGCAATATACAAAGCTGAGTAACAGCCAAGCAATAACATAAAGGGTAGATGGGAGGGACAATGTCCCAGGGAACTGAGCAGAAGCTCAGACAGCAGGAGAATAAATACTCTAGAATTGGTTATAGTTGGTTGTTGATTTATTTGAGTGGTCTCAGGTGAGAACTGTACGTGACCACTGAAATAATGTGTTTTTCGTTTGCCTTGTAGTAAATGGTTCCTGGGTATTAATCTTGTCTTGTCAATTTGTTTCTTCACCTCCTTACATGGGTGTTGTAGTTTGAGAAATGCCTGATGTAAATCCAAAACTTTCGAGTCTCTGTCTTTTGGGTCTGGGCAGATGCAGTTGTATCAGAGGGCTTGGCTGTAAACATTACATTTAGTTGTGTGTTCTGGCTGGAAAACCAGAGGCTGGAGGCATGTAAGTATGTGTAGCAATCAGAGGCTGGAGGCGTGTTAAGTATTTGTAGTAATCAGTGAGCTTTGGATGGAGAGTTGTACTTAGAAGTCCATTGTGCATTGTGAATTTGTTATGTGGATTGTTCCAGGCTCAGGTTGATGGTACAGTGAAAATTGCTGAAATCCTGGTGGAACTTCTCAAGTAATTGCTTCCATATGGCCAAATTATACAGATGTCACTAAGAAATCATAGGAAAAGGAGTGGTTTTTGGAAGCACAAGCAGAGGAAGTGTTGTTCCAGGTTAGCCATGAAGATGTTTGTATACTGCTGGGTCATATAGATGCCCATGGCAGTGTCACTGACTTAGGAATACATATTATTCCAAAAAGTGAAGTAGCTATTAGTAAGTACAAAGTGGTCTGTGATAGCTTCATTCAGGATGGTATTCTTGATGGCTTTCAGTACACCCTAGTGTGGAATGTTGATGCATATGGATTTCACATCCATAATGACTAGAATGGTGTTCTCTGGGATGGATTGTATTTTCCTCAGGATATTAGTTTTACCATTTACATAGCTTGGAGTATTGCTGGCATGTGGCCTGAGAAAACTGAATCCATATATCCAGATATTACCAATGCTTTAGACAATAGGTCTTCCTGGATTGTCTTCTTTGTATACTCTGGGTAGTAAATAGAAGATGACTAGTTTGGTCTCCTGGGATGTGTTCATTTGGATTTGCTTCTGTACATCAGTGGAGAATTCTCTGAGTAATTTCTGTAGTTTCTTCAAATATTCACTAGTGGGATCTTTGGAAAGCATTCTGTAAAATGTAGTGTTTGACATCTTGCAGCCTTCTGTATGCAGTCTGACTTGTTTATTATGACCACAGCTCCTCCTTTGTAAGCCTGTCATATAATAATGTTAGGATTGTTTCTGAGACTATGAATGACATCTTGGTCCATATGGCTGAGACTGTGTGGCAAATTGTCTCTCTTGTTGATTATCTCAGTTTGGTCATGACAATGAAACTGTTGTGTGTTGAGATCCAGTTCCATGTTCCAGGCTTCTGGAGCATCCATGTAGAGTTTTCTTTTTTTAGCATTTAAAAATGTATTTGTGTGTGTTGCTGCAGTGACTGTTGTCATGTGGTTTAGAGACTGAGATGATGTTTGTGAGCTGTTGTCCTGCCTGGTCACTCTCCATGAAATATTCCATGAGTCGTAGATGGCAAATAGGGCTTCCAGGTCACCACAGAACTGAATCATGTGTGGAGGTTTTGAGGGGCGGAAGGATAGACCTTGTGAAAAGACAGACTCCTCTGCCTGGTTTAGTGTGTGGCTGGAAAGGTTTACAATATTATTGTACAAGAAAGTGGTGTTTCTGTTGTGGTGTTTTTGTTCTTTAGATTTTGTTTTTCCTTAGTAAACTCAATGTCCTCTTCCAATAAGATTAAGGCCATTTCTGCACAATGGGGCTGTGCTGCTGTGTGGCCAGGAGGGCAGTGATTGACTGGTCATGCTTCCTCATGACATCGTCACCAACCCACCACCATCTTTTCTCCAAGCGATGTGTGCATGTGGTATCCACAAAATGGAAAAATCCGGTTTGCGCCTGCCGTCGCCATGTGGAAGGGCCGGAAGCACGTTAGCAACGCTTACTTCTCCAGTGCAACAATGGAAACCATCTAGTTGCACTGTGGAAGGAAGAGGTGGGGCCACTGTGCTCTAATTAGCCTAATAAATTTCGATTATGATGATTCTGAGGCTTTAAATTCATGACTCTTGCTGACACTTGCTTAGCTATTCCAGATTGTTAAAGCTCTCTCACTACAAACAAGCTCAGCTTAGGAGGAAGTGAAAGAGAAAGGGAGCAAAACGCTGAGGATGCTTCACCTCTGACATCCATTTAAGGTTTTCTAATGATGAATTAGTGCCATAATAGATTAAAACAGTTCTAAAAGAAGTGTTAAAGATAATTCAGCAGTGCTAAATGTTTTAAAACCAAAAGGCCAAAAGCACTGCGAAGCTAGGAAAGCCATCTGCTTGCTCTTTTTCTTTAGAGAAAAATCCCTTTTTATGCTGCAAGAGACAAACACTGCTACTTCTATGAAAATTACCACAACAGAGAGTTATGAGTAGATGATGCCATCTGCTGAAGCCCCCATAAAACTGAGTGAATGAGGCAGGGCAGTGGTGTGAGGAAACCCTCGTCTGAAACCACTTTACATCTGGCTCAGTGTTTGGGAATTTTGTTTAACTCAAGCCTGGGAAATATATGAAGGTAACAAACCTGCCTTTCCCCCTCCCTCTATTTTTTCTTCTACAAAGCCCCTCTGGAGACTCTTAAACCCCACATCCTCATTTTTAATTTTGATCCAACTTCAGGCACATTTCATTTCTTTAGTCAGACCTGTTTCAAAGAACAGAGTGCCAATGTTCCACGCTCATGCTCTTTAATTATGTCCTTTTGTGCCACCAGTTTTAAAACAAAGTTGAAAAGCTTTATGCTGCTTTGAATAGGCTTGTATGACAGGGTGAATAAAAAAGAGAAAGATTTTGTAAGGTTTTTTTTTAAGCTTCAGGCAAACAAAGAGGAAATTATCTCTTCTAATCTAATAAATTCATACGTGAACACGTGGGGGCAGTAAATCTTCAGTCTCTGCAAGTCTAACTCTTGCTATGGTCCCTCCCTTTTCTTTCTCTATCTCTCTCTCAAGGCAGAAATGGTCTTTGGAGCAGTACAAGCAACATGATTTTAAAAAGTTCTTCTTAGGATAAAAGGCACTGCAGCATTTTAAAACACTGCTAAATTAAACCCAACCCAACTGCCCTATTATTTGTCATTTGTTCTGGGGATCTAGATAAATCTTTCACGTTTATGTAGGGGCTGAAAATCCCTTGTCCAGAAGTAAGTGGGAGGGGGGTGAGTAATATTTAAGAGGCTAAAATAAAATCAATTTCAACAGCACTGAAGTTGTTTTGCACATCACACAACATAGGGCAGTGGTAGACAAAGGACAGCGCATGGGTTGGATCCCATTGTTTTGGGGTTTCCTAAAGTATTTTACCATCACTGGCCTAAATACCCTAAAGGCACCAGATCCTATCTGATTTTGGAAGCTAAGCAGGGTCAGCCTTGGTTAGTACTTGGATGGGAGACAGCCAATGAATGCCAAGCGTTTTAGGCTATATTTTGAAGAAAGGAACAGGCAAAAACCACCTTGGAGTATTCTTTGCTTAACAAAATCCTATGAAATTCATGAGGTCACCATAAATCAGTAGGTGACTTGAAGGCACGCACATAAAGAAAGCTCTACACTAGTCCCCCAAAGCATCCCAACACCTCAGTACTTTAAAAAAAATTGGTGCTTTTTCCAAGCAATTTTGCCTCCAACCTACACAGAAAGCTCCCTCCAAAAAATGTGAAAACATACAAACATACCTCCAACCTATTCTCACAAGCATCCTAGAAGCCTGTACTACATTCAAATAGTTACATTTTCCTCTAGGGTCCTTCTCAAAATGATGATACCAAGGCCATTTCCACACGTGTCGGTGGAAACACCTTGTGCCTGTACTTACCGGACTTCTTGGCTCGACGCTGTAGTCCAGGCTGTTCCGAAGCAGTGTGTGGCCGCCGCTCCGCACTGCTCCGTGGACGAAAATGGTGGTTTCCGGTTGGTGGAGGCTCTCCATCAACTGCTGAAGCTCGCCAGCCTAAAGCCCACTGCCGGCAGATCTTCAGGCTCACACTGGTGCAAGCCTGCAAATCTGCACCAGAGTGCGGGAATGGAGTGGCACGGAGTGGCACGCTCTGTGTTTTTTAAAAACCTGAAAAAACAGGTTTTTAAAAAACATGCTGCACCACCACTTCAGGTCATTCTGGAGCGGACTGAGGTGCAGAACTACATAAAGTAGTCCGACCCAGTCCACTCTATTCTCTTTGGAGGACGCTCTGCACCGTTCTTTTTAGCCTGTGTGGAGATGGCCCAAGTGGAGGTATTTGGGTTTTCTCTGTATGTGTGTGCATGTCTGCCCCAAGATAGGAACTGGAGAAAAAAAATGACCTTGTCCCCATCCAGGTGCCAACCCCTGATACAGGGCATAATAATCACGATATCGCAGACATATATGTCACAATGTCTATAGGCCAATGTGGTCCTCTCCCTGACAATGATACAGTTTCCCCATCTTGCTTAGAGGGAAGATTTGTTCATTTTGACAATATTGTTTCTGGAGTGCAGAGGGGTAACTTTTGCTGCTGCTCTTGTTAAAGTCAGTGATCAGAAATCCTTGCCAATCCACTCTGAATCTTCCAGAGATTGTAAAGGAAGTGTGTCCTATGGGGTGCCATTTATCATCCCAGGCCAACTGAGCAGTGAGGGGGAGAGAAAACTGTGGAAGGAGAAAAAAAAAAGTCAGACTAGGCAGAGAGCAAGGAAGAGTCTATATTATGGACGCAGGGAAACAAAATTCCTATGAAAGATATGATACATACACACACACACCCCTATATGAAGTGAGAGTGTTCAGACAAGGGGTCTGAAAGAAAAATCTGGCTAAAATAGGTGGATTTTCCCCACACAATTAATATAAGACTTGGAATGTGATTTTTTCCCCTCACTTAGTTTCTCATCTCCCATCAGCATTCTTTTTCTATTCCTAGTTAAATCCCAAGATGTTTTGACTAGATTTTTTTTCAGACCCCTTTGATAATTGGTAATTTGTAGGGCTACCAAAAAGTTGCACATCAGCAATAAGATAGTGTGACTTTAATAGAAATGTATTTATTTGATATGTTTAAATCACAGTGTTTTGTAACAAATTTTAAACTTATTTTATTAAGCTGTTTCTAAAATGCATTTATATGTAATTAATTATATTGTGCTGTTCTATTTTAACAACACAGATCATTTATATTTTCAAATACACTGGTAGTGTGCTTTCAACTTTGTTTACTTGTGTGTAGGATGTATATAATTAATTTATCATCTTATGGTTTGTAATAAAGGCTTGGCTGACTGACTTGGGAAAAAGATGGGATATAAGTTCAGCAAACAAACAAAACTAACACATTTTATATCAGGGTTTGGCACTTTGGCATCCTATGAGTGACTTACACAGGTGTAAATCAAACTTATGCCTGTGTAAGTATTTTGCTCATTGCAGACACTAGAATCGTCTACTGACATTGCACAATGACCAGCCCCGCCACCTTTTACCTGCAACTCCACCAAAGCAGCCATTTAGTGGCCATTGCAGAGTGGGAGGGGAAGGGTGCCAGAGAAGCATCTAACTATGTCCCTATAGCTGGACACAACAGCAATGACATCATAATTCAGGACTTCTGCAGTCTCCCATCTCCACTGGCCAGTAAATGGACATTTGGGAGGACTGCAACAAGTAAAAAGCTAGTTTTTGAGGGAGAGGGAGAGGAAAATTGGCATAAGGTTCGCCTGGCAAAACTTATGCCGCATCTCTTCATCCAGGATCTCGGTCTATTTTTTTTTCTCTGCATACAAAAGCATATGCATTTCTGTGTGGATTTTCCCCAAAATGTACACATTTTGCACATTTTCTAATATACACATTTATGAAGTAGATGGGTCCTTATTCATTCATTTATTTATAGTATTTCATCTCCCCTCCCCTGCCACTTTAGCCTGAAAGGCTTCAGAGGGGTGATATTGTAAAATCAAGAGTATGATTATCCTTGTTCTCAGGTTTGCAAATGTAACTCAAAACCCAACAATCAATGATTAAAAGAAAGGGAGAAGAGGGAGGAGAAAATAAGAGTAAAGTCCATTGCTTTTAATGACCAGTTGCATAGAAACAGTTTGGGTGCACACTGAGAAAACTTTGTCCTTGATAGTGGTTGGTCTCCTGCCTGAAGCAGAGATGAGAAATTGAGTAGAAAAGGGTTAATAGTTTAATTAACTGCTAATGAGCTCAATACCGGTCTCAGTTAATAACTGGCTAAAAGTTAACTGCCCCCTTTCTGCTAAGTTTTCTGTCTCTGATCATAAACAATTCTCGGCTTATAATAAAATTTCCATGCTTTTTTGCATCACATCTTTGTAGCTGGTGGCATTATCTTCCATGCCTCCAAAATGCATACCAAGAAGTGGAATATGGAAAAGTTATTTTTTTGGACTATACCTTTTAGTCTCAACCCCCCTTTTCCCCTAGTTCTGGCAAGAACTGTGTGAATCATCTATCTACAGCAAGAAAAAAATATATATAAATAAGAGGACAGTGTATTGTTGAATCAATCTTCTCACTTCTACGTCTAAAGTCTTCAGGATAGTTAGCAAGCAAAATCCTGATCCCATCTGATTGCTTCCATATGAAAACATACATTGGACTGGATATCATCCTCAGGAACTGACAGTTTCTCTCTGATAATAAATCTTTTTGCAGACACGAAAGGCCCACAGGTTCGTATTAGCTGTGAGTGCAACTAATGTCCTTTACTTCTCTGGAAGAAATATATTGCTTCTCTAAAAGCAAGATGGCATTTTATTATTATCAGCTATTCTTCAGGGAGAGCCAAGAGCAGTGCTTCGGTCCTACAAGGTGCACTGGTGCCAATATTAATAAAATGGAAAAGAAAATAATGATAGAGAATTTTAGACTGTCTGTCAGCTTAACTCAACCAAGCACCCTCCTGATGATTTGGACTACAGTTGCTGTCATCTCCAGCCAATATTGCCATTTGAGAAGGCTGAGATAAATGATCACATTATATGTTATAACCATGCTTTTTTATTGAAGAGAACACAAAGAAAAAAAATGTTTTGTCTAGAACTCAGGTCACTTTTCTAAATTCTCCAGGTTTGTGCATGAGCATCTGTTGTCTACAACGGTTAACATGTCAGATTAAGGCAAGGGTCAGCAACTGTGTGAGGCCAGGGACCAATTTCTACCCCAACTCCCCCTCACAGGCTACACTCCTTCCCAGAAAGGCCAAATACCTAAGTTTTCTTCTGCAGTCTTCTGAAAATGGTTACAGGAAGTGATGTCATATCATTTCCTGTCAGTATTTGGAGAGGGACAGCAGAAAAAAATATCTGAGGATAGTGAAGGGTTCTTGGGTGCTTATAGAGGTGATGTGGAGTATGCATTTCTGTGTGGTTTGGGGAAAAAATTGCCCTAAAATTGTGTTGAAATACTTTTAAAAGGGGGGGGGTTCATGGGCCACAAAAGTAGTTTCCAGGGGCTGCACGCAGCCCTTTGGCCATGCTATGTCCACGTCTGGACTAAGGACTCTTTACACAATTATAGCACTTTGGCCCTTTTCGCATAGCATTTGCCATGCAAAAAGGTGCCTGGAGTGTCGCATGATTGTGTACAATCACACAACACTCCAGGGTCTGGCAGGCACCACTCGCGCACTTTTTCATTTTCGGCTTTCAGCCGAAAATGGTGCATGACTGCACGTTGCTCCAGGGCCCTGCGTGCACTTGCCGTGCGTGCGGAGCCTCAGGAGCCATGGTAGTTGCGCTTTCTGCCCCAGCAGAAACTCCCAGGCTCCGCTGCAGAAGGAAGAAGTGGGGCTCTCACGCTTCCTGCTCAGGGCAGGCAGTTCGTGCAGAGCTGAAGCAGCAGGGATGTGAGAGCCTATCGCTGGATGCTGCTCACGCGATCCCCTCATCCCAGCGCTGAAATAAGGTAAGGTGCAGAAAGGGCCTTTGATTCTACTTTAACTCACATGGCTACATGTTACAGAATCGTGGAATTTGTAATTTCTCCAGTAGAGAATTCTAAATACCTCACAAAATTACAAATGCTAAGGTACCAGAGGATGTTGCCATGGCAATTAAAGTTGTATCGAGGTACTATAATTAGGCAGCAAGAAAGAAAACTAGGACTGAGATCTGGGTTCACTAGTCATGATGGTTACTAAGGCCGTTTCTGCACTGCACTGTTATAGTGCTGTTATTCCACTTTCAACACCCTGTGGAATTCAGGGGTTTATAGTTTAACTGCAAACCCCAGGATTCCATAGGATGTTGAAAGTGGAATAATAGCACTAGAACAGTGTAGTGCGGAAATGGCTTCAGTGACTCTAGTGACTAGTCTTTAACTATCTTTAATCCAATCTGTTTCACAGATTAGTTGGGAAGATTAAAAAAAAGAGGACAGAACCACTCAGGGGCATGCACTAAAGGCAAGTTTCAGTTCAACCTTCCATTTTGGTACTTTGGAGAGGACCTTTTTCTGCTTTGTCGGTCAACTGCTTTAATTCTAATTCTGGAAATTAGCTTCAGAAAACTCAAAATCTGTTGTGACTTTCATTTGACAACTGGGGGAAAACAACTCCAGTTAAAACTTTTAATCATCCTGTTGTTATTATTGACAGAGTCTGATAAAAGTTGCAAGCACAATTGTCTCTACTTGTTTCTTGAAAGCTTGGGTGGCCAGATTTTCCTTCTATGCCATACCATACCCTCCAACATTTCATAGATGAATAGTGGAACTTGTATTGCCAAGCAAAGACAAGAGTGTGGTCAAGAGGACAACAGTTATTAATAAGGAAGAACACACAAACTAAGAGAGGCTGACACAGTTTGCCAGTGCTATCCCAAAATGTGGATGACTCAGGGCTCCACCTGCAATACCAGTACCTCCATGAAAGAGAGGGGAATGTTAGCTCAAAGAGGAGGCCTGAGGTGAGGAGTAACCTTATAAGATCCTTTATCTCTATGTATACCAGTTCTAGTGCAGGGAAGAACCAGCTGGAGATTCAAAAGTAAGTTTGTTTGTTTTATTGGGAAAATTAACAATCTCACACACACACACACACACACACACACATTCCAAGCAGTCTCGCAATCACATAAGGCTAACTGAAGGAAAAGGGAGGAAAGGTTTGGATAACAAGAGTTTATGGCAATGTGGGTGATATTTACCTATCCAGAAGTGAAGAGATGAGATTCTGTGGCTCAAACTAAGGGCCCAAGGGTAGTACCAGAATGGGAATCAGAGCGGCAGAGTGAGAGACAGCATGCCAGAAGTACTATAAATTGTCTGGCTCAGAGTGAAGATTAAAATACTCTTTTCCTTTTCCTTTTCTGCCCTGAGGGGGAAGGTGTTAATAGCTCTCTGGCAAAGCAGATTGATTTGAAATTGTTTTGTGTCTATGGGCAATCAGCAGTCGGTACTACTATCATGGAGGGGGTTTTGTAAACAGTAACAAAGCCATTGAAAGATGTTGGAATCCCTATCCACAAGCAAACAGGGCCACAGTCCTACAGCCCCAATGGTGGTGGTGTATCTCAGGACTATAGGATACTCCAGATCTCCCCTTCCAAGAGCAGAAGGTGAGGTCCATCCTCTCAGAGGGAGAGAAGTGAACTAGAATGCTCCCTTTCAGCCCATGTAGAAATCTTTGTGGCTCTTATTTATCTAAAGTATGAGCTCTAATGTCAGTAGAAGCAAAGTGGGAGGGGAGAAGAAACTGGGAACATATCAAGTATGGATTAAGATTGGAAGATATTTTTCATCCATAGAATCTCAGCCCCTTCTTGTTACTCCAGACATTCGCTCAACATGGAAATATATGCCAATCTTGAAGCTGGAGTACATAGTTTTCCTCCATGCAGTGTCAATGAGACAGCAAAGATTTTTTAAACGAGGATTGAAACTCTGAGACATGTCTGCACTGACTGTTATAGGGCTATTATTCCATTTTCAATGTTCTGTGGAATTCTGGGGTTTGTAGTTTTGTTACCGTAGTTTCTAGCCCGGACTTGTGGGATATTAGATACCATTTGATATCAATAATTTGGCCTTCTTTACCCCTTCCTCTCCACGTCCCATCACTCTGAGACAGCATAAGCAGCGGCAAGAAATGCTAGGAGATGCAGACCAGCAACACCTAGAGGGTTGCATGACTTTCCCCCTCCCTGGTTTTATTTCACTAACCTTTAAAGGATTCAGAAAAAGTCAATTCCAAATTCACCTGTTTTCCAAGCAATCATCAAAACACTACTGAAAGGAAGAAATGCTTTTGAGTGCTAGCAAAACTGCTGTTTGACCACCCACCTCTTTCCCCTCAGCCTTCTTTTTAATAACTGTAATGGGATTTCTATTTTTAACATATTGTTGTCTACATGGAACCTTTGGTGGGCTTCATAACAGGAAGCAGCCAATAAAATTCTAGAACCAGGTTTGTTCCTTAGTCCTAAGGGAAACAAGAAGTGGAGGGGGAGAGGCATTTCTCTTAATAGATTCATTCACCACAGTCTACCTTTGATAGTGTTATCCCTTCATTGTCCCTTCACTGAAATAATTTGTTCAGTATTGTAGGCAGTGAGATCTTCCTGGGTCTTCCTTCAGAGCATGTGACAGTTATGAGCTGTGAAAGCTTTGAGCCTGTGCGTTTTCTAATCTCGATGCCTAACTGGATGCTCTTAATTCCATGCTGAAGTATTACATAAAAGTGGCCAGGCTGGCTCTCACAAATCCCACCAAAGTAGACTGGATCTGCATATGCTCAGCAGTTGCCAAAGAAGGAAGGGAGAGCTCCTTTTCTTTTACTTTCCTTTTAGAACAGAGAAAGGGGTTTAATTGGGGGCACACAACTTTAAACTTTTTGGCGTGGGCTTAAAAAAGGAAATACTGTCGTCTTTGCCTCTTAAAGGTTTCTGCTAGAACCTATGATTTTGCTGCAAAGTATCATATTTTAAACAGCATTTTTCTTAAAAAAAAGAAAAAAGAAGAAAAAAGCAGGCCTTGATTTAACCCTATAGTCTGAAATTTGCTATGGCACACAGCCAAGGCATTAAAATTTATGTATTTCAGCCCTTGGTCCTTGAAGCGACAATATTCCATTATGGCAGTTCAGTCCCACTGTAGTTATCATGAATCTGTCCTGTGGAATCCTTGGTGAGGTTCTTAGAATTTTCTGTGAGAGATCTTTAGCGCTATAGTTTAGGGGAGTGGATCTACCATTCCCAAGATTGCCTAGGATGGAATTGTAAAATTTTAAGTGGTCTTAAACTGCTGTAATGTTGCAGTGCAGCTATATTCCTCTAACACAGGAAACATATATTACAATCTGTTGCACCTATTGGCTAACATGATCTCTTAGATTTTATTTGTGTATTTATAAAACCTTATGTCTGCCATATCCATAGGATCTCTTTGTGTTGCTTAGTTCTACTTTCTGCCAATTATTTTTCAAGAGAAATGTTTCTATTTTTTTTTCTTTTTGCATGACTTAGTGTGTATGTCTCCTTATCTGACTTCTGCCTTTAATCCATCTCCTCAAAGCTTGGCAGCTTTATTATCAAGTATCTGTGAGTTATACACATTAACTCAGGTTGATTTGTATAAAAATGGGCAACCTCCACACTTATATATGTGACTCTGCAAGTGTAAATACTGGCCCTTTCCACACAGGAGTAATAAAACGGTGTAGAGCGACCTCTGATGGAGGTCGTCTACTCTGTGGAGTGGATTGGGGCGGACTACTGTAGCGTAGTTCCACACCCCAATCTGCACAGGAGCAACCGGAAGTGGTGGCGCCGCGTGCTTTTTAAAAACCTTTTTCAAAGAGGTTTTTAAAAAGCACGATCGTGCAGCCCTGTCGCAGCGCCCCGGTGTAGATTTGCAGGCGCGTGCAAGAGCGTGCCTGCAGATCTGCCCGGGGGCAGGCTTCCAGCTGGCGAGCTTCTCCGGTTGGTGGAGAGCCTCCGCCAGCCGTAAGCTGCCATTTTGGACGCCGCAGGAAGCCGAGGAGTCTGGAGCAGCGAACTTGCGCTGCTCCATGTGGCGACGGACTTACCCGGCTGCTGCTAAGCTCCGTTTCTGCGTGTTTTACCCCGCTTCTCCCTCCACATGTGAAAAGGGCCACTGTTTGTTTTCTCTGCGAGATGATAAGTGTATTATATCTCTGTTTTATATTCAGTTTTTATTATATTCTCTTTACTATAATTAGTATCTATACCATTAAGCATCTTTGGAAGTTGGAATATTGCATCCATGATCTTAAGATAATTATAGATAATGCTGTTTTCTGCTAGCTACTGAGGAAAACTCGTTGAAATAGTTCCACATTTCCAGAAGCAGTTGTATGCATATAATTCGCCTTTCTGTGTTCCAGCATGAAGTGAACTGTAATATGTTCATAACACCTTAGTTCATCATGGACTTCTACATTTAAGTTCAAACTATTGTTTACTATGCAGCTGCTCTTGCTATATCGTGTTTTTCTTGTTATGTGCCTTCAAGTTGTTTCTGACTTACAGCAATCACTAGTGGGTTTCCATGGCTGAGTGGGGAATCAAACCCTAGTTTCCAGGGTCATAGTCCAATACCCAAACCAGCTCTCATTGCCTATAGACTTTAGTTGGTCTGCCTTCTTTGGGTTAAGTTGTTTTTTTGCATATATACATTTGTAGTGTTTTGTCATAATGTTTATATTATTCTGTGCTGTATTTGTATTACTTTGTATTGTATAACCTGGGTGGTTATTAGTCATATCTATTTGCCTTTGGTTATTTTGTGTCCTGTATATTTTTCATTTTTCTGTCGGGAGTGCTTTGAGGGTGTTCCTGCATGGCAGGGGGTTGAACTGGATGGCCCCTGTGGTCTCTTCCAACTCTACATTTCTATGATTCTATGATTCTATGATTCATAATATCATTTGTTATTATATCTATCTTTTTCTTTGTTTGAATTTCCCCCCTCTCCTCCTGTTTCCTAGCTCATGTTCTGCATACAACTAAACTGTATATCCCTAGATTCCGGCGCCCCTTGTGTTAATCTACCTGCTTTCAGTTGTTGTGGAGGATACTTGCCCCATTGATAGTCATCTTTTCTAAAAACAAAAAACAAAACTTGGAACAAAAGAGGGTATCGAATTGTTCTCTGCCTCAGTGTTGTCCTAGATACTCTAAATACTGGTGGCAGAAATTGTGTGGCATGCTGACAACTCCATTAAAAAAAAAACCTTGACTAAAAACTGGAATGGAGGTACCACCCTGTGGACCTTGGAGCCACCAGCCTCCGCTGTCTTGTTTTCTCTTTGGTTTCCTCCACACTGCACAATAATAGCAGTTTGATACCATTTTAACTGCACTAAGGCTATTTCCGCACTACACTCTTATAGCACAATTATTCCACTTTCAACATCCTATGGAATCCAGGGGTTTGTAGTTTCAGGAGGGGCCATCCATAGGATGTTGAAAGTGGAATAATTGCGCTATAAGAGTTTAGTGCAGAAATGGCCTAACTTTATCCTAGCGAATCCTGTGATTTGTAGTTTCATGAGCTATTTAGAATTCTGTTTCAGAGAGTCTAGTGCTTCACTAAACTACAAATTCCAGGATTCTTTAGGATGCAGCCATGACATTTAAAGTGGTATCCCCATGTAATGTGAAAGAGGATTTTGTCTCTGGCCCTTTCCACAAGCAGGCGAAGAAACGGGGGAAACCATGCTGAAACGGACCTTACCTGAGTCCGTCACCACATGGAGCAGCGCATTTTCACTGCTCCACACTCCTTGGCATCCCGCGGTGTCCTGCGGGGCCCAAAATGGCGGCTTACAACTGGCAGAGGCTCTCCACCAACCGGAGAAGCTCGCCAGCCAGAAAGCCTGCCCCAGCAGATCTGCAGGCACGCCCTTGCGCGTGCCTGCAAATCCGCACCGAGCGCTGCGATGGGGCTGCACACGGCTGCATGATCGTGCTTTTTAAAAACCACTTGAAAAGTGGTTTTCAAAAAGCATGTGGTGCCGCCACTTCCGGGCACCCTAGTGTGGATTGGGGTGTGGAACTACGCAAAAGTAGTCCGCCCCAATCCACTTTACAGTGTAGATGACCTCCATCAGAGGTCGCTCTACACCGTTTTTAAACCCCCATGTGGAAAGGCCCTCTGTCTCCACTATATCTCTTCTGGGCCTATCCTGCTATTCTGCCAGTACAAGAGTATTCATAGAGGGTACTGCACCGATATGGATCTTTCTCCTCTCCTCATAGTCCTGGTAAAACTCCACAATTATACTGTAAGTTGTATTACATCATCTCTGGTTTTGAGCAGGTGCCCAGATCAATATGAAGCTCAGCATTCTTTTTAAGTCTAGAAGCCACCTAGGAGGCCTTTTTTTTTTTTTTAAAAATGAAACAAATTAAATCACCCAGCCATCTGCTGCAGGGAATTGATGGGTCAACAGGTAAAATAAGAGCAGATCAAAAGGCAGTATTAAAAATCAACCATCTGTTCTAAAAATGTTAATTGGAAGAATCTAGGCCTTATAAAGACTGTGAATGTGACTTGATAAATAAAAAAAAAATCCTAGCAAAATGTTTTTAATACACGCCCCCCCAGCATTTGAAAAAACTCAGCTAAGCAAACTAGCTGACAATTTTCAGTTTTATGCAAGCTTTGTGAATAACAATTGATCAGGATACATAATATCAAAGGTTTTCTTTTAATACTAAGGCCCTTTCCGCATGTTACCTGCTTGCGGAGGTGGGGGGTGTCATTCACACAAGCAGCCTCTTGCGCGAGGCACCCACATCGCTCCTCTGTTCTCCTGTAGCTGGGTTGCTGGTCGCACAACGTCGCGTGAACGCCCCTCCCCTTCCTTCCGCAGTGCAGCCTGGGAGCTGTAGGCTGCGCTAGGGGAGGAAGTACGACTGGCCCGGCTCGCCCGACGCACCGCACAGCAGGTAAGTGCGCGCGGGCCCCGGGAGCATTGTGCGACTGTGCACCATTTTCGGCTTAAAGCCGAAAATAAAAAGGTGTGTGTCTGCTCTGCATCTGGGTTTTGAGTGTCACGTAAATGGGAGTGCGTCGTACGGACTGCCGCTCCCATTTATGCAACGCTCAAGGGGCCCTCTCGCAAGAGAAACTGCATGTGAAAAGGGCCTAAGATTATTATTCAGTGGAAAAAAAACTGCTAAGATGAGTCAATCCTTAATCAAATGTTGGAACGAAACAAATGGGACACACTTTAGCTTGTAGCTGATACCGTAAAGTGTATTACATCAGCTTGGTACCAACGTATAAGTATTAGTTGAGTGCGTTCTACCGCAGTCTGTTTTTATGGCTCCTGGGGCCTCAACACCCCTGCTTTGACTCAAACTGTCATATATTATTCCTGCAAGCCCTGAACGAGCACCAGTTTTACAAGAACAAAAGGCACGGAGGCCTTGCAGCCTCAAACAAATGAAACTGGAAATGCACTACCACCATTTTATTGTTACATGCTGCCAAGTTGGTTTTGACCTATAGACACCCCATGAATGAGAGACTTCGTTCATAGGTCAACGATAGCCCTGCACAAGTCTTGCAAACTCATGGTCCTGGCTTATTTGATTGAGTCAATGCACCTGTTCTGCAGTCTTCTTTTTCTACTGCCTTTGATTTTAGAAGGAGTTGATCTTTTAAATTGTACTACAGCTCTAAGAATCTGGGATTGTGATTGTGCTTGATGGAGCATTCTAAGAGTTGTAATTTAAAAAGTAAATTTTCCAAGTTCTGCTTTTATAGTTAATGTTTGTGTGACTATGTTTCATACCACAGGCCAAAGGGTTGTAGCAGTCTGGGGTCTGTCCTTTGTTCTTTCTTTCTGTCTTTCTTTCTTAATTGTTTTTGCTTTTGCTATTAACCTTCCACTTGGATCAGACTTTCAAGAGCCTCAGTCATCAAACCTCTTACAAGTTCAGGGTCGTGGTTTGCTTGATTGACTCAATCTACTGAGGTCTTTCTGTTTTCCTACTATCGTCTACTTTATTGAGCATTCTCCTCTTTTCCAATAAGCAATGTTGTCCAAAATTATAAATCCCTGGGTTTAGTCATTTTGGCTCCTAGAGAGAGTTCAGTCCTGATTTGCTGTAGGGACCACTTACTTGTCTTTTTGGTAGTCCATGGTATTTACAGAACTCTTCTCCAGCCCCTCATTTCAAAGTGTTTGGGGTTAGAGTTTCCCAGGGTGTAAGCCCTTTGGGGAACTCTATGAAAGTTAAAGCTGTAAGGAATTAGCCTTCTTTTAGCAGAGTTGTAGAAAAAGCATGTCCCAATTTCTGTGTGTCTTCCCTGAACTGGAGCCTGACTTGAAAGCAAAAACAAGCAGACAGCTCCAGGTTCCAAATTTAAAAGATTTACTAATAAACTTTATAGTTACATATCCATTAGAGAAACTAGATTGTAATTAACTAACAAAAGGATTTGGGAAGATAGTATCTTCATTTTAAATTCACTAACATCTTGGTGAAGAGGCTACCATAGAGAGACAAGATGTTAGAAGCAAAATGGATAAATGGGGAGAGGGAAAGGGAGAGAGAGAGAGAGGCATGGACTTCTAAGTAGAGAATGCTAGAATTTTCCAACACAAAGCAACTGGACTTTTGTTGTTTTTTTGTTCTTTTGTCAGTTCTTGTCACCATCCAGTTTTCACCACCATACACAGAGATGGAAAATACTGCAGCAGAGATGATCCTGACATTCCCAGCCATTACTAATTATTATTGTTGAATCTTTTTCCAGATATTTTTGCACTGGTACAGCCTTGGTAGGACGTGGGGACAAGAAATTGCCCCTTTACTTTCCAAAGTTACAAATTCCTGAGTAGTGGCATGCAAAAATGAATGCCTAGGGTGATCACACTAGGAATTTTGCTTACATTTCTCATCACTATAGCTGAAAGAAGATATTTTAAAGCTGGAAGGGATGAAAAAAGAGGAAGCAAAAATATTTGAGGGAATAAAGCAACTTCCCTGTGAAGAAAAGTTAAACACTGGAGGCCAATTATCTTAGGCCATTTCTGCACTACACTGTTATACTGCTATTATTCCACTTTCAACATCCTGTGGAATTCTGGAGTTTGTAGTTTATTGAGGCCAAAAAGCTCTCTGGCTGAGAATTCTAAAGGCCCCTCCCTAGACTGCAAACTTTAGGATTCCACGGGATGTTGAAAGTAGAATAATAGCACTATAACTGTGTAGGGCAGAAATGGCATTACAACAAGGGTGGGCAACATATTGAGGCCAGCCAGACCCTTTAGGTTTTTGTTTTTGTTTTTTTAAAGGGAGGTTTTCAAGAACTATTGCCACTGAATGTCTTCAAGCTGGAGGTATTTTTACCAAGTTTTTGAGACCCCTGCACCATTTGGGGCCTAGAAGAGATTTTTTAAAAAACAGGAAGTCAATCAAAAGTTACTTTCTGGTGATTTCTTTTTGCCAAAAAAAAAAAAAAAAGCATCTGTTATATCCAAAATGGCCCAGGGCCAAGAACATGGAGATGATACACTCAGGTCCCCTAGAGGGCATGTGAAGTATTTAGAGGCCGTTTTTGCAAGGCATTTGTCATGCAAAAGGGCCTCTGGAGCATCACTCAATTGCGAGGAGTGTTTCACATGACATCCTCACAATCGTGCAACACTGCTGGGGCCAGCAGGTGCTGATTGCACAATATTTCATTTTTAGCTTTTGGCTTAAAATGATGCACGATCGGGGGCCCCACATGCACATACCGTCTGTGCAGAGCTCTGGAGCCATGGCCCTGGTACTTCCTCCCCCAGCACAGCCTGCGAAAATACCCAGCTGCACTGTGGAAAGAAGAGGTGGAGCCCTCATGCTGTCTGCCAGCCGGTCAGCTGCTGCTGCAGAGCAGGAGCAGTGGGGGGCACAAGTGCCTTGTGGAAGAGGCTGCTCGCATGATCCCCACGCGACTGCACCATATGCGGGTAAGCTGTGGAAAGGACCCGAATCTCCCTCTCTCTCTCTCTATATATATATATTCAGGGATATGTGGCAGGAGATGTGCAATCATCCAAGTCATCCAAGATCCCTTAGAAGGTCAGTTGGAACAAACTAGGAAACTTGTGGTTATGGAAAGAAATAGCCATGTACATAACTGAGAAAGAACATTGGAAATTGAGAGTTTTTAGATGTCTCTCAGTAGGAGAAGGAACCATAATATTAAGGGTCATACACTGCCCCTTCTTCACACTAGCACATTTGATGAAACTGTATGACAGAGCTACAAAGCCAAATTACAGCATACAACAGAGCCATAGGAATCCCAGGAGCTCCTTATAAATTTTAAGTCAGAGTATTTTAAGAACTGTGCTTCACCGGACTCAAGCCTTCCGGACTGAATAAAATCTCTTTTTTTTTTTTTTGGCATTTAGTTTCCAACAGTGGTTAACTAAATGCTTTGGAAAGCTAACCAGATAATGAAAGATACCATCATCCTCAGTGTGTTTTTGTCTGTCCTTTGCATTTTTTTATTCAGAGTACATTGCCTCTCCACATTCAACACACATGTGCCCAATGACATGTCCATAAAATCAAGCATTTGTGATACAGGTCTCTTTGGCAAGAAGGATGAGTAAACAGAATACAGTGTACCTTGCCCTGTCCTGAACTGTACTATGACAGGGATTGGTGAGAATTTCATTTTGGTTCATCTTGGAGAAGGAGAAGGAAAAGAAGAATTTACCAAAATTTACACATTTCTTCATATTCAAGGTAAGATGAAGAGACCAATACAAGAGTGCATGGGGCCTACAAAAACTTCAACGTGGCCCTGAGGGTCTTATTCCTTTCCTACTGATTGTTTTCAAAGTAAAAATCACACGAGAGTAAAGTTTTCATAGAGTAGGGGGTCGATGATTTGTGACAGAGAGTGCAGGTCTGCAGCAGAGCATTATTACTGATTAAGAAGCAAAGACAACGTTTTAAAGGAACAAAATAAAAGGCTTTATTGTAAAAACTCCATTCTAAGACAGGAAAGTCTAAGACAGCAAAGTTACTCATGGTGGTATCCTAATCTAGCTGCATTCTTGGGAAAAGAGAGAGAAGGGTGAAGAGAAGAGATAGAGAAGCATCCCCAAAAGTATCAGTTTACATCACTGCAGGATCAGGATAGGTAGAGCCAAGAAGGTAGGACATTTCAGGTTACTCAAACTAACTAGCTCTATTACTATTGCCCACTGTGAGGCATTCTCGATTCTTCAGTGCTAAGTGTTATTTCACTTTAATACTCTTTCTCAATGATGCATGCACAAATTCACAAGGTTCATCTTCTCTCACAGACCTTCATAATGCTCTCTGGGCAATGGCTTGGTAAGGACATCTGCAATCATGTCTTCTGTTGAGCAGTATTTCAGCTTGATAAGACCTTGTTCATGTGTATCGTTTATAAACATGTTTTAGCTGAGGGCTGATCTTTGTTTGAGAGATCTTTATATGTTCTTGGTTGTCTTCATATATTTCTGTTGTGGTTGGCTCTTATGTTCCAAAGTCTAGTAGTAACATATATAGTTGTTTGTATGCTTCTGAAAACCCTAATGTGACCCTGGTGACATTTCACAGATGCAATAAAGCTATTGTTTGAGTCTAACTCCTCCCCCCACACCAGACTCTTCCTCTTTAACCTAATAGTACAATATGGTCTTCTCCCTGCTGAGATCAGTTTTGCCTTTGCAGGAAACAGTGGAACTGGCAGAGTTCCCTATGCCTAGCTAGTACCATCTTTAGGAGGGGTGGGCAACTGTGACAGGTCCAGGGGACAATGTTCTATATTTCAGGCCACACAGGATGCCCCCCCCAAAAAAACCCCCCTGTTTTCAATGCATCCTGAGATTTTTTGTTCAAATCAAGTTTACTGGATGTTTCCAGTTTCTTCTGGTTTTATTGTTTAGTGCAGGGAGACTCTGCAATCTGTTTGAAAGGTAATTTGTTTCCCAGAGAGACAGTTCACTCTCTTTTTTGGCTAGAAAAGGATGATTCTGTAGTGGTCGGGCCCTATGAAAACAGCCTCAAGAGATGTATTTTGTTCATCCCTGGGCTAGACACAAGAATCCTTGGCATATAAATAGGGCGAAAAACTCACCAGGTATAGCATCCATTCATGTCCATGCTTTTTCCTCCAGCCAAGGTGATATGCAGAGAAACCAGCTCCCAAGAAAACAAGAAAAACCGCAAAGATCTATCTATTGAAGACATTAACAATTTCTTTCTGCTGCTTCCCAACAAATGTTGTTTACAGATGTGCGTGTGTCTTCAACTCACCTGTTGATTTATGGCAATCCCATGAATTCCATAGGGTTTTCTTTGGCAAGGGATACTCAGAGGTGGTTTTGCCAGTTCCTTCCTCTGAAATATAGTCCACAGCAATTGGCATTAATCTGTGGTCTTCCATCCAAATACTAAAAAGGGCTGGCCCTGCTTAGCTTCTGTGATAATGGACTCTCCTCATTATTTAGGCAACATAACCAGAGGGGGATAGTTTCCTTTCCAGGTAAACAAGGGGTTAATGAGGTACTGGATTTAAGTTGCATTTATTGGAGTCCATGTCACAAGGAGCAACAGAGATCATGAGAGACAACTGCTCCCTCAGCAAGACCAGCTGGGGGACAAGGTGAGATGCTCTGAAATGCTTTGAACAAGAAGTTATAAAAAGCCTCAAGGGACCATGAGGCTTGAGAGAGAGAGAGAGAGAGAGAGAAAGGAAGGAAGACAAGACAGAATGGAGATGGCTCAGTTGCAGGCTAGAGCAAAAAGGTCTAGCCCTCCAGCTCTCCATGACCCTCTCAAACATCAGATCATGAGTAGAACAGGAATGTTTTAGTTAGTCACGCTGGGGGCTTTTGTTCTTTGGCTGAATATGACTTAAGCTTTGTTTGTAACTTAGCAACTATTGCTAACTAATGCCTGAAGGAAGGTGTATATGTATATAATATCCTTTTGCCAATGTAGATTGCTTGCTTAGAACAAATGCTTTTCCTTTTAAAGACCTCTGTCCATGCTCATTTCATGTGTCTTGCTCAGTGCATATATGTCTGTGCACAGAATTCTAATCTCTCACAGGAGAGTGGGAAGGGAAAACCTCTGCAGAATCGGAGGTAGAAGTCTTAGTTAATTCCCCAGCAATTTCCCACTGAGTTACTGAGCCATGGGGATTAAATTAGTGAGTGGTACAGCCTAGATGGTCTTCTTGGGTCCCACCTCCTATTCATGGGCAGGAGCAGGGATCAGGTAAGATCTCTCACACCTTCCAAGATCAGATGGGATCTGGTTCCTTCAGGGTATTTATAGTGCCTTGAAATCTGGACATGCCATATATAACTAACAGCTGCTGATAAATTCCTCCTGCATGTACTTGATTCATCCCCTTAAAGGCCACTGCATTAATGGCCCCCACTGTATCTTGCATTTTTGAAATCCATCAATGAATTATGCAATGGGTAAAGGAATGCTTTACTTTGACCTACATCTGCAGCTTATCTACTGCTATGAACGAGGGACAAGCATCTCTCTCTGGCCTTTCTCTACATCATCAAGTTTTACAAACCTCTTAGAATTATGACTTGAGGATGCATCACACAGCAGCTTTGCTACAGCTAAGCAGATCTGGATTGGGCCACTGCTTGGATAGTAAACCACATAGGAACCCCATCTGTACTACTGTGAGTTCCAAGATACAAGGCAGGATATGACAGAAAGGAGTCTTTCAACAGGGACAGTGGGATGGCTCTTCCTCCCAACTCATCTTTCATTTCATCTAGATGCTAGATCCAATCTGCTAAAATGGTGGCTGCTTGTAACAACTAAGGGAGAAATTTTATCCCTCACTTTCAGCAGGATTACTGAACTAGCCATGCTTCCCATCTCCTCTCCTCTCCTCTCCTCTCCCAAGGATGCATTTATTAGTAAATAACAAACATACTGTCATTACCTCTGAATAGTTCCTTTCTGCTCCTTTTACACCTGTGTTACATCCTTCTTGAGATGCACACATACAATATAGTACAAAGGCGGGAACCATGCTGCACTTCAGATGTTGGATTTCAATGGCCACCATTTCTTCCCATTGCCTGTGCTGTCTTTTGGGACTTGGAGCTCAACAACACCTAGAGTGCCACATGATTTCCACTTCAGCTATAGCAGCCCAGGCTGGGGAACATATGGTCATGCTGTTATCACGGTTATGATATGTCTGGTGAGAACTCTAGCTATCCTTTTGATATCAAATAATTTGGCCTTTGCTTGATCTTTCTCTGCCACCCTACTCCACGTGTTTGCAGAGGTCCCCCGGACAAGCACATATTGGGCGCGGCCGTTAATGGTTGTACATTCCAAACCTCATTCAGGCAAGCAACTTAAGCCTCTCTGATGCTTTAGGGAAAAACCTTCTTGTAAACTGGCTTTGCTCGGCACGTATCTTTACAAAGCCGCATGGCCAAGAGCCGAGCCATTCCTTTATGTTGGGCCGTCAGTATACTGGCCATACTATTGTCATCCAGTGCTAAGCTCATCATGCAAAACCTGACCTTTTCCAACCCCTTTGTCCCGTTCCAAATTTCCTTTGTTCTCACCGAGCATGGCATAACCTGTGGGTAAAATCCACCCTATAAAAAGTCCTCATTTTTGGGACTACCTCGGAACACTTTGGACTTCCATCCCGCCTTGCTATCGGTTTGTCCGGTGAACTCCCCTCAGCGAACCATGCTGAGCTTCCATCCCTGCAACCTCATCTTCTCTCCAGGACTACGAGACCAGGTGTCGTATTACCCATTCCCCAAAGCTCTCCATTTCTATCTCTCAGGTAGTTAGTGTATGTCTTGTATTTCGTGTTTCTTGTTTTCAATAAAATATTATTTGTTATCTTAAAACCTTGTCTAGCCGCTCTCTGACCTGACGCTGTATACATTGGGGTAAAGATCCTAGCTAAAGTTACCCTGCCTCTCGTCTGCTTAAGAGAGTGCTCGAGCTTAATTCCCCCCATCTTGTGTTTTTATTTGGTTGTTTGGGCACCCCTCCTGGGACCCCCAACATACAGGGTAACAATGCCAGATGTCATTCAACTCTGCTTCCCATCACCCCTTGCCAGCCTGGACAGTGTTAAGGGATGATGGGAACATACCAAAAGCTAGAGGGCTGAAGGTGCTGTAGCTGAATCAGTGTGATGGCCCTTTTCATAGGCTCAGCCTAAGTCAGAGTTGACTTGAAGGCATATGAAAACAGCAAGGTGTCTAATGCATAAGCACTTATTCTTATGGCTTTCTCCTTACTTCACTCTCTATATTCTTTAAAAAAAGAAGAAACAGCAAATAATTCAGGAAATGAAGTTTCATAATTAAGACTTTTGCTTGTCTGCGCTTCAAACCCACACAAACAATAAGTCAGGGCAGCTAAACTATTTGGCAAGTGGAAGCTCTATCCTAAGAATTTGCTTCCTCTTTTAATAATATAAGTAATAACATCAGTATGCTTCTCCTCTTGGATCAGGCAGAAAAAAGTTTTTAAAAGGAAGCCAGCTGACCATGTTCCTACAGCTGCATTTGGAAGGCTGCTGATATGAGCAAATCTTCTCTCTGTCCAACTCAGGAATAGCGGCTGCTGAACTTAATCAGCAGTTGTCACAGCAGGTGAGAGAGCAAAGCATCTTCCCACATCATTAGGTAAGAAGGAGTGATTTTAACATGTCTAAAGTGAACTGAAGAGATCTGAACAGAACTGAGTTAACTAGACTGTAGAGATTCAGAAGTTGACTTCCCAATTGTATTAAAATAGTGGAAGTCTTTAAGGACTCATGGAAAAATGAACAAAAACTAATAAAGGGATAACTTCAGGCAACTCAATAGAATAGATATCAAAAGTATAAGTTAGACTTAGCATTAGGGTGGTCATGCATCCTATTTTACCGTGCACTGTCCTCTAACTGAGAGGTTGAAGAAGGTAAATGCTTTAGTTAAAACTCATTGTAAAACATTGGCATCTAGAACAAAACAAAAGCAAAGTACACACACAGTTAATAAAATCTTTCAATTACAGGGTGTGACTGCAATCCTGCAAACAATTACTAGAAAGTAAGCTAATTGAAAATTGTGGTGTATGGTCTTCATAGATTCAACTGCAAGCAGACAAACAAACAGACAAAACCAACCCATTAAGCTGTAACAAAAGACCTTGGGTCAGTTAGAATGCAACCTTAAGCTTTTAATTAGAAATTAAAAGAAACTTCTAGATAAGGCTTGTCACTTCAAAACTGCTTCTGGCAAATAAATGTACGATATATCTGGTCACTTCCGCACTAGACTGTTATAGTGCTATTATTCCACTTTCAACATCCTATGGAATCCTGGGGTTTGCAGTTTCAGGAGGGGCCAGCCAGCTTCTTCTGAGGAAATGGCTTCTGTCATGTACTTGAATTTTCCTTTGATTATCAGGCTACTTTGACACTAATCAGTCTCTAATAGTAGTAAAATTTGGAAGCCTTGCTATCAGCTCATTCACTTAGGAGAGCAAAGAGGATTTATCTAGAACCCTGGTAAGGCTGTTGTTACTGCTCCTGATCTGAAAAAAAAAATGTCCTAGAGGTGTGCTCCCTGATCTTGCCTCACTCTCTATGATAGTACTGAACAAAATGCTTTGGGCAGAAGAGTTTGAGCTTTGTCAGCACATTCAATTTCTGAAAGAAAGGGGGGGGAGGAATTACTTTGCTCAGTGGGGTGCTTATCTCATATCCTCCCACTGTATTGCTTTGGCAGGGTCAGTTTTGAGTAATCTTCTGTCATCCCACTTCTTCAGCCAGTGTCCTTGCTTCTTTCTTCTGCTTTCTTCTCCATTTCTGCAAACTGAATTCAAAGTGCAAAAATTAGCTTGCACTCAATTAACTCAGCAGTGAGGAGAGGAAAGGAGAGACAGGATCATGCCCTTCCTGGTAGACTCAGCCAAAAAGAAAGTGCTGCAGCCTGTCCCGGGTTGTATATTCTTACTTATTAATAACTTTTGCCATCACAATCACACTGTTACTGTTATTATTATATTTATCCTGCCTTTTTCTCTGTTCAAGACTCAAAGCAGCTTACAACAAATTAAAAAACATATTGCTAAAAATCCACAAGATTTAGAATTTAGAATGAGATTAAACAATAAAAAGTAAACTAGTTTAAAACATATATCATTAAACATGCGCGCGCACACACCAGCACAACAATTAGCAAGATCCCACACATTATTTTGGTGAGACAGGCCTTATATAATAAGTCATCAGATGCCTGTCTAATCAAAAAAGTCTCTACTTGTCTGTGAAAGGGAAGTAAGTACGAGTGTGTGTGTGTGCCAACCTCTATGGGAAGGGAATTCTAGAGCCTCTGGGCAACTACTGAGAAGGTCCTCTCCTGTGTTCTCACCAGATGTACTTGACAAGGTGATGGGACAGAGAAAAGGGCATGCCCAACGGATCTCATAAAGTCTATCTCTTGGTTCTTTTAATGTGGCTCTCATTGGTCCTTGGAACTAAAACACTATGACAAAATGCTTTGGGAAATTGTCTGGCCCTTTGCAACAGATGATACCCCACCTCTCCCATTATGCCTTGGCCTGAGGACAAATCAAAGCCATGAAAAGACCAGATGCCTCTTGATAAAGCTTTCTTTTTTCACTGAGACCATGCAGTAGGTATCTCTGGTTGTTTGCCTATCCCTGTTTATTGCCACTGCTGCAGCTAATATTCATGTAAGAGGGTCTTGGCAATCTCCTTGCCTGTATAGCTAGTATGTAAAAGCAATCGCAGAACAGCCCTACTTGATCCTGTTTTTCTGTCTTTGTGCTAGTGTCCTAAGCTATATATCTATTTATTGAATTTATATCCTGCCTTTCTCCCAGTGGGATCCAAGGTGGCTTCTTTGTTCTATGTCTCTCCTTTCACAATCCAGAATTCCACTGCTTCAGTGCACCATCTTGTTCTATGGATAAGCACTAATCATCCGTGAAAGGAAGATATTTACCTTTTTGCACACTATAACTGTTAAGTCTCCACTAGTGCCCTTACTATACCACTAATAACTGCAGACTGACGTCATTTCAAATAGAAAACAGATGGGGCTGTGAGCCAATTCTTGATGAATCCTGCATTTGCTGCAAATGTCATGTCAACGCTGCTTACAAAATACACAATGTGCACCAAACCCCACCAAGACAGACTGCATGATGCAGATACAATAGAAAAAAAAATCATCCTGGCTTTCTTCAATGTTTATTTTTAGCTGTACTTCCTTTGGACACTGGAATTTGGGGATAGAAAGCCTTTTGTTTTCTAAAAGATCCTTTCTTCCCCTATGAACTGAATAGAAGTCACTGATGAATCACCCAGAAGCCAACTGAAATTATTCATGAGCCCTACTTACATGGAAATGTACTCATTATACGGTCCTGCCAAGTACTGTTAGTTTTTCGCATTAACTCTCTATCTAAAGATGTCTTCTCTATAGATGTGCCACTCTCAGACTGACTATAAGAACGGATTTTCATGGACAGGTGCTGAATTGTTGAAAATGGTTTTAATTTTTTTCATATTTCAACACTGTAATTTGTTTAATTCTTTTTTAGCATGATAACTTTTGTCTGTTTTATCTTTTACTTTACCTATGAAATTCATGGGTCACCATAAGTCAACAGGCAACTTGAAGGTGCAGAGAGAGAGAGACAGAGAGACAGAGAGTTATGTATCACATTTGTTACCACATAATGTTTTATGGCCCAAGAATAAACCCAAAATAGAAGTAGTTCCAACTCTAGAAGAAAAATTGAACCAATGAGACAGCCAGTTCACGTTACACAAATATAGCATTTTGATAGTACTTTAACTAACAAGGTTCCATTCCTATGCTTTGGAGTTTCGTGAGGTATTTGGAATTTCTGCTGGAGAACAACAGTGCTTCACCAAACTCCAAAAGCCCAGGTTATGGAGGATAGAGTTATAGCAGTTAAAGTAGTATCAAGTGCTATAAATGTGTAACATGAAAGAGACCAAATAGAAGTATTAGCTTTAAAAGTTCTGTTCATTCAGTGGGCCTATAACTGGACTGTTTACTAGATCTTTTTTGGAGGGGCATGAGGTATTGGGAACTAGACCTATGAAACTAAGCAAAAGAACAGAAGAAACATTTGGTTTTGTTCTCAAAGAACATGAATGACTGTTGTTAAAAGAGAAAGTGGAGATCTTGGCCTCAACCTTTTGAATTCTGGAAAGAACAAAAAGACAGGTAAAGTCACAAAGTCTTGGCCACGTTATCAAACAATTGAATGGTACAGTGAAGCTACAAAGCTGAACACATTCAATGATTGTATGTTCAGACAAGAACCTAGGATCATGTTATTTGCCCAGCCACAGGCTTGCTGTTTCTGGCACTAAAACATACTAGAATGTACTTTTTCTCTTGATGTGTGATCCACCAATAGAGCACTGAATTTTAGTTCAGAGAGAAAAGAGACCAACAGGAAAACTGGGCAGGAAGCATCAACAATATAAGGTATGCAGATGTCACCATGTTATTCGCAGAAAACAGCAATGACTTGAAACAACTACTGGTGAAAATTAAAGAAGAAAATGCAGAAGTGAAATTATAGTTGAGTAATAAGAAAACAGAAATAATGACCACAAATGATTTAGATAACTTTAAAGTAAACTATGAAGATATGGAAATAGTTAATGAATGAATCAAGGTATAGAAATTCTTTAATCAAAATGGAGAGTGTTATCAAGAAATAAGAAGGCAACAACTTGGAAGGGCTGCTATAAAGAAACTAGATAAGACTGTCCAGTTGTAAAGACTCTCAAGTTATAAAGATCCATCATCAAATGCCAAAGTCAGAATACTCATGATATAATATTTGTGACTTCTATGGGTGGCTGTGAAAGCTAGACAGAGAAGGAAATGGATAGAAATATGGAGCTAGAAAAGATTGCTATGGATAGCATGGACTACCAAAACGAAAATAACTGGGTCCTAGAGTAATTCAAGTCTGAATTCTCCTTAAAAGCCAAAAAGAACTGAGGCTATTATCCTTTGGACATATCATGTACATATAGAAAAGACCATAATGCTTGCTAAAGTGGCAAGCCGTAGGAAAAGAGAAAGACCACAGTACAGATGGATTGATTTGCTCAGAGAAGCCATGGCCATGAACTTGCAAGATCTGAGTAAGGTGTAGATGACCAGGGCTAATTAAGACCTCTCGTTTATAGGGCCATCATAAGCTGAAGCCAATTTGACAGCAAATAATAACAAAGAGAACTCATGGACAGTTAGAAGCAAGTGAAGCATTTTATGAAAGGCTAGCCATAGATAACTTTGCATGTTATAAATTATGTATGTAAGGGCAAATGACTTCTGGGCAGGATAGTGGGCAGATACTCCTTGCTGCAGCTCTGCAACACGAAGAGCTTTCACAGTAAAAGTGCTTGCCAGAGAGATCTTTGGCTGGAAAATTGCCCTAGATCAAAGGAGGAGCAGGGCATCACTCACAAGGGCCTGGGATTCTCATTACTTCTGTTTACTCATGAGTAAAGAAATCATAAATGGGAAGGACTGAGGGGGTTACATCCTTTGCCCTTGCTGTGAAATGCAGCTGCTTTGATATGAGGATCTGATGGCCCCATGCTGGCAATTTGGTTTATAAAAGAAAAAAGTCTTAAAATTTTGGCATTACAAAAGTGAAGAATTCTTCTGATCAAAATGGAAGAACAACAGAAAGCCTTCTCAGTCACTTTCTTTCTGTAGCCAAGAGTCAAGTAGGTGTGTTTATCCCATAAGATCAGAACAACTAAAAAGATTTGGTGTTGACATGTTTAAAAGAGAACAATTAAGGATTTAAATGTGTATATTTTCATGGATAGACTGAATTTAATCTCATTTACATGACTGAATTAGACTTTAACAAGGAAAAACTATAGTGTGAGGAAGTCTAGCCTTATCTCTTCAAAGCTGATAAGACCAGTTCACTGACTATAATGAACTAGGTGAGAAAAGAATTGATCTGTTAACTCTGTAACTGCTGGATTGATTGAATGAAGGATGGGATCTTCCCAGGAACTCTCTAGAGACTTTTTATAAATGGATGCTGGAGGAATTATGTTTCCTGAGAAAAGAGGATCTTGAAGAGTGATTTGATGGAGAACCTGAGGCATAGGTCAAGGAGGTCAAGGCAGAACTGTGAAGAGATATAATGTGGGATGGGGGTAGAATTGCAAGGCTAACATGGAAGGAAAGGAGGCTGAACATCAAATTCAAGTTGAGCTAATGAAGGGTTTAATATTGCATTGGGGGAGATGAAAGACCAAGAAGTTCTGGTTTGTGAAAAGGGGAAAACAGCCCAAGGGGGTGAGAAGGAAGAAGCTAATCTGAAATTGAATTGTAATGAATTTACATTGACAGTTGAACAAAAACTATGCTTATTTAATGAAAGGATTAGTCAATATTACTGAAGATGGTGAGAGAAAGATGAAAAAGAAAAGCGCTCTGTCTTAAGACAAATACTTTAAATCAACAAGTGGTAAGAATTTGAAAATATTAATAAAGGGTAAATAAAGGAATCTGAGAAGTTTGGGGAAGATTCTTGGATAGGGTAGATGGAAAAGAAGAAGCATCAAATTTAAAATGAAATGGGGAAAAAGAGGGGCGTTCAGTTGAAAGTAGGTCATGAAATGGTTACAGACACAAGACAATGAAAACTGGATTTGGTAATAAACTGTGCAAAGGATCCTTCAGTATGAAATGGCACAGAAACATTTGGGTTTATTGATGTTATATAACATGTAAAAGACTTACAATTTTAAGTAGTGAAGATTAAGATCATGTAATTAAGTTAGCAAGTAGCTTCTAGTGGTAAGATTAGAAAATGCAGCGTCATTTATCACACAAATGCAACATGTAAAAAGGTGATAGGATTTAATACTGATACATCATGCTAGATATGTTAATCTTTGGTAGAAGAATGTTCATTTTTCTATTTTTGGTTGTGGTAAACTATGAAGGGGGGAAAAAGAATTGCTGACTATTATCTTTGAGAGGCTTGAATCAATTTGAGTGCTATGTATTGTTTAAAGGAAGAATGGAAATCATCTCTTTTTTTCCTTTTTCTTTTCTTCTTTTCTTTTTCTTTCTTCTTCCGTTTCTAATTCTTATGCTCCCGCCCCCAACTTTTTCATGTATTTGTAGCATTTTAGTGTTTTTGAAAATTATCAATAAAGATATTGTATATTGTGTGTGTAAGAACTAAACACACTCAGGCTGAGATGGGCAAAAACCAGCCTGAGGCTGCATGAAGCCCCCCAATCCTGCTTTTGTGTCCTCATCTCAGTCTGCAGAATGCCCTTTTCTGGTTGTAAAGAAAAGATGCATGGTCTTTCCTGAATGCTTCTAGGAGTGGCAATTTTTCCTATGGTCCAGTTGGCAAGTGACCCAGGAATCAGGTGGTTTCAAGGCAAGAGCTGTTGGATAGTTAATCCAGTCCAGATCAGTCACAGGTTATCTAGCAAGATGAAAAGAAAAACAAGATGGAAGTCATCAGCTGGTCCAGAAGTTGTTACAGCAAGTCAATAATCCAAATAAACAAAATAAGCAAAGGGTAAAACACTGAGTTATCAATCATAGCCAGTCCAAGGTCAAGAGGACACAAACACTGAGAGTACTACTAGTCACCAAAGTAGAATGGTTGCAAGCAATAAAGATGCCAGAGAGCTGCTGGGATATTTATAGGCAGCTGTCTCAGGTGCTTAATGAGTCATTGTTTCCTAATTAACAGATGGTGGAATCTGCTAGCTTCTCCTTGTTTCTTTGGGGATAATCAAAGGATGGAGGTGAATCTCCAGCATCTGCCACCTCCTGCTGTAGAGCAGGCCTCCCAACTGCCTTGTTCCCCAGGTCCTCAGACTCTGAAAGGCCACCATTTTCTGGAGCCATAAATTCTTGGCAATCTGACTCTTCTTCCTCATCTGTGTAAATTAGGCAAATATAAAAACCTCATTTCCAGATTCAAACCACTGAACCAGCACAAAACGTGGTATAGTTCAGCATACGTGTGTATCACATGATTTCTCAATACACGATGACAGGGAACTTAATGTGTAACGTGACTCTGTTGAAAGCTGTTAACTTTAAGGTAGCATCATCCTGGAGCTGCTGCTGAGAAATGCTTGCTCACTTCTCTGATCTTGAATGTGGGCTTAGGAAAAAGCTGGTCCATATTACTGACTTTTTGAGGAGTCTTTGCTAAGTTTCTGGGGACATCTATGGCTGCTTGGCATGTGTCCTGAAAACCTCTGAATTATAAAGAATTTTGTAAATCTGTTTCTGTAAGTCTGTTTCTTCATTTCTTGTAAGAAGTTAGCTCAGAAAATGAAGCAGAATTCTTATAACAATCTTTGCATACATATTAAAAGTTTTCACTACACAGCAAGTTCTGGGGCTGACAGCTTTTTTTTATTTATGTAAAATGAATTGGAGACAGACTCTTTGTTCCCTGGGTTGACAACTGAGGCAAAAAGCAAAACAAAACAAAAAGAGTAAGAAAACAGGCACTATCATGATCTAGCAGATCTATAATTGATGGATTTTTAAGCCCAAAATGCTGTTGACTTTCTCACTTCTAATTTATGTGATTTTTCTTATATAATTCCTGCACAATGGAACTCTTAGATATTTTAATAAGATTACTTTTGACAATAAATTACATTTATTCTAATGTAAACCATTTCACCACTCAGACAGTATTTTATTAATGAGAGAGAAAAGAGACTCAAATGTTTATTTAACAGAAATTTAGCAGAAGAAATGTCTAGCAAGGCTGGCTCTACAATAAGGCAGATTGAAGCAGCTGCCTCAGTTAGCTAAGTGTGAATAACATAAAAGTGCAAACCATTAACTATTTTCTATGTAGTTATTGTATTTTTTACTTCCTGGAATGAGGAGGTGTGCTCAAGGGATTTTCTGTCATATGTGCATAAATAATCTGTCTGAATTGGACACTATGAACTTTTCCTAAGTAAATGATGGGAGAGTGGCATTCAGTCTCGCCCTCAATCAGCAAAATGTGTTGGAGCAACCCTAAAGGCTGGTGCTAACTTCTAACATAAATGTCTCACATTTAATGAGATTTAAAATTGATCAGAAAACTAACAGCTATACTGATCTGTGACCAATGGGCAGGAGGAAGTGGCTAGGTTAAGCCCTGAGAAGATGTACAGTGATTGCAGATTTTTTGAGAGCACTAAACCTACAACCTTAGTAGCTGTAGTTGATAGAAATAATGCAAGAAAAATCCAGTTATTTGGGTAGCTTCTGATCCATCTAGGGATACTGGTGCAGAAGCCTGCTAGCTGGGTAGTTTGTTGTCCCATACATATTTACTTGAGAGTAAGTTGACTGAACTCAATGACATTTTTCAATATATTAGTGTGCTGCTAACTGTAGAGAAGAACCTGGAACTGATGGGGTCAGCATGTAGTGAAATGCATCAGGTGATATAGGAAATTATGATGACCATATAACTCAACAGGAAGCAACTCATGAATATCTAATTATAAAAGATCTGGCCTACAAAGTCTATGACATGTCTACTAAGCCATTCCTGTATCCATTTCTCTCTCTAGCATTAGGGAAAGAGGCCTCACATCAAGATGGCCTCTGTCCCTGCAAGTGGGTCAAAAGAGAAGGAATACTGGGGTGGAGTTCAGGGTTTACAGAGTTGAGTGGCACAGAGTGGATGAGGAATGAGAACTTTGTTCTTTGTGAGACAATGGTATGGAAAGTTTGAGTGTGACTTAGGAAAAATAAACTATTTTATAGTTTTCCAAGGAAATTGATTGGTCTTGAATTGATTGATTTTGATTGATTGCATTGATTGATTTTGAATTAAGCTGAGGCCAACAGCCCATCTGGAACAAGGTGAATGTGTATTAGAATATCTGGTAAATTCTGAAATCATGTGATACAGTGCACAATGGCCGAGCCTTATCAATTTTTCATGAAGTTAAGAAGCTACCAGTAACTCACTCATTAGGAATCCATTGTGTTTTCAGACTGTTTTTCCTGGACATACCTTCCAGATCTCCATTTTGAACAGTGAAGGCTGCAGTTTTACATTTGCAGTAGGTCCTTCTCTTGCACAACTTCCATATGGATGAATGTGAGGTCACATCAAGCATCAAATCCCATTATAGTCAATGAATGCAATAGACAGGCACTTGTGCTGCTGCAGGTGCATGCACACTGCATCCATTGACTATAATGAGATATAACACTTCACTTTTTTGTTTTACATAGGGGTTCCTGGATTGGAATTCCTGCATATATGGCAGGTGCACTGTATTTACCTGGGAATAAGTTACACAAATCCCATTGAATTCAGTGTTACCTATTCCCAGGAAAGTGGACATACGGTGATGTCAGGACCCTGGCACTCCAGGACTCAAGCTCTGAGTCTCAACCAGAGGACTTTAAAGCCATGGAGCCTGCTGCACCAGCAGAGCCCACCCCAGAGGCTGCCATGGAGCCTGCTGCACAGCCCACCCCAGAGGCTGCCCTGGACACAGAGCCCTTGGCCCCAGTAGCCCCAGCAATGGAGCCAGGGGCTGCCTTAGACCCAGAAATTCAAGAGCAGGTGCCTACTTACCAGCAGCTTCGGGAGCAAAAGAGCACTCTCAGAAGGTCAGAGCGTTTAAATAGGAAACACCAAGCAATCAAGCTCCAGCTGAGGTAGCACCTGGGCGAGGGCCTGCTTAATAAAAGCACTCACTCAGCCTCGGGTCTTTGTTGGCTCACAACCGTCCATATTGGGAGTGCCTGCTGGGCTATTATGGACCTTTGCCTTGCTGGAACGCTGCCTGACCTGCTGGTGCGTCGGAACTCATGCCCTAAAGTTACTTGGGGTATGTGAACTCTGTTGCTCCTGGCTTGGCTGTGAGGTAACAGCCAGGAATTCCCTTGTCTGCAAAAGTCTCTTTAATTTACTGCTGCCTTATTTATTTGCTGAAGTAAAGCTTTTTATTTAATTGCTGGACTGCTTTATCAGTGAAAAGACCTATTAGCCGACTCTTGGTTGCCCACCAGTCCTTGGCGTTGATGGGTGACCCCTCCACTTTTGCAAGGGTTTGGGGCACAGAACCCTCACGAAAGTGGGAAAAATGCAAATCACCTCCCATCCTTCTCTTATTCCCTTCCCAGGGCTGTCCCCTCCCATTCCCTTGCCTTTTTGTGTAGTGGGGCAAAGGGGAGGGAATGGGAGGGAGGAGCTCTGGAGAGGAGAAGGAATGCTCAGTGCAGGTTCTCAGCAGTGCAGGTTAGGGAACGGGAGGGCGGAGTGCCGGAAGAGAGCAGAGAGATGGATGTGAGCCTTCCCCCTATTCTCTTCTCTTTTCACAGCCCAAGTTCTCAGCACCAGGGCCAGAGGCTAGGGAATGGGAGGGAGAGAGAGAGGGAAGGAGGGAGGAGGAGTTCTGAAAAGCAGAAACAAGGTGTTCGTATACCTTCGTATACCTTCTCCACCCCATTTCCTTGCCTTTAGTCCAGGTGCTTGCCTTCCTTCTCTGCCCCCGGCAGAACTCAAGGGAGTGGGAGGAGCAAAATGGGAAGGGAAGAAACATGCACACCTCACAAATAATCAAATTTGTGAATGTCAAGCCCGTTAATGTGGAGGGAGGACTGTACAATTGTGATTTAGAGTTCTATATTCATTTATTGCAGTGTTAAGAGGCTCCATTGGAAAACATCACTGCATTCAGAGGCCCACTTAATGGGCATAAGGGACATGCCTTTATTCCAGGTTACACTTCCCCCACAGCTGCAGTCAGTTCCCACTCTCTTTTTACAAATGTACAAAGACACATATCTTCAAACAAAACTATTCAGCTGTTCGAATGGTTTATTTTGTTTTGTTTTATAACCCACCTTTCTCCCAGCAGCCTACAATTATTGAAGACAAAAATTACACTAAGCTCATTTTACTAAAGTTTTTAAAAAACAGTTAAACAATTATTCTGTTTTAAAAGCCTATGATTAAAAACAGTTTAAATCACATTAAAATATAATTTAAAAAGATAAAGATTCAAACACAGCAGGCCACTTTTAAATGCCACATGACTGAAGAATCAAAATCCAGCTGAAATAAGAAAAATCATCTTTGCCAGCTGATGGAAAGAGCAGAGAGAGAGTCAACTAAACCTCTCATGGAAGGGATCTCTGAGAAAGCTCTTTTTTATGATGATTTGATGGTTTCATTTTCTTTTAAATGTGCTTTGTGTATCAGCCATCAGATTTTGTGGGAAAGTGGAGCAGAAATCAAACAATTAAAAAAAAATTAAAATAAGACTAAAGTGCTCTGTTAAGTTCTGACATACAGCATATCCCCTATGGAGTTCTTAGGAAAACAGATTTGTTCTTACTGTGAATTTCTGTTCTAGGAGCTTCACAGAGGACATTCCATCAGTTTGAATCCTGGATTTGTGTTGGCAGGGAGCTCATGGGTTATGTTTCAGCTGCATGTATACAGACAGAGACGGAGATAGACAGAGATTCCTGGAATTATGTTCCTACCTATCTCTAGTGCTTTTTTTCTGTATGGTGCAATATATCTGAAAGCATATTTTGAAAGCCACCTCCTCCTCAGTATCCCTACCAGGAATCTGAGTTTTTGTAGTGTGTCCCAGAACCCCAAGAACCTAAATTGGTATGTTGAGCGTGAGTGAAATACCACTCCACCCTTCTTTCCCAGATATAATCACGGAACTAATTGGGTCCTGAATCAAGTTGAGAAGACCCCCCATCTCCCTCCCACCCAACCCACACACAAAATTACTCTTGGCCAAGAGGAAATATCTTTTCAGTCCCTGCTGTGAGCTTGACTGCAACAGTAGTCTGATCAGATGAACAAAGCTTCGTTGAAACATCAGGATTTTTATAGAATTTCCAAAGGGAGTGAAAATGTGCGCAAGTTGCTTAACATAAACAAGACAGAGGAAGAGAGAACAGACCATTCTAATATTCTTTCTGTGAACAAATGCATTTTCTCAATCAGTTATCTTAATTGACATTTGGCACAATACTTGCAAGAAGACAGAATGGTTTGTTTAGAGTTGCTTAGGAAATCATAAGCAAAACAGTAAATGCTTGGGAAACTTTTTACATGCAACAAGTGAATACACATGACAAGGTCTTTTCTGTGACAGCACCGCATTGTGAAATACGTTCCCCAAAACAATCAAGCTGACTTCATCCCCATTACATTCTGGCATACATCCCAGACTACATTGTTTCACATGCCTGTTTGGTTCTGAAAGCCAGTTTAGAGATTGACCTTTGAGATTGTTTTATTCTATCCTGAAAAGTATGTTTGGCTCCTTAAAACTTGGTTTAAAAACTGACTTTAATTTGTTTCTAAAATATTTTTTATCTGTTATGCACTGTCATGGCAGCCCTGGCAGCCTGACATACCCTCCAACATTTCACAGATAAAAATCAGAACACTTTTGACTGTGCAACATCAGAATGTGGTCAAGATGGCAAAAGTTATTAATGAGGCAGAATACACAAGCTAGGAAAGGCAGTAAGCAATTTCCTTTTCCCTGGACCAACTGGGAAGGGCAAGATTCTAGCCACCCAAACCCTGCTGAATTAATAGAGCACGAGCTACTATTACATTTTGAAATCATTTTGCAGCAACTGAAGTAAGCTGAGGACAGAAGTGGAAGTGGAAGAAGGTGAGAGAGAAACTGGGGCACTTTAAAAGTAGCTGGAAAAAAAGGGATGACAGAGGATTTATCTGGGCTGTCATTGCCAAATCAGGATAGTTGGAGAGTATGGGTTGAAAGGCAATAAATTAGTACCATACTTGATCTTTGAATGAGGTTGTTTTGGTAGATATAGTTCCCTTCTTAATGTCAGCTGGCCCACTTTGCTTTTGTTTCTAGATACAGTAGGGGTGGAGGGATTGCTTTTCCTGCCTATAGGAAAATTTAGGATCTATTGAAAATTTATTAGGATTTATATGTGCATAACTTAATGCAGGATTGCACTTAAATTTTAAACTGCATGCCTGGTTTATTCAGTGTAGTTATTTGGGCTAGTTGCAGAAATAACATTATTTTAAGCAATGTGAACTTTTTGGCAGAGAGACAGTGGTCATCTCTCCAAACACAGTGCTCAACATTCAAAAACACAAGTAAAATGTGTGTGTATATTATTTATGAGAAAAGAAACCGTCAAAACTTATTCTGAGCTTTTTTCCATTACTTGGAAATAAGTCTCACTGAACTTGACTGATTTGCTTCTGAGCAGACATGCATAGGATTGGGCTAAACCACTGAACTCTTTTATCTGAAACTCTGTAAATCAGTGAAAGGGAGCCTTTGGCCTTAGTTGTTTGGAACTATAACTCCCATAACTCCCAGCATCCCTTATCACTGTTTTTCTCGTTTGGGCTTCTGGGAGTTGACAGCTCAAAGCATCTGGAGAGCTAAAGGCTCTCCCATACCTACTATAAGCTAAATTCATGAAAGAGGAATAAGATTGAGAGAGCCCAGAGTCCAGAAACTGATCAATAGCTTTGGCAAGCAACTAAAAGCTTACAAGAGAACAGTAAGGCAAGACTTGCAAGATAGCAAGAGCTCTGGATAACAGGAAACTAGATAAGTAAAGCAAGAAAGACTTCACAGAAATGGAGAAAAACAAGTATGAGTAAATGCTAGAGTGTGGTTATCTCTATGGTGAGCAATGTCTTGAGCATCCCAAAGTAGGCCAAGGGGAGGGGGAGAAACCACAGGAGCCAAACATAAAAAGTTATCTATAGCCTCATTAAGCTTCGTTATAATATTAACTTTCATGCCCCCAAGGTGGGATTTGCTATGACAATTTGGTTCCACCTATATGCACATGCACAGTGCGTGAATGCTGACATAATCAAGTATTCATGACATAGGGCCTTTCCACACCAGATTGTTATAGTGCTGCTATTGCACTTTCAACTCCTGTGGAGTTCTGAGGTTTGTAATTTACTGAGGCCAAAGAGCTCTCTGGCTGAGAATTCTAAATGCTCCTCTCTAAACTGCAAACCCCAGGATTCCATAGGATGTTGAAACTGGAACAGTAGCACTATAACAGTGTAGTGCAGAACTGGCCATAGTTTCCTGTACATATGGGGTTATCTCTTCCCCAGGGAGGACCATGTAATCTTTGAAGACTATATAAGATGTGGTTTTTCTTGTGTTCAGGGAACACTTGATTTGCTATGTGCTTTGTGCTTCTGATTCTGCAGAATCTGAAATAAAATTTTGATCTCTCTCAGTGTGTCTTACTGGCTAGCACACTGGGCACCTTCCAATGTTCCTTCTCTGGGAAAAATCCAGGTGATAGTGTCAGTTCTGTTGACTCTGTTCCTCAACTCATGCAGTCACAGGCAGTGTGAACATAGGACTCAACAATGAGAGGCTCTGAGGACTAGGACACCTGCAGGTGTGATCCTGTCTCCCCAGATCTCAGCTTGAATGGATTTTTTTTAAATCAGTCAGTCAGTTTTATTGTATTTGACTCAAAGCAATTACAAATTCAGTTAAAAAGCAGTAAAACCAGTGTAAAAATATATTCATCTATATACAGCAATATAAGATATGAAATCAAAGAATCCCCAGCACAATCTATAGCAGTCTCTTTCAGTTAGTTGGTGCGAATACTTTTTATCAGCTTTGGCAAATAAGGCTGTTTTATATATAACACGTGGATCACAATCTGAGAGCAGCCAGCAGAATTTTGTATAAGGGGTTGTTACCATGATTGCTTGGGGCTCCCTTAAGGGGATTCCCAAAATCCATCAAAATTGTGGGGAAATTAGTTCAGAGCACTGTTTAGCTTTACTAAAGGCAGGGTAACTTAGCAGGACCTTGTAACCCAATGTATACAGGTTAGACCAAGCCAAGAACTAGGCAAGTTGTTCAGTTTAAAGATTTTATTAAACTCTCAGTAATTAAAGCAAACAATGACACACACACACACACACACTCACACATTCATTCAAGAACTACTGAAGAAGAAAGTAAGGAAAATTAATAGGGATTTTGTTCTGGGGTAAGACTACACCTGATCCTGATGCCCAGAGAGCCAAAGTTGAAGACTGAGAATTGACAGCGATGAACCTCAGAACGAGGGAAGGGAGGGGGGTTGAGGCAAAACAGAGTGACAGCAATTCAGGGGGGAAATGTAAACGAACCCACGAACAGATCAAAACATGGGGTTTTTATAGAAAAAATATACCTGGAGAGCTAGTTCTCTCCCGGGAAAAACAAATAGCAAGGAGGGCTAGATCAAACATCTCACAGCAAACATCTCCGATTGAATGTTTCTCGGTGCTTCGTGAATGACTCTGCCCAGGTGAGATCAAGGCACATGTAGAGTGGAAATTGCCCTCATTTGGCAGGCTGATTGTGATTCTATTGAGCTGCCATACCAGTGCCAAGGGCCCTTTTGTCTGTTCGATGGTCAGAATGTCTCGAGGAGTCCCTGGCTACATGACAGGTCAGTGGGCTTGACCAAAGTTTTCCTAACTTCCGCCTTTCAGCCTTCCTGCCTACGTGCACTTTCAGTAACCCTGTTAGACACATGGAATGATTTTTAATATTAGCCACATGGAGATATCAATTTGATGTGGTAAATTAGTAAATTGTAGACCCTGGGAGAGAGCTATTTGCCATACTAACAGGGTCTCACCTTGTAATGATGCCAAAGTATGTCCCAAAAACCTCTTTCTGGGATTTTGATAAAGGGAGCAAAAGAATAGGTAATGTATAATATCCTCTACCTCACCCATGCCACAAATGCAGATTCTTAAATGTCTAGGAATATTTTTATACCTACCAGACATTGGCATAGTTTGAAAACATAATTCTGTGAATGCTATTCTCAGAGAGGAAAAGGTAAGTGTATGTAAGTATTGAGTTCTCAAGTGATTGGATTTCACTAAACGATACTAGTGTGAAAACTCTGAACTTTTGATTAAACCTAAGTCCTGCTCATTATCCAGCTTGTAAATGTAGTCCCTCAGTTTAACTTTGGATCCATGAAAGACAAAAATGTCTGTTGAGAGAGTTGTAGATGTTAATAGGTCTTGGACTAATTTAGTCCAACCACCTATCTTCCAGTGCTCAGTTAAGCACAGCTTAGGCAGATGATCTTCTGTCATGTCTAGGACCCTCTTATAGTACATAAGGGTAGCCAACTCAGCCCTTGCTTTTACAGATGCTACACCTAACTCTGTTCTGAGGAATGCTGATGGAGTCCCTGGTGGTGCTGCCAGCAAAGACCTCAGGAACTTGGTCTGACAGACTTCCAGGTCATTCAAGTTCTTATGATTTACCCCCTAGATCTCTATACCATATTGCATTTGAGCAACTATTTTCCCTAGGTATACTTTCAAAGCTGGTAATACCAATTTCCCCCCTTTAGAATAGAAAAATGCCAAAGTAGCATGGACTGACTTCTGTGCTATTGTTTTGACATTATGTAATTGTATCTTCCAATAATTGTTTTCATCAAAATATACCCCCAAGTATTTAAAGGAGGAGACCTGTCCATATTATTACCACCCAAGCTCCATTTAAATTTAGGTCAACCTTTACCAAAAATGATCAGCTTGGATTTAGTATTGTTGATTCTAAGTTGTTCTGTGTGACAGAACTTGTATAGTTTGTTAAGACTTTTCTTCAGCCCGATTTTATTCACTGAGAGCAGAACAATATCATCAGCATATATTAAAAGTGCTATTTTATGAGTTCCTACTGATGGAAGGAAATGATCAGGAAGAATTTTTTTTTGTTAAAAAATATACTATTATACATCTCAAAAGAAATAACATTTTTCTACCATTTCTTACTGATAGTTTGAAGTACTGTTAATTCCTTCTGTGCTCTGAAACATCTTCAGATTTGATGCTTACTGAAAAGGTGAAAAATCAGTCATTTTGAGCTACTTTTTTAAAAACTTTTAATCTATGTTGAGTTTGCCATATGAAAGAAGGTAGTTCTTATTTTTATAACTTATTTATTTATTGAATTTATATGCTGCCTTTTCTCCCAAGGTGGGACCCAAGGCAGCTTCTAAAAGGTTTTTTAAAAAAACATTAAAAGCATATAAACAATTAAATCATTGAAAGACATATAACATTATAAAACAGACAATATATTTTTTAAAAAAATAGCTAATAAATAAGTAAAAGGTCTTCAGCTCACCCATTAAAGGTCTGCTTTAAAAGAAATGTCTTTGCTTGCCTATAAAACGAAAGAAGAGAGGAGGCCAGCCTAGTCTCCCATGGAAGAGAATTCTATGGGATGGGAGCAGCCACCGAGAAGGGTCTTTCCCGTGTCCTTACCAGGCAAGCCTGGGATGATGGCAGGACTGAAAGAAAGTCTTCCCCTGCAGATCTTAAGGCAGGTTCTAGCATGTTCATATAGGAAGATGCATATAGGTTCATATAGGGAATTTATTCTGGACCTAAGTTCTTCATCTAAGGTGTGTGTGTGTGTGTTTGTATGCACGTACCTTCAAGTCACCTGTTGATGTATGGTGACCCCAGGAATTTCATAGAGTTTTCTTATCAAGCAATACTCCAAGGTGGTTTTTGCCTGTTCTTTCCTCTCAAATATAGCACATAGCACCTGGAGTTTGTTGGCAATCTCTCATCCAAGTAGTAACCAAGACTGATCCTGCTTAGCTTCAAAGATCAGATGGAAGCTGGTTCCTTTAGGGTAAAATAGGTTATTCATCCAAGGTAAGTAGTTCTAAAAAGAAAGCACACTCATTCCATGTAGTGTCCTAATTGTCTTTTGTACTGAAAGATGGAACCAGATCTCCTTCTTGTACATAACATTGTGTGGAATAAGGAAAAGCCATTGTCACAAAAGGTCAAAGTGAAGGCTAAGAGACTAATATTGGACATTATGCAAGTGTTCTGGTAGGTAAAATAAGGTAACTAGATAAACTGTCTGCATGCCATTCAATTAAGCAAAGATTAGTGGGCATTTACTTTTCATTCAACACACAGTGTGCTTTCATTAGGCACTCTGACAGACAACCACATGGTCAAAGCCCGTAATGGGAGAATTTCTAGCTATGAATGAATAATAAATCTGGGATATATTTATAGCTCTAACGATTGACTTAAGCATCTTCACTTACGCAAATGGACTCCTTTTTGTTATGAATTTATAATCAATGGTCTGATCGACAGTACATGCCTAGTTAGATTTCAAAATGTTCTACTTGCTGTTGGAACTGAAGGATGGGAGAGAATGAGTCCAAAACAATTGTAACAGAGAAATCAGCTTTTATAATGAAAAGAGGAAGATACCATGAAGATAGTATCAGATGGTACTGCATGAAAAAAATTATTTTGCTGTGCCCTCAGTTTTTGTAAAGAAGTAGATACTAAGAAGAGATATTGGATGATATTGCATGAAAAGGTTATTTTTCTATAGAAACAATCCACAAAGAATCCCGAGCAGCACTAATATAAATTATTTGAGTGCCTGAGGCAAAGATATCACGAATATCTTCTGGCATTTCACAAATAAAAACCAGGAAAAAGGTGTCCAAACAACATCAGAGTGTGGTCAAGATGGCAAAAGTTATGAAAGAAGAAGAACATATGAACTAAGGATCATAGAATCTTAGAGTTGGAAGAGGCATTATGGGGCATTATGAGCATCAAGTCTGACTCCCTGATCAATGCAGGATTTCCAACTAAAGCATCCCCAGCAGGTAGTTTTCCAGCCCTTTATTATTATTATTACTATTTTGAAGACATCCAGAGAAGGAGACCTCACCTCTTCTCTAGGCAATTGATTCCATTATTGAACTGCTCTCACTGTCAAAAAGTTTCTTCTAATGTTCAGTTGAAAGTTATCTTCTTGTAGTGTAAAACTATTGAACCTGACTCTGCGCTTTGAGGCAGCAAAGAACAAACTTACAGCCTCTTCTTTATGGCGGTTCATGAGGCATTTAGAGTGAATCATGTCATCCCTCAGTCTTCTGTTCACCAAACTGAACAAGCCCATTTCTTTTAATTTCTCCTCATATGGGTTTTGTGTAGGGATGGGCCAACCAAATCCTCGAATCCTTGTGAAGTTTTCTTTCTTTTTCTGGAAATAGGATACAGGGTATAGAAGTCTTAAAGTCATTATGTTAAATAAAGTTAAATAAGATATTTAAGCATTGTATATTACTGGCTGATGGGATAACTGGTTATTTGGCTGTATGAAGGTATGTCTATAGGTTTATGGAGCTTTCCGCATGCGGCAAGGGAAACGCTCCCTGCCAATACTCACCGGCTTTTTGGTGAGTCCAGGCGAGTCCATCGGGATAAGGAGCAGTGCGAGCTCGTCGCTCCGCATTGCTCCGGCGTCCAAAATGGCGGTTTCCGGTTGGGGAGGCTCTCCACCAACCAGAGAAGCTTGCCAGCCTAAAGCCCACCCCCGGCAAATCTGCAGGCATGCACTTGCGCGTGCCTGCAAATATGCGCCGGGGTGTGGTGATGGAGCGACACGGAGTTGCACGCTCCGTGCTTTTTAAAAACCTCTAAAAAGAGGTTTTTAAAAAACACACTGCGCGACCAGTCGCTCCAGAGTGGACTGAGGTATGGAACTACAAAAAGTAGTCTGCCCCAGTCCAGTCTATGGTGCAGAAGACCTCCGTTGGAGGTCGCTCTGCACCGTTTTAATAGCCCGGTGCAGAAAAGGCCTATATGTGATTAATTTGGAATGTTTATACAGTGTAATAAAGTACTGGGAAAAAAATTCTCCTCATATGTTTTGTTCTCCATACCTCTTATCATCCTCATTGCCCTTCTCTGAACTCACTCCAACTTATCTATATCCTTCTAAAAATGAGGCACCTACAACTGAGTGTAGTATTCTGAGTGAGGCCTGATCAGCATGAAATATGGTGAGACTATTACTTCTTTCAACTGTGTTTCTATTAATGAAGGCTAAAATAGCATTTGCCCTCCTTGCTGCAGCATCACATTGCTGGTGTTTGTTCAGTTTATGATCAGCAATAATCCCAAGGTCCTTTTCAGTACTGCTGAACCAATTATCCTCCATCCTATATCTATGCATTTGCTTTTTGTGGCCTAAATTTTGCATTTGTCTCTGATGAATTTCATTTTATTAATTTTAGCCAAATTTTCTAATTTATCAAGAGTCCTTTTGAATTCTGTTCCTATCTTCCAATGTGTTAGCTAGCCCTCCAGGGCTTTTTTTAAATCATCCACAAATTTGATAAGGATTTCCTTCTCACTATTAGGTAAATCATCGATAAAAATATCTCAGAATCCTGAGATATTCCAGGTAAGACCTTCTGCCAATTTGAAGCACAGCCACTGGTGACAACTCTTTGAGCACAGTTTTCCAACCAATTATGGATCCACCTGATGGTGTTTTCATCTACTCCATATTTAGTCAGTTTGCTAATCAAAATATCATGGGGGACCTTATCAAATACTTTGGTGAGATCCATATGAATAACACCTACAGCATTTCTACCATCTACTAAACTAGTGAACAGATTAAAAAAAAGAAATAGATAAGTTTGTCAGGATTTGTTCTTTACAAGCCCATGCTGGCTCCTACTAATCACTGATTTGCCATCAAAATACAACTTGAATAATCCATTCTAATATTTTTCCTGGTATTGAGGTCAAGCTTACTGGCCTGTTATCTTCTTTTTTGCTGCTTTTGAAGAGAGGGACAATATTTGCTCATCTCCAGTTCTCTGGCACCTCACCCATTCTTCGAGATTTCTCAAAAAGGATGGCAAGTGGTTCTGTGAGTACGCTAGCAAGTTCCTTCAACACTCTGGGATGCAGTTTTTCCAGTCCTGCAGATCTGAAAGCCTGCAGTAGATTGATTTTGCCTGCATCTTCTGAGAAAGGAAAGATTCTAGCCTCTCCTCTCTTCGCTGCTGAGTTAATTGAGTGCAAACTGCCAGGCGCATAGGGATGGGCAGGCGGGGGACAGGGGAGCGATTAACACTGGGCGGCAATGTTTTTGGGGCATCCCGGCCCTTAGCCACCCCCCATGTACCCTGGCCATGCCCCTCACGCCAAAGCCCCCCTCCCCCTCCACACACTCCAAGCTCCGCCACTGCTTTTGCCTGTGAATGCCATTTGGCTTGTCAAACAGGGGAAACAGGAGGTGGAAAGCAAAACTGCAACATTTATAAAGCAGCTGAAAAAGTGGGATGACAGAGGTTTGATTGATACTGCCAAATTGGAACAGTTGGAGTGATTGTGGCCTGTACAGGGCAACTGGATTAGCAGCTGAATCTTACATCAACTATGGTGACAGTCCAGCATCTTGCACTGTATCTGAGGGCAACAGGCTATGTTGGAGGGCACAGTGTGGCATGCACAACTTTATCCTCCATTCCCTCATTTCCAGTCCTTGCTGATCATTCCTGAAATGTCTCCCTCAATCTTATGAGTTTTCTCAGTACTGGCAGAACATAACGCTTTACCAGGCATACTTCTGCAAGGTTTCTCCTTTTGCCCCTGTGTGCTTGAGGTGCTGTGACCTATCACACGGCCAATCAGCTGAAGGGGAATGCCTCTCTTCATAATGATATACATGTCTACATATAAATCTCATTCAATTCAGTGGGTCTTACAGCTATCTAAGAGGGTTTAGGATTACTGCCTTGGGCTGCAAAAACCATCTTACCTTGCAATCCTATACACCAAAGCTTTCCAAACTTTTCATATTGATGACACACTTTTTAGACATGCGTCATCACGTGACACAGTAATACAGTTTTACTAGCAAACTGGAGGTTAAACTAGCCCCTTATAAGAGATAGGGACACATACATAAATTGTAATAATGAAATTACAAGAAATGAAACTCTTAATTAGAAACTTATCCATTTTCGGGGTAATTCAACTGCAATTTAAGTAACTAAAAATGAAAATAACAGCACCAGCACTCCACTTCCACAGTGATAAAGTGAGAGAACAATCCCCTATGTCACACACCTAGGCCATTTCCGCACTACACTCTTATAGTGTGATTATTCCACTTTCAATATCCTATAAACCCCAGGATTCTACAGGATGTTGAAAGTGGAATAATTGCGCTATAAGAGTGTAGTGTGGAAATGACCCTACATATAGGTGGCTTTTTGTTGAGCAGCCATGCCTTTTTACATTCACTTCCACTGTTTCAACTCGATTACACATGCACAGAGGTGTATCTAGGATGTGGTGGGCCCACCATCATCCTAGGCAGAATCTTCCTCGGCCCAATGCAGTGGCAGCGGTGGTGGGAGAGGTAGCCCCTCCACCTAAGTTTGGTTTGCTACTGCCTTCACTGGGGTCTTTCCTGGCCTGGAGCGAGGGCGGCACACCTACACACTGACACACGAAGGTGTCACGACACACGGTTTGGAAAGCTCTGTTATACACATTCACTAGTGTGGGAGTAAGTTCACTTAAACTCTGTTGTTTTTAAGTCTTAAAAGTGTCACATGCCTCTGTCTTGTTGCAACAGGTTAACACAGCTAGTCTTCTGGAAACTGGTTCTAAGTAAACACACTTAGAATTGAGCTGCTAGGCCAAGGATGGGCAAAGTGCAATCATCCAGATGTTGTTAGATTGCAACAACAGCCCAAGCTGGTGGGGAATGCTGGGAATTAGAGCCTAAGACATTCTGAATAGTCCAGTTTGCACACCTCAATGTTAGTCTTCCAGATTAACCTATGGGATATCTCAGAGATCACGATGTGTTTAAAGAGAACGAGTGGAGCACACCAGACATCTCAGAGCTATTCTTTTCTGAAATTAAAGAAGATTTAATCTGTGTATGAAAAAAAGGAAAAGAAAACTAAGTGTTTTCCCACACCATCCAAAATCCATAATTCACACAAAGGCCCTTTTCACATTAAAGCTTCTCGCGCGAGCTGGGGAGGGTGGCTCGCGCAAGAAGCCTTCTCCAGGAGGCTGCCGCTTCTCCCCTCCTTCCTTCCGCAGGCAAAGAAACGAGCGGGGAAGTGGCACCGGAGGAGGCTTCTCGCACAAGCCGCCCTCCCCCCCGGGCGAAGCAGGAGGCGTCGCGTCCGTCCCCCCGCCTGTGCGCGAAGCAGGAGGTGTCGCGCCCGTCGTGCTAGCGCCCCACCCCGCCCCTTCCTTCCGCAGGGGAGGAGGGAAGGACGCGCGACCCGGCCGCCTCCCCGACACTCCGCACAGGAGGTAAGTGTGCGTGGGCACTAGGAGCGTTGCGTGAGCGCGGGTAATTTTCGCTTTGAGGCGAAAATCAAAAAACCCGCGATCGCGCTGCTTCAGCCCCGTGAGCCCAGAGGAAGTGGAAGTGCATCGTGCAGAACGACGCTCCCACTCCCGGTGAGGCTCACGGGGCTGTCGCGCGACAGAAAGCCCGTGCGAAAAGGGCCAAAGACTAAAAGATTTCAAAAATCTCCTCCCTCTCCTCTTACAGCTTACTAAGCTGCAGGAAATTTTCATGGAGCAAAACTCTTTAACAAAAATTCCCAAAGGAAATGTTTCACTCAAAAATATTTTTAATGTACAAACTGTAACTAATAAATAAACACATAAGCCAATGCTGTGCATTCTGAATTTTCATTCATCGCCATCTGTTGTTGGCAAGAACTTTTCTATTTGTTCTCAGCTTGGGAGCTTAAACAAACTGATTACCCATGATGCAAGGAAAACAACAATAGGACATGCTGCTAGAACTGATGTCTAAGCATTTCCAGAAATTTAGTTTATTTGTAGCTTAGCTAGGATTTATGCCACAAAGGACTGCCTTTAAGACCTGTAGGTACCATCCTATGCACCTGTGTGTATGCAAGCACACACATAAAGAGACACAGTAGTTCTTAAACAGGAAAGCACAGGGCACTAGAGGACTCTGATGTGATTTCAGATGGTTGCTGATACTGGGAGTATAATTATATAATTATATAATTATAATTGTGCCTTTTTCTATTGGGAACAATAGCAGAAACCAAATTTATAAGTATTGCTACTGACAGACATCAGGGTTTTAATGTACGTCTATTTCACACTGTACAATTGTAGCACTTTGATATCACTTTAACTGCCATGACTCTATCCTATAGAACTGTGGGATTTGTAGTTTTGTGGTATATTTAGAATTCTCTGCCAGAGAGCTCTAGCATCTTACTCATCTACAAATCCAGTTTGGAAGCAGCTGTGGTAGTTAAAGTGGAATCACAGTGCTATAATTGAATAGTGTGAAATCAGTCTTAAATAGAAATGAGGTACACCATATTGGAGAGGGCTGAGACCAGATGACCTGTGTTCATCCTGTTGTCCAGCTGCTGATAGCTGATAGCTAATTTCAAGTTTGGTCTTAGGGGGTTTTGTTTTTAAAACAAACTTGGACTAGACTGTTTTTCCAATAAGGGATGTTGTAAAATAGAGGACTCTTCTCTGTATAATAAGACATATGGCTACATTAGGGAAGATTTGGAAACATGATGTTTGGAAAACATCAAATAATTGTGAATGCAGTCCAAATGCTTTTGATATTGAGGCTTACCTTTTCATCTTCCAAGAAAGATGACAACTTAAGAGGAATTAACAAACTCTTAATTGTCATTATTGTAAGATTTATATATAAAGAAAATTGAACTGGGGATTCTATAGACCTATTTCCACAAAGCCTTTTCTTAAAAGCAATACCTGAGAAACAGCCATATAGTGAGAAACATGGCAGGCAATTGATGTTGGTTTTAACCTGTTTCTCCTTAATTTTGAAAGCAAAAGGGAGCATCATAACATGAAATTATGTGACAAACATGTCTAGGAGCAAATATGACTAGTAAGATAGAGAAAACAAATTAACTGGAAGGCCTATTGAAAAATGAGGACCCATCAAAGAAAGAACATGTAACTCAGGTCAAGCATTGGAGCAGACAGAAGGGGACTTAAAGTGGAGTGGTTGCCAGAATTATTTCAGAGTATAATTTGTTTATTAAGGCACATATTATGGCAACTTTGTAAGGCCTTCCAAAACTGATATTATTTTTATCAGCCTTCATTAATCCCGGCAACGGTACAAAAAGCTTTTAAAACCTCTGTATTTCTTCATCTGATATCTGCAGGCATCCAAATCATGTTCCAGAGCAGCAATGAGCAACATGTGGGAGGTGGATTTTCTGCAACCTGCAGTCCCCAACTCCTCCCACAATCATGTTGTCAAAATTGAGTAGCAAAACATGAAAATTGCTTTAAGGTGAACATTTCCTGCTGGGTTCCAAGAGATGTTTGGCAGTTTGCCAGCAAATTTCAGCAGGATGGTGGTAATACAATAATGGTGTGGCTCATGGTGGATTCTAAAGAGAAGGCTGGTACCTGGATCTGCTGAAGTTATTCATTTCCTGCTCTAAAAGATGAGGTGCTTTTAGATTTCACCCAGAGCAACTCTCTAGAAATGTTGGGAACAAGAAAGGCAGAAAGGTTTGATCATTCATTTTGAAAGCAAAAATAAAAACCTCTGTCTCAGAAGGTGATCACATGAACATCATTTCCTCTCTCTGCCATCATCATCTGCTCCTTTCCCTTGGCCTTTTGTAACATCTGGTCTGACAAAGAGATCTGGGGATCTCAAAAACCACATGTTTTTGTTTCTGGTCAGCCTCATAAAGATATTAATGTGAAGCCAATACTGCTGCCTATGTTTTTTAGGATTAGTATTTCATTGGAGAGAGGGGATATTTGAACCTGGATCTTTCCATCCAAATACAACAGTCTAACCACTACACCACACATGGGCCTTCTTTCTGTTATTCCCCACTCCCCCGTATATATGGTAGGAAGACGGGAGATGGCATTCTTGGTGGCTGCTCTCTTCTGGAACAGGTTAAACTGGCACCTTCCTTGCCATCTTTCTGAAGGCAGGTTAAGGCTTTTTTATTATTATTTCAGCTGCCTCCAAAGACTTGACTGCTCAAGGAGAATTGTGCTATACTGTCTGTGTTTTGCTTATTTCTTATTTCTAATAGCAATGCTTTTAAACTGGTTTTAATCTATCACTATTTAATGATGATTTTAGTTTTTGAATTTAGTATATTTCGCAGAATTATAGAGTTGGAAGAAACCACAGGGGCCATCCAGTCCTACCTCCTGCTATGCAGGAACACACATTAAAGCATTCCCAACAGATGGCCATCCAGCCTCTGTTTAAAAACTTCCAAAGAAGGAGACTCTACCACACTCCAAGGCAGCATATTCCACTGCCAGACAGCTCTGACCATCAGGAAGCTCTTCTTGAGGTTCAGGTGGAATCTCCATTTCTGCACCTTGAATCCATTGCACCTTGTTCTAGTCTCTGGGGCAGTAGTGTCAGGAACTGAATTCACACACACAAATAGAACAGTGCATAAACACTATTTATTAGGAGTGTGATGCATCGTGCAGGACTTCAGTGAGTGAACTGGAGGCAATTAGCAAAATACAAAACATAAAAGACAAAGAGTTCATCTTCCCGCCTGCAAGAAACCTTGAAGTTCTGGTGCAGCCTGGCTGTGCTTATCAATGCATTCCTAGCTTTTTGTTTATCTAACGGTCTCGGGTTCCCATACCTTGTTACAAGCAAGCTACTACTTAACTCCTACTACTTATCCAATTACTAAAATATGGAGGGCTACCTGACAAGCAGATAGCAAGCCCACTCCCTCCTCAACATGACATCCCTTCAAATATTTAAACATGGCTATCATATCCTCTCTTAACCTTCTCTTCTGCAGATTAAACATCCCTAGTTCCCTAAGACGTTCCTCACAGGGCATGGCTTCCAGACCCTTCACCACTGCTGACTCATGTTCAGCTTGTGATCCACCAATACTCCTAGAACACTTTCACACGTACTGTTATCCAGCCACATGTCTCCCATCCTATATTTATGCATTCCATTTTTCGTGCCTGAATGTATGACCTTACATTTCTCTCTGTTGAGATTTATTCTGCTAGCTATGGCCCAATTCTTCAATCTGTCAAGGTCATTTTGAATTTTGATCCTGTCCTCTGGTGTATTAGCAACCCCTCTCAGTTTGGTGTCATCTGCAGATTTGATCAGCATACCCTCTACTCTTTCATCCAGGTCATTGATGAAGATGTTGAATAGTGCTGGGCTTCTTTTAACTGTTCTTTTAACTGTTGCAAGCCACCTTGAATTCCAGACTGGGAAAAAGGCAGAACTGGGATCATCATCACCACCACCACCACCACCACCACCACCTCATTGACCAATAAGAAAGCTAATGATATAATAATCTGTGCTAATGATTACTAGTAATTCTAGTAAGTTGAATGTATATAGATCTGCAATGGTAGAGCAAGACATTGGATATTAATTGATTTTTCCCTTTCATTACAGTTTGTGTAGGGAAGTCAAAATTCTTTTGTAGTTAGGGTATGTTTATGATAATAGGTTAGTTTAGTCTTTTAGCAATGTGTTTTGCTCTTATGTCTTAGTTTAGTTCAATCTAGTTTGGTTCAGTTGTAGATTTAACTGTATACAGCTATTGTTTATGTATAGTTTTTCCTTTTTCTTTTGTTCATTTTTTTTTGCTTCTGTGAATTTGTTTGTATGTTTCTATTAAAATTAATAAGCATGTAAATGCCCATCATCATCTCATGAAAAGGAACAGATTCTCATGAAGCTTTTTGGATGAGTGAACATGACTATAGGATGTATGGACAAATGAGGTGACTGGTGTCACTGATGTGGAACAAGCCCACAAAAGAACATAGGAGGAAACAATGTACCATAACCTCGTTTCTAGTTCTGCCCTAGAGGGAAAAGTAGATTACCTATGAGGCAGTGGCACAAGCTGTAGTCTGTGAAGGAACGCAACATCCCAGTTTGCCCAGAGAAGTAAAAATCTGCCAACACCATTTTCTTGGTTCATTTATTTGGCCTTGGAAGTGTTCCACCTGTCTCTGCAAGCCACAGATATGACCATCAAAAAAAGAAGTAAATAGTAGAGTCTTTAGGCTTAGAAGCACAAAGTGATAGGAGAAGAGAAATAGCCATGCTGAGATGTTTCTTTTCTTTGCAGAACTCAAATGTCCCTGTTATGTAACTGACCTACCTAGAAAGTCAGCAGAGAGCTTCTGGACTCACATTTTTTAAAGAATGCAGGATGTTCTTTTTAGCAATCTTGATTTCAAAAAATGATGGGTATGTCGGTATAGAGGAAATACAATTGAAAGGAAAGTGGCATCTTAACTGTATAGAGGATTTCATATTAAATTATAGCTAATCTAGTAATGGCCATTCTTAGAAGCATAGGAAATTTAATGAAATATAGGTGAATCATGTTGTAGCTAAGATTTTGCTGTTGTGTGCCTTCAGGTCATTTCTGACTTATGGTCACCCTAAGGTGACCCTATCACAGGGGCTTTCTGGCAGAACATATTCAGAGGGCACTTTCCTTTGCCTTCCTCTGGGACTGAGAGAGCATGACTTGCCTAAAATCTCTCGGTGGGTCTCCATGGCTGAGTGGAGGTTTGAACCCTGGTGTCAAACCAATACATCATGCTGGCACCCGTAGCTAAAATACGGTAGTTGGCAATAATTGTATAGCAATCAGCAACTTCAATAGACAGAAGTCTGTGAAAGATGATCATTCTGTGGGACAATTTTAGTAGGGCCAGGCAATGACTTCAGACAGATCCTGAATTCTGAAGAAAATTGGGCTGACAACTGATTCAGATAGAATCCAAAGCAAGCTGGATCAGCCCAAAATAGATCTAGAGTGAATCTATACAGACTGAAGAAACTGAGAACAGAGTGGACCAATACCAGGGTGGGATGGAGGAGCCAGAGGGTGTGTCCCTTCCAACCGCTTAAGGAAAATACCATGAAGAGGTGATGGGGGTGGGATAGGGGAGCTAGATATTGCCCCCCACCTAATCCAGGGCAAGAATGCCATAACACTATCAAATCACAGCACTTGCGTGGAGAGATGGTGTGTGGCCACTGAAACTATATATTCAGTTCTTTTGTGATTTGAGCAATTCTGCTAAATTTATTTGGTAATTGCAAATCTTAGCCTGACTATCCACCAGCCCACTTTAGTCAATTGTTGTTGCTGTTGCATGGTCATCCAGTGCCAACCATGCTGTCCCTCATTTACTTCAGGTCATTCCTTCTGGCTTTTAGCTGGGCACTGGTATCAGTACTAGAACCTTGTACTTTGTGGACTCACTTTTAGATTCTAACATAGTGCCTCCAATTCTCTGCAGCTACCTGTCCACAGTTTGACAGGATCTATCTGCTTTGAAAGGGCTGCCATATCTTCAGCTTTCATGCCCTTGCTTTGAAAACAAAGTTATAGTTATTTATTTTTCAGAATGCATATCTAAGGGTGATCTGTCAGAGAGAAGCCATACCATTGCAAAAGAACAAAAGAGCAAACATTAATTGCTTCAAGCTGGAAATGGCACCACCTATACCTTAATAAGAACATGACAATTAATCACTACCTCACATATCTTCTGCCCTGCCATTTTTAACCCTTTAATCATAGAATATGTCTAATTAACAAGAGTCCTCAAAACAAGCTAGTTTCTTGACAAATTTACTGTGCGTGTGTGCATGCACACGTGCGCATTTCAAGTCATGTGGCAACTTATGGTGATCTTATGAGTTTCAAACAGTTTTTTTTAGGCAAACAAAACTCGGAAGTGGTTTTGCCAGTTGCTTCCTCTGAAATGTAGCTTACAGTACCTGGTATTAATTGGCAGCCTTCCACACAGGTACTAACCAGGGCTGACCCTACTTAGCTTCCAACATCAGACATAAATAAAAATGAAAATCATAAATACTCTTCTTTTTTTTTTTTACCTGAGAAAACTGTGGGATATTAGATATCACCTTGATATCAATAATTTGGCTTTCTTCTACCATCCCTCTCCACGTGTCTGCGAGGTCCCCCAGACAAGCTCGCAGACAGGCATGGCCACTAATCGCTGTAATATTCCAAACAATACAGGCTGGCCAGAAATAGCCATCCTGCCACTTCAGGAGATCTCAAAGGCATGTACTCTATTATGTATGCACGCTACTTACAAAGAACTCCCTGCCCCGAGCTGGAGGCTTGATTAGGAGAATCCTCATCTGTCAAGCACTCTGTGTTTGCATACTGTCGACTCCATTGTCAACTTGGATTTAACTCAATCATGCTAAATTCAGACCTTTTGGAGGCTTTGTCTCCAGCCCGAAACTCATTATTTTCCCCAGGTGCGGACTAACCTGTGGCTACATTTTCCCCTATAAAAACCCTTGACTTTGTGAGCTTCCTTGGATCACTCCCGACTTCCATCCAGCCTTGCTGCCGTTTTGCTTGGTGAGCCTTCCCCTCAGTCCCACGTACTGAGACTCCATACCTCCAAACTTCTGCTGCAGACTACCTGGGCTTCAGGACAGGTGTAGTATTACCCAAACCAACAACTCCTCTAAAAATCCCTCTATCCCACTCCAACCTTTATTTCTTTAGTTCTCTGTGTGAGTGTGTTGCATACACTGTTTGATTGTATTTTCAATAAAACCACAATTAATATTTCAATCCTGTTTGCTCCTTGACTCGGCCTGACCCCGTAGACATTGGGTAAAAGATTCCGCTCCATTGCCCTGCCTCTCGCATTGCTAGCTTGTGCTCTGTGCTAATTTCCCCAACTTATATAATTGAGCGTGCATTTAGGAGTCCCTAACAGAACCCCCAGAAAACAAGGTAACAAAACTTCTCAGGGAATCTCTAAGTCCTCCAGCACAATTCTGTGGTCAGCTTCCAGCAGAAGTGGATGACGCAGTCACAAAGGTGGACCAAGCAATGCCAAAAGAAATGTTGTCTCTAGGAATCTCTAGGTCCTCCAGTGTGACTGTATGGTCCACTTCCAGCAGAAGTGGGCAACAAAATTGCAATAAAGAATCTAGAGATTCCTAGAGAGAACATATATTTTCCCCTGGCAAGGAAAAATAGAGATTTAAAAAAAGGAAAAAAAAGAAAAATTAAATAAATCCACAAATAATCACATCTGTGTGTTGAATCCATGAAAGTGGAGGGCCCACAGTTCACAAACAGAACCTGATACTGATAGACAAATCTGATAGATTTTTGTCCGATATTCAGTAACATGCTTCCTTTCAATGAATAGGTTCAGTGTTGCCATTCACCACTGTTCCCCTCTTCACATAATTCCCTTGCCCCCTAGGGGAAGTGCTAGGGCCTAGCTCTTAGCATTAGGCTTCTAGGTGCCTGCTATTTAAATTTGGTAAGACAGCAGTGCTATGTGAGAGATCCTGTGCGAAATCTGGTCTACCTAGTAGGGGTCAGAACAATGACGTGAGTGGTTGTGCTGCTCAGGATGTAGAATCCATTTACTTAAGGAATATACCTAGATCTCCCCTACACTAGGTGCCCATCTTGCATTTAATTCATTGTTGTGTGCCTTCAAGTAATTCCTGACTTATGGCAGCCCTAAGAACCTATTATAGGGTTTTCTGGGGCTGAGAGTATGTGCTGAAGGTCACATTTCCATGGTTGAGCAGAGAATCAAACCCTGGTTTCCAGGGTTGTAGTCCAAAACTCAAACCACTACCCCACACTGGCCCTAGATTTTGTTTAACTCTCAGATAATGGCAATTAGCCACTATGTGGCATTGAAGTAGGAGGTTAAGGACATGAGTAATAGCAACACCATAACTGGGTGCAGAGGATGGGTTCTCTAATTTCATCTAGAGTGAAGAACTGCTGTAGCTATGCATGTTTAGCTTGGAGAACAGAAGACTGAGAGATGATCTGATAGCCATTTTTAAATATTTGAAAGGATGTTATGTAGAAGATGCATTCTGCTTCTCCAGAGACTAGAAATATGAACCAGTGGATCCAAAGAAGAAGAGTGGAATAGTCTGTTACAGATGATGATGAATTCTCCTTCTTTGAAGGTTTTCAGACAGAGTTTGGATGACCATATTTTGGGAATATTTTAGTTGTGTATTCCTGCATAGCAGGGGATTAGACTTAGATGGCTCTTGGGTTCCCTTCCAACTAAATGATTCTATGACCCAGCCTACTGTTTTTCAGAGCTATTCAAAAACCTTTGAGAACAATTGATTCAAACTTCTGTTGTTTAGTGTCTTGTTAATTGAAAGTTCTGGCACTATATTGTCTTGATATGTCAGCTGCTCTGTGAATATCCCATCAGCTGATTTAGTTTTACAAAGAATCAGCAAGCTTCACTAATGCATTTAACCATGTATTCATGACTTGTCATAACAAAGAAGGAACTGTTGAGGTGACTTGGAAGGAGTGTTTTACCTTCTTAAAGCTCACGGAAGGTAGGGAGTATAAATATCGGAATGTGTGGGTTCATTCTCTTCACACAGTGAACGGGTACATTCTCCAAAGGAGGGGGCAGGTGTGTTCCTGAGAGATGTTCAGGTAAGACTTCTCCACAGAGATAATAGGAAGAATAACCCCAATATGTGATTGTGGCAGAACTTGAAAAATATAGCAATACCATGATTCCCCCTCCCTTGACAAAATCACAATTACCCTTTTCAGAGACACTATAGTTTTGTTATATAACTCCACTATGGAGTGCCATCAGGGCAAAAGTTGTGGGCAAAAGTCCAAGCAGCTAAATGAACAGGATCACCACCAGGAGAAGCAAGATTGGACTAGCAGATTTTTAAATGAAGTAATGCACATTATCATCTACAATGTAAAACCAAGAGCAGTGTTACCCTGATTTCTGGTGTCCCGGGAGGGACACCTCAATGTGCTCACAATGGGGAAGGGATTTAGCAGAGCACAAGCTAGCAATACAAGAGGCAGGGCAACCTAGCGAGTTCTTGAACCCAATGTCTACGGTGTCAGGCCAAGTCAAGGAGCAAACAGAAGTAAATAATAATTGCTGTTTCTATTGATGTACAGCACAGTCAAACACGTGTATGAAAACACACTCACACAAACCTATTGAAATAAAGATAGGAGTTGGATACAGGGTTTTAAGAGGAGGTTTTGTATGGGAAATACTACACCTGTCCTGAAGCCCGGGTAGTCTGAAGAGAAAGTCCATTGAAGTGGAGATTCTCAGTACGAGGAGCTGAGGGGAAGGTTCGCCAAATGAAGTGACAGCAAGGCAGGATGGAAGCCAGGAGCAATCTGAAGAGATGCTCAAAATCAGGGGTTCTTATAGGGGAAAATGTGCCCATAGGCTAGTTCATTCTAGGGGAATACAATGGGTTTTGGGCTGGAGACAAAGCCTCCAAAAGGTCAGTATTTTGCATGGTTGAGTTATGACAGCGTTGTCAATAGCGCAGAGAGTATGCAAATGCGGAGTGCTTGACAGTTGAGTATTCGGCTCATCAAGCTGCCTGCATGGAGCAGGGACTCCTTTGTAAACAGCGTGCATACATAATGTGATCTTAAAGAGTACTTGCCTTGAGGTCTCCTAAAACAGCAGTCTGGCTATTATTGGCCTGCCTGGATCAGTTTTGAATGGTTCAGCTATTTTCGGCCATGCTCATGTGTGTGCTTGTACAGGAGCCTCGCAAGCACGTGGAGAGGAAGGGGTAAAGAAGGCCAAATTATTGATATCAAGTGATATCTAATATCCCATAAGTCCGGGCTAGAAACTACGGTAACACCAGCCTTTGGTCCAGATTTTTTGGACTTCATTTCCCAGAATCCTTGCCCATTAGCTATGTTTGTTTGGGCTTCTGAAAGTTGAAGTCCAAACCCTCTGGAGAATCAAAGGTAGAGAGCCCCTAGTCTAGAGCATATATAGGTGCATGGTCCTTCATGTGTAAGATCAAAGTCCAGAATTTAAAGGTATGCCTGGTCTTCCTCATGGATATCAAATCTGGAGTTTAAAAGTATCCATGGTCCTCTCCTTGCTCACAAGCTTTACATGCAGGATCATGTAAGACTGATCCTATTGGTGTTATCTGCCCTTAACTGCCACCCTTGATGGCAGTACAACATCTGCAAAAGTGGGTCTACCCAGCAGAACAAGTATTTTTTGGCTTCCAAGACAAAGAAATTTGCACCAACTCTCCTCAAAAATACAAAGGCTGGAGGGATCTTGGATTTCAACAATGCCTCTATCTTTCTCCAATACTTCCAGGATTGGAAAAGCTTAGAAAAGTTACTTTTTAGATGCCAACTTCTAAACTTCCCCTGGGAGTTGTAGAACAAAAAGGTAACTTTTTCGTGTTCTGGATATTTTTGAAAAATACAGAGGGCTGTATGGAACTGACCTTCCCTCATTCACATTCAGTGAAGAAGTCTAACTTTTAAATTAATTTAAAGCTACATGTTGCCCTGAATAATGACAATATCTATATAGTTATTAACATGCTATAGCCATTCTTTTGTCACATGTGATATTTTGCTTGTGAATGCCACAATGGACAATTTCATGTTGCCTTATGCCAATACAGATTTCTACACTTTGTGATTACTCTCCTGCCAATGCAATGCAAGATTAACAAAGACCTTTTCTTTTCAGCAAATATAATATAAAAGAATAGGACTGATTTGAAATTGTGTCGGCTGCAGATGGCAATCAAGCGGACATAGCTGCTTTAGAGGCACTGAATTGCCATCTTTGACTGTAATGTTTGATCAAAATGAAATTAACATTCAAATGAAGAATTCTGTTGACAGCTCAGAGAATATTTTTTAGACATTCATTTGCAGCCTTTTAGATCTTCCTAATTGTTCTTGGGACTCAGGGAGCTAAACGAAAAAGAAAAGGAAAAGAACACTGTGGCTCTTTGCAGTGAGAAAAGGGTTGTTTCCTTTTGCAATTAAATGTGATGTATTTACCACTTTTACAGTACAGACTCTCTAGAGGGGAAAAATGCCTCCAATAAATGAGTTAATCAAACTAAAGTTAAAGTGTTTACTTCACATACACATACATACACTGCATTTTTCAGAAAGCTGGTTTATCGACAGGCTTATGCAAACTCGCAACTAGTGCTGATTCAAACAGCCACATTTAATGTCAGCTTGGGCTGCTTCTTTCCCATTTCCACATACCCACGGTCTTTCTAAAAATAAATATAGCAATATAGCATGTATTTCTATACCGCTTATCAGCTAAGTGCTGTCTAAGCGGTTTACAATGTGTTTTTAGCTAATTGCCCCCAACAAGCTGGGTACTCATTTTACTGACCTGCGGAAGGATAGAAGGCTGAGTCAACCTGGAGCCCGGCAGGATCGAACTCACAACCTTGTGGCTGCATTTACTGTAGTACTGGCATTAAATACTAAATAAATACTATGCATGATCTACTCGCCCTTATTCATTATTCTGCTGAATGAGCCCTCGCTCTCATGTGTGCCCACACTCTCATGCATACAGAGAGAAAGAGAGAGAGACAGAGAGACAGAGAGAAAGAAACACAAGGGAGTCTTCTGGCCCTTTAAACTGAACAAGGAATCCTGACAATCTCTTTCTCCCATCCTTTTTCCTCTCTCCACCACCACTCTTCTCAAACCTCAACAGCAGTTTTGCAGAACAGTAGGAAGAGATAGGAAGGGTATCTTTCTCCAAACATTTTTTCTCTCTCCTCTGTTCATGAGGGGACAGGTGAGTTGTGCACATGTGCACGTACATGTACATGCACACATGTGTGCACACACGCGCACACACGTATCGATCACTGCAAATCTAACTTAAAATGTGCATGGGAGAAGTAAAGGGAATGAAAAATACAAGGTTGGCAGACTAGAAAGAATCATTTAAAAAAAATACCACCCTGTTGGTAGGACTAAAACAACTCTGGAAAAAGGAGAAAAGCCTTAAATATCCTGGAATCACCAACGCATAGTCTGGATCTTGGAAACAAACACAGCAATTATAGGAATAAAAAACATGGTCTCCCAATATATTTGGCCAAAATGGATGAGCTCTATGTCAGAACACCTGACACTTTTTCTAAGATGGGCAGAATACTTGAAATGGTCTTAGAATCATAGAATCATAGAAATGTAGAGTTGGAAGAGACCACAGGGGCCATCCAGTCCAACCCCCTGCCATGCAGGAACACCCTCAAAGCACTCCCGACAGATGGCCATCAAGCCTCTGCTTAAAAACCTCCAAGGAAAGAGACTCCACTACACTCCGAGGCAGCAGATTCCACTGCCGGACAGCCCTGACTGTCAGGAAGTTCTTCCTGAGGTTCAGGTGGAATCTCCTTTCCTATAGCTTGAATCCATTGCTCCTTGTCCTGGTCTCTGGAGCAGCAGAAAACAAGCCCTCTCCCTCCTCTACATGATATCCCTTCAAATATTTAAACATGGCTATCATGTCCCCTCTTAACCTTCTCTTCTGTAGACTAAACATACCCAGCTCTCTAAGTCTATCCTCACAGGGCATTGTTTCCAGGCCTCTCACCATTTTGGTTGCCCTCCTCTGGACTTGCTCCAGCTTGTCAATATCCTTCTTGAATTGGGGTGCCCAGAACTGGACACAGTATTCAAGATGGGGTCTAACCAAAGCAGAGTAGAGTGGTACCAGTACCTCTCTCAATCTAGACACCATACTCCTATTGATGCAGCCAAGAATTGCATTGGCTTTCTTGGCTGCCGCATCACACTGCTGACTCATGTTCAGCTTGTGATCTATGAAGACTCCTAGATCCCTTTCACACGTACTGCTATCCAACCACGTGTCCCCCATCCTATATTTCTGTATTCCATTTTTTTCTACCTAAGTGTAGGACCTTACACTTCTCTCTGTTGAATTTCATTTTGTTAGCCTCGGCCCAGCTCTCCAATCTATCCAGGTCATCTTGAATTTTGATCCTGTCCTCCGGCGTATTAGCAACCCCTCCCAATTTGGTATCATCTGCAAATTTGATGAGCATGCCCTCTATTCCTTCATCCAAGTAGTTGATAAAAATATTGAACAGCACTGGGCCCAGGACAGAACCCTGTGGCACCCCACTAGTCACTTCTCTCCAGGATGAAAAGCAGCCATTCGTGATCACCCTTTGGGTTCGGTCGGTCAACCAATTACAAATCCAACTAACAGTAGCCCTGTCCAACCCACATTTTACTAGCTTCATTGCAAGAATATCATGGGGAACTTTGTCGAAGGCCTTACTGAAATCGAGATATGCTACATCCACAGCATTCCCTTCATCTATCAAGTTAGTAACTCTATCATAAAAAGAGATAAGATTAGTCTGGCATGACTTATTTTTGAGAAATCCATGTTGACTTCTCGTGATTACCACGTTCCTTTCTAAGTGATTAGAAACTGACTGCTTAATGATCTGCTCCAGGATCTTTCCGGGTACTGATGTCAGGCTGACTGGGCGATAATTATTTGGGTCCTCTTTTTTCCCCTTCTTGAAGATGGGGACAACATTTGCCCTCTTCCAGTCTGCTGGAACTTCACCTGTCCTCCAAGATTTCTCAAAGATTATAGCCCCCGGTTCCGAAATGACCTCTGCCAGCTCTTTTAATATCCTAGGATGCAATTCATCTGGCCCTGGAGACTTGAATTCATCCAGTGTGACCAGGTATTCCTGTACCATCTCTATACCTATTATGTGCCTCATTTCTTCTGCTTCCTCCCCTGCTCCCCAACCGCCAGGTTGAGTGCTTCTATCCTTCTGGGAAAAAACGGAGGCAAAGAAGGTGTTAAGTAGCTCTGTCTTTTCTCTTCCCCCTGTGAGCTCTGCCTTTTCTCTTCCCCCTGTGAGACCTTATACTAGGTGAGACCTACTTAGCTTAGTTTATCAGCTTGCAGTTCTCCAGTGTCTCAAATCCTTCCTAGCACATTGCCTGAGATTCTTTTTAAAGGTACATACCCAGCACAGAATCTGAGATTTTCTTCATGTAAACGATTTGCTTTATAACTGAACTACAAAACCATCTTCTCCTGCTGCTCCTACTTGTGTTTCTATTTATAGCCATCATTTTCCCCAATCTGCAATCAAGGTGGTTTACAAAATTAAAACAGATATAGCCAAAAAAAAAAAAAGTTCAGATCATACAAAGTTTTGAAATGTATTAAACTATTCACCTTGCAAAGACATGGAGTGTCCTAACCCATATGCCATCTGTGGAAGAAGCACAAAGACATGCAGGGAAGATAATCATCTTCCGTAGTCATTGAAGTCTGATTGCTATAGGATGCATTGTATCTACAAGCATATTTCTATCCAAATAGGAAATGTATCATTACTATAGCCTATATCTTACCAGCATCATCTGGGTTTTACCAGCTAAGAACAGTGAAGCTGTTGGGAACAATTGTTTTGATATCTGGGAGACTGATACTCAATCAGTCTGGCTTCTCTTTCTTCAGAGCTGGTTTGCTATCCTTCCCAGCCTCCAATCGGAGACCAGCCTTTACTAGCCTCCACTTATGTAAACAATATTCTTCCAGCCAATCAGGTCAAATATGTTACTGGTCTTTACTCCATGATGTAACACTTGAAGGCCAGTAGCTCTTGGCTGCCTCACATCAGATTGCATCAGTCATCTGATACTAGTAACCCTCTATAGTCAACTTCATTATGAGTCACTGTTATGCTTATGTTCTCTTTCTAGCCATTTCTCCTTCCTGGAATTGGTCAGTGCCTATGCCCTTGATACTACCCAAACATTCCTGCTTATACTTTACTGAGCCAGGGTGGGGTAGTGGTTTGAGACTATGACTCTGGAGACCAGAGTTTGAATTCCTGCTCGGTCAGAGAAAGAAACCCTGGGTGACCTTGGGCAAGTTACAATCTCTCAGCTTCAGATGGAGGCAAAGGCACACACACACCCCGAACAAATGTGGCCAAGAACCTGTGATAGGTTTGCCTTAGGGTCTTCTTAAGTCAGAAATTACTTAAAGGCACACAACAGCAACCTCTATATGGTACACACACACACACAATTCAGCTTTCAGGGGCTTAAATTCTGCAAAATGTAACACCAAATTAAGACTCAGTCTGTAACAGCAGTTTCAGTTTAATTGCTCTAGAGAAGGATTTTCAGAGCCTAGGTGCAGCCACCAAGAAGGCCCTCTTCCAGGTTCCTACCAGATGTACCTATGAGGATGTTGGGACAGAACAACAAGCCTTCCCGGAAGATCTCAAAACATAGGTATGGGAGAATATGGTTTACCAGTTTATCTGGACTGGAACCACATAGGGCTTTATACATCATAACCAAGACTTTGAATTGTGCCCAGATTCAAATCTGCAGCCAGTAGAGCTTTTGCAACAGGGGAGTTTTGTGCTTCTTCTAACCAGCCCTAGTTAACAATCTGGCTGCAGAACCTTCCCACAACTTAAGCTTTATGATTATGTCAAGCACAGATTCTGGCAGTGGTAATCTTGAAACTGTAATGGTTCCAACAGTGGTCAACCCCACATGAATACTTAGTGTAGTCCAATAGACAAGTGTTTTGGGAAATGACAGGTTCAAAGGACAACCTGTGTTTGATCCCAGGAATCTTCTCTCAGGAAGACAAGTAGAATTAAAGGAGTTAAGGGAATCATGATGCCCTCCAGCTGGTGTCAGGACAGCAACTCCAAACATTCCTTACCATGGACTATGCTGGCTTGGTATTCCAGTCTAACAACATTTGGTGGGCCATATCTCCTCCCACTTTCTGTCTAACATCTAGTTATCAGCAGCATAGCAATAAAATTCTAGGTTCAGCTGCTGACTATGAGAGCCCCATAGTCATTCTCCAAGGGAAATCCAAAAATGCAGGCAGCTATATTGATCCATATCAAGAAATCAACTCTAGCAGTTTTCTTCATCACCAGGAGCAAGTATTTTGTAAAGCCAAGGAATCTTAAATGCCAATTTACAACCAAGCTGCTTCTAAATTATGAAACAGCTCATATCAGTATATTATTATTTGCAAAATCCACCCCCACTTCCTGTGCTACTGTGAGGACTGAGTCTAAGCTAAGAAAGAACAGAAAACTGAGAGTGGCATATGAGACCATTGTCTCTGCCAAACAAAAAGCTCCAGCAAGCTCTAGCTCCATTGTCACTATTCTAGCAATACTAGGCATGTTAGCTTTATGTGACAGCACTATACATTTTTCTGCTCACATTCAGTGTTCTTAGCTTGCTGTTGTTTATGTGAGAGAAAACCTCACTGCTGTGAAGGTGGGGATATAAGGTAATGATGTCAAATCTCAATTTCCTAATTTCCAACAGATGTCAAGGAGCATAATTCAATTTTAATTCCTGTAGCTGTATAGAAACACAAGTGGTATGGGCTTCCAGGACCTAAATTCAGACTCAGAGTCGGAGGCAGCACACCCTGCTCTGAGCCCTGACACAGAGACTGCTACAACAGAACCTGCAGAACAGACAGTACCACCACCTGCCGCAGGGACAGAAGTGTCGGCCCCAGCAGGGAGCTCTACTCACTCTGACACAAACTCTTTTCACACCTTACCTTGTTCACAGTGCCGTAGCATAAGAATTGCACGAAAAGCCTCTTGCGAGAGGAATCACATCCCCTGCACTTCTCTCCACACCAGCTTTGTGCTGGACAGAAGAAAGTGTGATAGCTCTTCCCCTTACTTCAACAGTGCAGCCAGGTACTTTCCCAGGCTGCGCTGGAGGAAGAATCACAGCCATCGTGCTTCTCGAGGTTCCGCATAACAGGTAAGTGCGGGAGGGATGCAGGAGGAATGCACAATCATGGGTTATTTTCAGCAAAGAGCCGAAAATGATATAATCCACGATTGCTGTGGAATTGCCATGAGAGCACTGTGTGATTGTCCTCATGATTCCTCATCACTTCTGTGGCCATTTTGTGTTCAAAGTCATGTACGAAAAGGGCCACAGAGAATAGTCTAGCCATACTTACCTTTGCCCAGCACTGACACCAAAAGGGTCTCCTGTGCTGCTCCCAGCGAATTTATGCCAAGAACCAATTAATCAGGCACCTGCTGTGCTGACCCTGGAGTCTATAAGAACTGACCCTTTCCTCTCTAGCATTTGTCAGCAATCAACTGACCATTTCTCCTGTGTATGCTTCTGTTTGCTGCCCTTGCCTGTGTTTCTGTTTTTGACTTGTGTTTGTTTTTGCCTGTCTCTGATTTATGGACATTGTTGGGACCCTTATTGCTTTGCATTTGCAAAGCTGTTTCCTTTCTTCAGTAAACTAACCACTTAAGTTACTGACCTGTGTTTGTTATCAGTTTCTGTTGGCTACCAGCCCAGACCAAGCCTGGACAAGAAGGACATTTTTCCCCATCTCGTTGAACAACACAGCTTACCTTATATCCCCACATTACCTTATATCCTTGTCTTTACAGCAGTGAGGTTTTCTCCACAGCTTTTTGGGAAAACTGTGCAGCTTCTCTGAAGAACCACACAACTTTTCCTTCCTACTGAAGCAGCACTTTTTCTGAAAGGGAAAAGTTGTGCAGCTTTTGTTGAAACAAATTTACTTTTTTTTTTCTTTTCTTTTTTATTAATTATATAACTAAATCACAAATACAAAACAAGGGAAAAAAATTAAACACCATGTGATATACATAATAGTGAATTAAAAAAAAATTTTTTCTTTTTCTTTTTTTCTCTTCTCTTAAGCAATACTAACTTTCATTGTTATTTTGCACCTTTACCCTTAAATTTATAAATCTGTTCAACTGTTATAATTTCACATTTAATTCAATATTTTTCACATCCCCTTTAATCTATTTCTATTGTTAATTCTTTTAACTTTTTTTTTTAAAAAAACATTGACATCACTTATCCATTTAAATCTATAAATCACAAGTTTAACACACACACCTACTAAGAATTACAAAATATACAACATAAAAGAAAAACAAAACTAAAACTAAAAAATACCCACCCCCCAGAGCCAACTTTTTATTTAATCCACTTTCCAAAATTGCCATTCTTCTTTTGACAGGGTAGTATTACTATCTCTTTTCAGAACTTTATCCAAAAATATTTTCCAAATTTCTTCAAAATCATTCCCTTTAACCAAACCTTTCATAAACCTAATTCTACATGTTAGTTTATCATTAATTGCAATTTTCCACACTTCGTTATACCATTCCTCTATTTGAAATTTTTCATTTGCTTTCCATTTTTTTGCTATTATTAATCTCGCTGCAGTTAACAAATTTGTTATTAATTCTTTCTTTACTTGAGTACACTCAACCTTATCATATATAGACAACAATGCAATATTTGGACATACTGGTATATCTGCTCCTATAATCTCTTTTATCTCTTTAAAAACCTTTTGCCAAAACTCCATTATCTTATTGCAATTCCACCACATATGCATATATGTACCAATTTCTTGACATCCTCTCCAACATAATCTTGAATATTTCTCATCTATTTGATTTAATTTCACTGGAGTCAAGTACCATTTCCACACTAATTTATAATAATTCTCTTTTATTCTTATTGATAATTTTTTTAAATGACGTTGTTTCCAAATTTTTCTCCATTCTTGTATATCTATATTTTGTACTATCTCTTCCTCCCACATTTTTCTAAGAAAATCCTCTTCTTGTTCTTTTGCTAATATTTTATATATTTCACTTGTAATACCTTTTAGTATTTCATTTTCTTGCATATTTTCTCTTTGAATAATGATTTGTTCAAATTTAGTATATTCTTTAAAATCCTTAACATATCTTTTCATACTCTTTGTCCATTGCTCTAATTGTATATAATTTAACCAGGATATTTTAGTTTCCTGCAATCTCTCTTTCATTCTATCTTTATTTATCATTATTTTCATCCATTCTTTTAATCTATAAATTTTTTGTTTTTTTATTTCTTTCTCTATTATTTCTCTTAAATTTATTGGAAATTTTTCCATCATCACTATCGGAGTTAATATTGATATATTCGGTATTAATTTTCTTTTATTTTTTTTCCATATTTCTATTATATTTTTTATAAAAGGATTTTCTATCTTCTCCATTTCTTTCTTTGAAAAATTCCTAAAAAATATATTTTCTAATTTTGTCTCAATATTCATATCTTCTATCTCTAACCAATCTAAATCACCCTTTCCTGAAACCCCCTCTATGAGATATCTCAATTGATTTGCATAATAATACCATTTTAAATTTGGAAGTCCCAGGCCACCTTCTTTTTGACTTTTATACCAATATTTCTTGTTAATCCTCGATTTTTTATTTCCATTACAAAAATTATTTACTATCTTTTGCCACTCCTTTAATTCTTCCTCTGATATTTTTATTGGTAGCATTCTAAACAAAAAGTTAATTTTAGGTAAAATTTTCATTTTTACCACTGCTATTCTACCAAACCACGATAGCTTTATATTTTTGTAGTCCTCTAATTTCCTTTTTGTTTCTAATCTTAATTTCTTGAAATTTTTTTCTTGTAATTCTTGTAAATTTTTTGTAATCTCTATTCCTAAATATTTAATTGATTCTTTTATTTTAAGTAATCCTCTTTTACTACTTATAAATTTTTGTACTTCTTCTTTAGTATAATTAAATAACATTATTTCTGATTTGGCCCAATTTATTTCTAATCCCGTCTTCTCCCCAAACTCTATTAAATGTTTATCTATCCTATCTATCTTTTCAATTGGATCCTTAATTGTCAACAATGTGTCATCTGCAAATAAGCTTATTTTATTTTTTTCCTTAACTCCAATTCCTTCCAAATTCTCATCATTTCTTATCACATTCGCTAACATTTCTATAACTATTGCAAATAAAACTGGAGATAATGGACATCCTTGTCTCGTTCCTCTTGTTATTTGAATCTGTTCTGTAAATCCATCATTTACCATCACTACAGATGTATTATGTGAATACAATTGATTTATTAACCCTTTAAATCTCTCTCCTAATCCTATTTTATTTAAAATTGTTTTTAATGCCGGCCATTCCACACAATCAAAGGCTTTAAATATATCTAGGGCTAAAATTCCAGCTTTTTGTTTATCTCTGTCCATTATATTTATTTTATTTATCGTTTTCCCTATTAAATTTGCCATCTGTCTTCCTTGAATAAAACCACATTGATCTTTATGTATATACTTATAAATAAATTTATTTAACCTCTTCGCCATTATTGCTGTCAAGATTTTTGCATCTTGATTTATTAAAGATATTGGTCTATAAGAACCTGGATCCATAGGATCCTTATTTGGTTTTAAAATTAATATTATTAGTGATTGCTTCCATGATAATGGAATTTTTTCACCCCTCAATATACTATTATATAACACTTTTAGTTTAGGAATTAAACCTTTTTTAAATGTTTTATAATATTCTGGACCTAGTCCATCCAATCCTGGTGATTTTCCTCCTTTTAAATTATTTATTACTTCTTCTATTTCCTCTTCTGATATCATTTCTTCCATCAATCCTTTATCTTGTTCTGTTAGTCTTACTTTCCAATTTTCATTAATATACTCCTCTATGTTCTCTAAAGATTTATCTTCTGCTGAATACAATTCTCGAAAAAATTCCTCAAATATTTTTAATTTCTCTTTCATCAACCTTTTTTCTTTACCAAATTTATCTTTAACTACGCCAATCATATTTCTAGTTTTTTTTTATTGTACTGATTTAGCCAGCATTTTAGAATTTTTATTACTATATTCAAAGTATTCCCTTTCCAAGTATATTAGATTTTTCTGAACTTCGTCCATTTCTATCTTTTCTAATTCATCTCTTTTTGCTTGTAATATTATTAATTTCTGTTTAGTTCTATCTATTATATAATCATTCTCTAGTTCCTTTATTTCTTTTTCTAATTTTAATTTTTTTTCTCCTAATTGTCTCTTTAATTTGCTTGATTCTTTAATGCATAATCCTCTTACCACTGCCTTCATTGTATCCCACAATACATCTTGTGTTACTTCCTTATTGTTTATATCCCAAATTTCTTGCCACTCCTTCTCTATTTTATTTACTATCTCCTTATAATTAAATAACTTAGTATCCAGTCTCCACCTTTTTGCTTCTCTATAATTCCTTTTCATAGTTATATCCAAGTTCATCAGAGCATGATCTGTCACTTTTATTGTTTCAATTTCTGTATTTAATAATCTAGGTATCATATTCTTTGAAACAAAAATATAATCTATTCTTGAGTAATTTTTATGAACTGATGAATAATACGTATATTTCTTTTCTTCACCCTTTATTAGCCTCCAAACATCTATCAGTTCATTTCTACTCACTAATTTATTCAAAATTGTTATATTATTATATCTATCTCTAATTGATGGATCTGATTTATCTTTCCATCTATCCATCACCATATTAAAATCACCTGCGATTATTGTATAATCTCCTTTCATTTTTTTGATCTTATTAAATATTTCTTCATAAAACTCTTTTTGCTTCTCATTAGGTGCGTAAATATTCATTATGACATATGTTTCTCCATCTATTTCACCTTGTATAATTACATATCTACCTTTTTCATCTAACTCCACACTTATTACAATGAAATTGCATCTTTTAGAAATTATTATTGCAACTCCTCTTGATTTGGATGTACCAAATGCTTCCTCATAAATGGCTACCCAGTTCAATCTAAGCTCATTTTTTTTATCTCTTTTTCCATGTGTTTCTTGTAAAAAAATTATATCGGCCTTATCTTTTTTTAATATCGATTCTATCCTTTTTCTCTTTATTATTGACCCCAAACCTTTCACATTCAATGTTGATATTCTCAATCTATTCTCCATTTTTCATATTTTGAATTTTCTAATCCCACTCCCCATTGGCTCTTTAATGTGATGGTGCTCCCCTTCCCCTTCCCTTCCCCCCTCCCACTCCCCTCCCCCTTCCCACCCTCCCCTCCCCTCCCCACACAAACATTTGTCCCCCCTCTTCCTCCAAAGCGCTTCTGCCTTGGAAACGACCAGCCATGGTCCTGGGGGTGTGTGTGAAGGTATGCCAACTCCCGGCATAGAGACCAATACCCTCTCCCGATTTATTTTCTTTCCCATATTTTTTTCCCCTCTCTTCCCCTCCCTTCCCTCTCTCTACCCTCTTGCTTTATATATATATAAATCTATCTCTATGCATTTATAATCTATAAGAATATATTTTATTCAGTAGTCATCTACCCTTCTCCTACTCTATGAAGTTCTCTTTCTTCTTCTTCTGTTATATCATATTGTTTCTTCCAGTCCTCCTCAGCCTCTGTCCTTTCGTTTATCTCCCGAAGTCTTCTTCTTTGCTCCTCCTGTTGCTCCTCCCGCTGCTCCTTCTTCAGTTACTCCTCCCACTACTCCTTCCTCAGTTGCTCCTCCCGCTGCTCCTTCTTCTTCCTTTTCCTCTTGCTGGATCAGTTTCAGTTCTTTCAGGAGTTGCAATCCTTGTTCAAGAGAATTTATTCTGTGGTATTTGCCAGCATATTGGAATTTCAGAAAAATGGGATATCCCCAACTGTATCTTATCCCAACTCTCTGTAGAACTATGATGCAGGGTTTCATTTCCCTTCTCCAATTTATTGTTTCGCGGCATAAGTCATTATAAATTTCCACTGTGTTATCTCGATACTTCAATATTCCTGGATTCTTTCTAACAGCTCTCATCAAATCATCTTTCTTGTTGAAATTCGCAATTCTCATTATAGTATCTCTGGGAATTATTCCTCTTTTTGCAGCTGACACACGATGAATTCTCTCTATGTCATGATCTTCCCATAAAATCTCAGGAACAATGCTTTTTAGCCATTTTAAAACTTCCTCTTTCAAGGATTTTTGACTTTGTTGTGGCTGCTCTGCGAATTCACGAATCCTCACGTTGTTTCTTCTGTTCTGGTCTTGGAGCTGGATAATTTGTCTCTCTAACAAAGAAATCTTGCCATCATGTTCTGCTAGTTTGGTCTGCTGATTCCCTTGGGTTTTTTTTATATTATCCACTTTAAGGTCCAATGCTTTTAACTCCTGTGAGATTTTTTCCTGCAATTGCCCCATTTCTGCCCTTATATTAGATGTTATTGTAGTAACAAGAGCTTGATTAGACTCTGTAATAAGCTTGTGTATAAAAGTTTTTATCTCTTCATTAGCTCCGTTCGCAGCTTTCTTCGCCGCCATTTTAATGACTTTTTCGTCTCCGTTAGAGTTTAAGTTTATATTTTCAAAATCTCTAACTAGACGATTATATGTTTTATCTGTTGCTGTAGGTCGCTTCCAAACAGGGTGTTTATAGACCTTTTTTAGGCGGCATATATCTCAAGGACCACAAAGGGGGGAAAAAAAAACTGTTTTGCTTTCGGTCCGTTTCAACAGTTATTTGCAGTTTAAACAGAGTCTTTTATTTTCCCTCCAGTTGGAGAAGAATCGAAACCAATCCACTATCTTATCTTACATTCTTTCCCACATTATTCAATTAATTACTCACATTCTTTCTTTGTTTTGAAAAAGGCTTCTAGAATTATTTTATAATCATCTGTTCCAGGAGTCGAATATTTAGCCTCTCTCTGCCATCGTAGTTGGCTCCTCCCCCCCGAAACAAATTTACTTTGAAATACTTTTTTTTCTCATATACAGCACCTGATAATTTGACACTTCAATCCTGATGGAAGGTGACTGCAGCCTAAATTGTATCATAATTTTGGCACTCTGATTGTAGATTTCTGTCACTGTCTTTCTCCGACTTCCCTCTTTCCCACTCTACATTGATATGGAGTTTACATGGCTGTAACATGGATTAGGTTAACATCCAGATCTTGGAGTTTTCAGTGTACTCATCTGTGAGGCCTCTGCATGGGATGTACTGGTCAGGAGGAGGAGAAAGTGAGATTTCATCCCAAATATTTTGTAGTTAATGCAGATTTAGGATTAATATCCCAATATTAACACACGGATATGTGAGACCCTTAGAATAGTCAGGAGGAGAGAGGAGAGAAGGAAAGGGGATTTGTTCTAAAGATCTTAGCATTAACATGGATTGAGGTAGATATCCAGCTGTCAGGGTCTTTGGAGTACATTTATTTGTGTGGAGAAGGAGGAAGAAGAGATAATATTAGCTTGATTCTCAACATTTTAATGTTATGAGTCCAATTGAACTCAATAAATCTTGTTCTCTTCCTTCTCTTCTGTATTCTTCTTCTTGTACCTGTTTTTCCTATCATGGGAAAACATCTGTTTGACACAGGAAGAATAATCAGGGTACTTAAAACCAATTTAAAATTTTTGGAATGGAATTCCACTCTCTTTTCTGCTGCCCTTCTCCTCTTCAGCCACACTAGTCCACACCACATGCAGGTTTTGAAAAATCAATGTATGGAAAATGCTTGGTGTAGCACTTTTATTTTCTAAATGTTCTGTAACTACACACAACTGAAAACACCAGAACTGTGGTTTTTCTGGAAAACTGTTCAATTTTACTTTCACATTGTCAAATTTCACAAAAATAATTTAAAAAAAAAGTTTCTGCAAAGCTACAGACAATTCTGAGGGGTTTCTTTCTTTTTGTTTTGTTTTCTCTCTTGCCTGTGTTTCTTGAGCAATTGGGAACTCCCAATTTGGTCATGATCAGGAAATCAATGAATTTCACTCCTCTCCCTAATATATGGTGTGTGATGCTAATTTCCACAGCAGTTTTCTGTCTGTCTTAATATTTGTTTCAAGAGGCCCTGAACATCCATTTATTAACCATAGTTTCTTCAATACCCCACAAAAGGGAATGCAGTGAAAAAAAATATCAGACCCACCATGCTGGATCAATGCTAAGTCCAACACTGAAGCCACACAGTGACCACCCAATTGTCTATGGTGTAGGATGCAGTGGCAGAGCTTGGAGTGTGTGGAGGAAGGCGGGGTTATGGTGTGAGGGGTGTGGCCACTTTGCATCGGGGTGTGGTTGCAGTGCATGAGGGCACGGCCAGAGCATGTGGGGGCACGGTATGGGCTTGGACTCCCCAAAAACATTGCCATCAGGGGCAAATTGCCCCCCTGCCCCCATGTCCCTATGTGACTGGCAGGATGTGAGTACAACTTTATCTCCTATCTTCTGTTCTCCAGAAACTGATAAGAAGCCTTTAATACTGGAAGTGATATATAGATATAGCCATTCTGCCTAGCAGTCATTGGTGGCCTCAGGAATCATGGATTTATCTACCTTTCTTCAAAGCTGTTGAAACTGGTGGCCATTGCTGCATCCTTAGGTAAGGAATTTGACAGTTTAATAATTTGTTGCTATTGTGTGAGGATGTTCTTCCTTTTGTCCATCTTGAATCTCCCACCATTTTTGAGTTTTGAGATGCACAACTAACATGGACTGCAGTATAATTGGTTTGCTACATCCATTGCCTAGTTGCATGACCAAGTGAACGTTTTTATTCCAGTGCTTAATGGTTAATCAATGAAAACTGTCGTTTCAAAGACACAGAGTAAATAAATCACAGACAGTGCCCTCTGGGAGTTTTATGTTAACAGGGTGCAAATGGTTGCTGAATGCAGCAGCTTTGAGGGCAGGCAGCTTTGGAAAGGTTTGTTGTTATTTCATTATTTAATGGACACATTATACCACACAATGCATTTTTAAAAACCCCAAAAAACCTTGACAGCATATTGCTTCCAATTGATCCTCAGATAACCCAAATAGAACAGATCATATGTCATTTTCCAGTTGAGTTTATACTTCCATGTGAGATAGTATAGCTCCCGGGTGTTTTTAAAAGCACTCTTGATTTGACCCTTCAGTATTACCAGTTCAGACCTTGGGTCAACTGTGAGTTCACTGGATGGCCTTATGTAAGTTCTTTGTTTTCTGTGTGTGATAGGAAGGCATTATTTTGGGTGTCGTATGGACTATTGTGATGTAAGTTGTGGAAGTGAGGAAACAGCTAACCCTGGAATTATTAAGGTTTTGGAGTATGTCCGAATCCCCCAGCCAGCATGCCCAGGCTATTGACTTGAATTAAAGCACTAAAGTTGAATTCAGAGGAGCAAAGACATCTCTGAAAATAACTGGATGATGAATTTTGAATCACTGTTTAACTGTGGTTTGGTTCCACATGAATTGAGGAATATGAAGACATCTATGAAACAAATTAAGAACAGGTTAAAAGAGACTGACCTGAGATTAGATACGGAGCATATTTTTAAAATGCATGATCTTCTCTGTGACACTTTTCCTAAGAAAAGGATATACTCTCGAAGATATTCTCATGGTTTAACATTCCGCTTGTTAAGATAAGCTTTGCAGATACCTGATTGTGTACTTTGGCCTAAATCTAATGCTAGCTCTCAGAAAGGATTCATTTAATCAACAAGATTTACATGACTTACCACTCAGCAGTTGTTGCAATGGGTCTACTACTTCCAGTGAATTGCATTTAGCCCTACGTTTATTACTTAGATATAAGGAAAGCATGTCAAATCTCACCCAGGTACCCACCACCAATTTAGTTCTCGTTCATTATGATTTGTGAGGGAGGAGCAGACTCTTTTACTGTTGCTTCACAGACAGGACTGGGACCAGTCTGTGTCTATTCCAGAATTACAGATGTTGGCTAAATGTTAGAAGAAACTGTTTAGTTGTAGGAGCTGTTCGACAGTGGATTAGGATGCCTTGGGAGTAAAAAAGTAGTTATTCATTAATTTTCTTAGTGAAAGAAATGACAAGTAATTTTAGTAATTTTCTTAATGCTGTGAGAAAGTCTTTGAAAACCATGCAGTTTTTGAAGCCTATTCACAGTTCAGTATTTATTCTTTGCAAAATCTGCATGTGGTTGTTTTGAAAAGAAAACAGCATTGCCTGTGTAGGAAACAATCATTTTCTGCACGCGCGCACACACACACACACACACAATGTAGAAATATTTCTATGTAGAAATACTATTTTCATTTCAGAAAATGCTCTTTCCTGCACAGAGAATGCTGTTGTCTGCACAAAACCTCAAAGGTCTCTCCCTAAACTGCAAACCCCAGGATTCCATAGGAAGTTAAAAGTGGAATAATAGCACTATAACAGGCTAGTGTAGAAATGGCCTATGATTTTGATAATTTTTCAAATATTTTTGAAAATTCTTTTGTACTTCTTCCTGGGAGATGGTGGACTTCGATTCACTGGAAGTAGATTTAAACAAATTATTGGAACAGTAACTTTGTCAAGTTCTTCACTAAACATACATTTCTGCACATTTCTATTGCTCTCCTCACTCCTCTGTCTATGGAAGTTCTCTGTGTGAAGTAGTACCTTTATTTTCCAAGGACAGCCTATTTGGATAAGCATTATTGGAGAGGACTATGGATGTTGAATGAAGCAGAATGGATGTTGAATGGATGTTAAATGAAGCAGGACCTGATCAGAAGGGACCCCAGTGAAAAGCATGGAAATGTGCCTTCTGGACTGCAACTTTTAGAATCCCCCTTCTCAGTCAGATGGCCACTAGGGGATATGAGGTATTATAGTTTAAAAACGGAACTTTGTTAAGCAATACTGTCAGGCCAGATGGAAAATCAAACACCATTGTGGAGAATTTCATGGCCCATTATCCCTGTGCATGAGCACGAATCCATGAAAACTGGGCCAGATTAGAAAGAAGTCCAGTTACGTATATATTTATTTACGGGCTTTTCCCATATGGCTGAACATTTTACATTATTTGGGTGGTGCAGGAAGCAGTAGTATGATCTTACCAATCTTCTGATGTAATATGAATGTAGGCTTGATGGGATTCCAGTTCTCCAGCATGTCAGAGGCAATAGTAGCTTGGACATGTGCAACTACTTGGTTTCATTGAGGGACAGACCACAAATAACCTCAGGGCTGTATGCAGTGCTTGGTTCAAAAGCCTTCTAAAAGGTAAGTACTCATGCTTCAGTACAAATTTCTGTCCCTTCTCTATATGGGGAGGAAGAGAGAAGGGGGAGAGACAGGAGAGACAGAGGGAGGGAGGGAGGGAGGGAGAAGAAGGGTAGAGAGAGAAGAGAGTGGCAAAAAGAAAAGATTCTTCTAGTGGGACAAATGTATTGGGAGGTTATGAGATTGATTTCTGTAGTTCTTAGGTTTCATTTTAATTCTGAGACAGAACAAAAAAAGTCCTTTTCATTCCCCCTCCTTTTAAAAATATCTAAGGCCCTTTCCACACCTTACCTTCTTCCAGCGCTGGAGTGCGGGGATCGTGCGAGCAGCCTCCAGAGAGAGGCTCTCGCAACCCTGCTGCTTCAGCTCTGCACGAGCTGCCTGCTCACGCGAGAGCCCCACCTCTTCCTTCCGTAGTGCAGCCTGGGAGTTTCCCAGGCTACGCTGGGGCAGGAAGCACCACTGGCGGGGCTCCGGAGACTCCACATGCCAGGTAAGTGCGCACGGAGTCCGGGAGCAATGCGCAATTGCACACCATTTTCAGCTTCTAGCTGAAAATGAAAAGGTGCACAATCAACGCCTGCCCTACCCTGGAGCATCGCACTATTGTGAGTGCATCATGCAGATCGCTCCTCACAATTGCACGATGCTCCAGGTGCCCTTTTGCATGGAAAATGCCATGCGGTAAGGACCTAAGAGTTATAGTACTAGAGTTCCCAAGTAAAGTGGGACATTTGCATTACAACTCTAAGAAAGAAAGGCTTAGGTCCAGGCTATTTTATCTCCCTATATGGGACAGCCAGTGTGATTTAGTGGTTTGGACATCAGACTATGACTCTGGAGATAAGAGAACATTTGCCCTTCAAACCTCAGCAAGTGTTTGTCTCAGCAAACCATGCCCTAGTGTTCATCTCAGCAAACCTTTTGAAGAGCCCTAGAAATTGCCACAAGGAGTCCCCTAACAAAATGGACATAGAAGCCACAATCAGTGGCAAAATAAAAGGAGTTAGAGAACTCATGTTCCTTTCACCAAATCTGGAAAAGCCCCAAATCCCAAGCTGCCACCAGTTTCAGCTCTGTCCACTGCCTACGTACGGCTCCGGACAGATTATCCCCATGGGAATGTAGTTCTCAAAAGAAAAAAAGTTGCCAGTTCTTAATTTAATATAATGAAAAGATAAATCCAATGACCTATACAACATTAAAGCATAATGTAGTAGGAACAGAGCTACAAAGCAAGTGGAGAAGGAGGGATGGTTCAAATATGGGTTTTCTTTCTTTTCTTTTCTTATCTTTTTTCTTTTGTCAACAATAATTAATGTCCCTACACTTCAAATCAACAATTCCTTTCTCTTAGGCATGTATCACTGTGGGAGTTCGCTACTACATCACTGATAAATAAATGACAGCTTTCTGTAATGCACAATTCTTGGCTGAGTAGATGTGCTTTGAATCAAAGAATCTGCCTTCCGTACAGATCTTTCAATCCAAAACCTGCATTCTCAGCTGTGACTCTTCCTCACTTCCTCTCTTTTCAATTCTATTTTTCTTCCTGTCTGCATTTGTTTTATTTTCTGGAATTATTTCCCCCTAACACTTCAGCTTTGATTACAGGCTTCTGCAGCTCTCTCCCTTTGCGTGCCCTGTACAGACAAAATAATTTAGTTTTGTAACTTGCTCTGCAAAGCAGTACATTAAGTGTGAGACATGACTAGGCCAGTGCCAAACACAATCTCTTGTGGAGAGGAAATGCAGAAGCCTTTATGTGAAGAGTTATTTATTTATTGGATTGATTTAAGTAGAGCAACCACTGTGGCATAGACAAAGTTCTGGAATAGCTTTATGAATACATTCAGGATGCTGAGAAGTAAGTTGAATTTTTCTTTCCTGTCAATTCTCACTTATTTTTTTCCGGAACCAGAAACAACTTCTTATGAGTGACATCTCAGCTAGATACTTTACCTGCTTCTGCAACAAGGAGATCTTGATGATTATAGTTAAGTAGCAAACTGTCTGTCATTGTAATGGGTGGTATGTGGAAGGAGGGAAGACTTGTATCTTGGGAGGCTGGTGTGTGTGTGTGTGTGTGTTTATGCTCTGTGCATACATATATTATGCCAAATTACTGGATATCTGTGAGGGCTAGGGATATGCATCTATAAAATCCTTGCACATGGATGTCCCTTCTTTCCCCCCTCCAGGTCTGGTCCTTCAAGTTTTCTGTTGTATTTTCAGAGGATAATATTTGTTCCTTTATTGGTTATTTTCCCCCAAACACATACCTATTTCTGCAAATTTTTTAAGTTGTGTGCATTGCTTGACTGAACCTCCCTACCCCTTGACTAAAGCATACATAAGAAATATTTTGCATGCGTATGAAATATGCATATTTTTCTATGCATACTTTGCAGGTGTGCACAGAGATTTGAGATACATCCACAGTGCAAAGACTCTGGAATGCCAACAGCATCTACCCCATGGATGGCCCAGGAACTGCAGAACAAACTTATTAACACCTCAGACTGAAAATGAATTCCTCTCACATCCTCATGAGATCTGCACTAAAAGTGTCCCTAGATGTAGATGGGCTTGAGAAAGTTACTTTTTCAAACTACAGTTCCCAGCACAGCCATGGAAGTTTTATTCCAGAAAAGCAATTTTTCCGTGTTTTTCCAAGAATGTAGTAATCTTAACTTGGAATGAGTGGCCTTCATTCATTTTTACACATGAATGCAAGCTGGAAGGCTACATGGTTTCCCAAGAAATGAACGCAGCAGCAAATGGGTATGCTTCAAGGCAAACACATGCAGGTCAGGCTAGACTGTATGATGCAGTCAATGGGCTCATCTGTGTTCTAAGATGACATTAAGCCAGCTGCAGATGCTGATAATGATCCATTTGGTAAAGATGATTTGGTAATTAAAACTGAGATTAATTAACTCATCAGGATAAAATGGGGACAGCTAAATTACTTCTGCCAGGTATGCTTCCAAGAAGCACTGGAATGCATTCGTTATGGGTTAAGAAAGGAGCTAGGTTCTAACTGCCTAGAAAAAGAAAATAATAACACTGGTATCATTCATTTCAAAATCTTAGTAATTTAAAGAGAAGCAAAATGTCTATTACAGGTAAGCAGAACTCATTTTAAATGGAGAAGGACCATTTAAACTTAGTATCACTGCAGGTCTCATCTTACTGACAGAGTACATGGTTCTGTGGTATTTCATTGTTGCTTGAAACCTTGAAAAGCTGCTACAAGATAGAGGAAACTGGATTGGGGTGGGTAGTCCTTTGGCCTCCAGAAGGTTGGGGCTATCACTCCCACAGTCTCTTTCAATTGGCCCTGCTGGGCAAGGCTAATGGCAGTTGTTGTCCAGCTAGCTAACTTGCTCTCCTTCCTATAGCAAAAATGTTACCATACCACTCCCACTCCGTGATATGCTATAATTGGCAAATATCATTTGATTGGCATGAAATATAAATTATACACTGCTATGGCTGAAAATGCTACTCTGGCAAAGAGGACTGGCTGAATATATGTGAAAGAAGGTCAGATGAGACCTCAGGGCATGACCAGGTCACATTCAAAGAAACTCCAGTGGTAATGAGCTTGCAAATGTCCCTCAACAACTTGACCTTTATAAACAATAGCACCTGAAGGCCTCCACAGTTCAACCTGCTTCCTCTTCCTGCTGAAATTTCCCTTTGTTTCCACACCTGCCCAGCCATTAAGGAGCTATCATGATTTCCATCAGTTCTTTGTCATCTAATGCTAAGACCATTAGCTTGTTCTGCACCCCATTGTTTACTCTGCCAGTAAACTATTAACACCTTCCTCCTCAGGGCTGAAACAGGGTATTTAAACCCTGGCTTTGAACTAGATAGCTAATAGTACTCTAGATATAGGTGTCATTGTGCTGCTCCAATTCCCCTTCTTGTATTACCCTCAGACCCTCAGTCTGAGCCACATTGCATTGTCTTTTTTCTTCAGGATAGGTAAATATCACCCACTTAGCCCTAACTTCTCACTATCCAGTTTCTCCCTCCTTTCCTTCACTCAGCCTTGTGAGATTGTGAGACTGCTTGGATCTTGTGTGTGATTGAGACATTCCCCCAATTTAAAAAAAAAACACTTTTACTCTCCAACTGGTCTCCCTGCATTAGCACCGATATATATATATAGTTGTAAAAGATCCTGTAAGGTGTCCTCTCTGTTGCAGGCCTCCCATTTGAGTTAATAATTTCCCACTGTTTCATGGAGGCACTGGTATCATGGGTGGATCTCTGAGTGACCTACCTTTTGGGGTAAGGAAAGTATTGATTGACCTTTGGTTCCATCCAGTCCTGTATCTTAAAACAGAGTTTAGAAATGTTACTTCTTTTGGATTATAACAATCTGAATCTCACAGCTGCAATCATTCCAACAGCAACTTTCTCAGGCCTGAGCATAAAAGCTTTAATACCAACGAGTCAGTTTTACAGGAGATTTTCCCTAAATGTACAGTCAAATCTTGTCTTGTTATTCATCTGGAATGAGGAGAAATTAGTTACACTTCTTGGATTCCATGCTACATTGTCATCCATTCACTATGCTTATTACCTTGACTGCATTTCTGTATTTTCTGTTCGTTAATAAACAATAATAGTCTGATGAATTAAATTGGGGTGGTCTTCATTCTGACTGGTTAGTTCTGTGATCCTTTAACAAAGCTGCAGTTACCTTTCCCAAATCTTTTTTGTGTGTCAATCCATACTTTTTTGTGTGTCAGTCCTTAAGATGGCAATTCAACACAATGTGCACTGTATGAAAAGCCACATAGCTTTGTCTAATGCTTCCACTAAATAATCCATAATAATTTATTCCAAGGCTACCAATTGTGATGGGACAGGTCATGTATTAAAAAGGTACAGTCACTCAGACTTCAAGCAGAGTTAATGAGCTTATCAGTGGTGTAGAAGGAAGCTTATAATACTATAGAATATCGTAATGGATTTGATGAGCAGATTTGTTTTTAATGAGTCATAGAAGCAGAAATATAGCCTTCTCCTCCAAAGAACTGTGTCTGATGGAGCTTAAGAAGTGAAGTGGGGATACCATATGAGAAAACACATACACACCATCATTTTCTTGAATAATTCAGCAAGCTCAACTCCCCATAATGTTTGTCCATTGAAGCTGAAAACATGACTTTCTTTTATCAGTTTCCTATCATTTCCTTATGAGTTTCATATCAGTGGAGGAATTATGTGTTTGATGACACTCACTGGCTTTGGTTGGATCACAGATTTTGAAGTGTGATTTCCTGACGGGCAGATAGATTTTCTTCTCTCTATCTCGTAAGGACTATAAAACTGAGAAGACTGAAGGCACCTAGTTTGAGCTTATAATACAGAGGCCTAAATTGAATTGCTAGTCCTAGCTAGAGTAGGCCAACTGAATCAATCTTTTAATGATGAAACGATACATATGGACATTCACTGGATCTATGCATACATGGAACTAGCAATTGGATTTAGGTTACAGACAACAGCATGCCTATGAGCCAGTGTGAGGGAAGGGTTAGAATGTTGCATTGAAGCTTGGCTGATCCAGGTTCTAGCCTTCACAGAGCCAGGAGAGTCACTGGGTGACCTCAGACTAATCACTTTCTCTTAGCCTTACACAGCAACCTTACACAAGATAATATGGAGACGGTGAGAGCCATACAGGCCACACTGAAATTCCTGTAGAACAGCTATTATATACGCATGTACCTAATAAATATCTTTGTGACTCAAGAAAGAAGGAAGAGATTGAAATTCAGCCCCTGGGATGAAAAAGGGTTGACTTCCCATATTTCAATTGCTATAACTGTAATAATATTGAATATTTTTCCTAGGAGAATGCAACAAACTAAGTCCATTTCCACACTACACTGTTATAGTGCTATTATTCCACTTTCAGCATCCTATGGAATCCTGGGATTTGGAGTTTAGGGAGGGGCCTTTAGAATTCTCAGTCAGAGAAGAAGCTCTTTGGCCTCAGGAAACTACAAACCCCAGAATTCCACAGGAGATTGAAAGTGGAATCATAGCACTATAACAGTGTAGTGCAGAAATGGCCTAATGCAATGTGAATTTATGATAGAAACAGGAGTAATTACTCTGAATGCTATAGTAAGGTAAAACAAGGGTGTGGGGGGAAGAATACACTTCTGTACTTGGTTACAGAAGCCTCTAAAACTGACTCCTATGTGTGCAAGTAAGGCCACTGTTATAGTGCTGTTATTCCCCTTTCAACATCCTATGGAAAACTGGGGTTTGCAGTTTAGGGAGGAGCATTTAGAATTTTCAGCCAGAGAGCTCTTTGGTCTCAGTAAACTACCAGCCCCAGAATTCTACAGTACGTTGAAACTGGAATAATAGCACTATAACACTGTAGTGCGGAAATGGCCTAAATTAGCAGCTGTTTCTGGGAATGAAATGCCACATGACTATCTTCTTCTCAAAAAAAGGAAACAATAAGACTATTTTCTCTGAAGAAAGTTAAAGTGACCTCAGCAAGAAGAAAGGAAGCACTCAAAACCTGAGTGCATAAATCTGACAATGACCATGAGAGGATTTTTGACACATCTGCATGCCCTTAGTCTCTGCTTCTTTCTGATCACTTGATGTGTGTTGAAGCCTTTTTTACTTATAACAATAATTGTTAAGAATCAATTATGCATTTAGTAAAGGTACATGAAGTTTTCATGAAACTTCAAGACAGCTCAGGGAATGCAGGTGTAAAAGCAGACCAACCGTGGGCTGTCTCCACCATTCAAAATATTTTGCTGCATAACATGAAGTACAAGAAGATATTCAATATATCCCTTATTACACATCTAGTAGTCCTGAGGATCACATGTTGGAAGAAATTTGAAGGAAAGCAATAACAAGTTGACAAGACTATAGTGCAATCTTGCATCAACACTATTGATGGGACAGTGCCTTCCACCAAATCTTAGAATGACACAAGAAGCTCAGGGCAGGCTGTGTAGCACATTCAGCTCTGTTCTCCAAAAACTGTCTTCCACTTGTATACTGATGCACTAGGCATCTTCTCTTACAAACTCTGCAGTACAGCAGCAGTGGCAGCCATGTATGCCACACCACCACCATCATCATCATCGTCATAACTGCACCACCACTGTACATGACATTTTACAAGTAAAAGAACAACAGAACAGTTCACTGTTCTCAGACTTACAATCTAATTCAAGGCACAAAACCCTTGTAAAAGTGGAGAAATCACAAATAACTCCCCGTGTGATTCCTCCCCTATTCCCTTCCAGGGATCCCCCCTCCCATTTCCTTGCCTTTTGTATGCTGGGGCCAGAATCAAAGGAATGGGAGGGGGACATCCAGAGGGGAGAAGGAAGGCTCTGTGAACCTTCCCCCTCCCCACCCCGCAATTCTCTTGCCTTTTGCCTTGGCATGAATTCTCAGCACTGGGGCCAGAGGCAAGGGAATGGGATGGGGGAGCTCTGGAGGGGAGAAGGCACATGCATGCCTCTCCTCCATTCCTTGCCTTTTGTCCGGGCATTTGCCTTGTTTCTCCATGCCCAGCAAAATACAAGGGAATGGAAGGAGGAGAACGGGCAGCAGGCATACGTGTGTCTCACAGATTATCAAATTTGCAAAGGTCAAACCCACAAATGTGGGAGGAAGGACTCTACACAAAAGGAAAAGGAAATAGCAGGATGGCAGCGGATTAGGTCCAGCAGATACTACCAATTCTTTTCTCCCTCCAACCCCAGTAGTGGTTGGGATGGAAGCAGGGCCTTTCATCTGCTCCTGGGCCTAGACATGATGGGGCAGTGCCTCCCTCTTCCTCTCTCCTTCTTCGTCCAGGGCAGTGGCAGTTGGGATATGAGCAGAACAATCATATGGCACATGCAACATTTGGTGGAATGTGAACTTGTCCTCAGACTGCTTTCTTACTGAGGGGTCTCAGTCAGTGGCACTGTCTGTGGTGCTTTGACAACACAGCTGTCCAAACCAGGGCAAAAATAAGAAGCAAGGCAACTAGTATGGCAGTGCCATGGAGGATGGGAATGAACAAGGGCTCAAAGAAGCTGCCACTGTCCCTCATCTCTTGGCATCCACTGCCTAGAGCAGCACCTCACTCTGCATTATAATAGAGCTGGTCCAGGTCACATTCCTTTATTATACTTTAACAATTGTCGGATGGGGAAAATAAGACAATTTCCAGGCAGCAACCTGGCTAGCAAAACAGGTTGCCTTTTTGACTACAGCTCCCAGAACCCCCTAGCAATCATTTCCTGATGGATTCTGGGGGATGCAGTCCAAAAAGCAAATGTTCATGCCCTGCTATGAATCATTTCCTCACAAGATATTAAAATGCCACATGACCATATGACAGTTTTTCCAGAATTATCTAATGTAAGTCATTTAAGTCCAGATGGTAATCATTTCATTTAAAATATGGCAGGAAAAAAGCTGTCTCATTCCATCATTAAGACAGAAGTCTCACACGCTCTCTTGTTCTCTTTAAAACAAAAACAACAACAAAAAACCACTAACATTATTTATCACCATAGTGTAAGTTATTCCCTATAAAAATAGCCCCAAACTATTTTCTCTTTGCATATGTCTCTAGAAGCAGTAGGGAGGACCCTTTGATCTTACATCAAAATCAAAAGGAATATTACAGAAGACTTCTTTCTTTTCTTAAACTGACAGTGTGAGCACTTTATCATTGAGGCAAAATGCAGGAAAACACAATTAAAATTTAAATTGAGTAGATAGAAGCAGGAAAGGACAGCAAAGTTTAGCAGAGCAGCAATCCCATTGTTTTGCTAAGTTAAGCTCAAATAGCTGAGCCCAGAACTGAGGCAGGCAAACATACCATCCTGATTAAGGCTGGCAGTGCCTTCCTCCCTTCTTCTCTCCACAGTCTGAGCAGGGGTGCTGCCACAGATAAACATCCTTCCCTCTTGTGCTTGCCCACTCTGTGACAGCACACAAGTGCCACAGTCCAATTTTGTTGTTACTGGACTGCAATTCCGATCAGCTGAATTCAGTGTAACCAACTGCAAAGGATGGTGAGAGGTCTACTCCAAGAACATCTGGAGTACCATAGGTTGACCCCTCCTGGTGTCTGGGATTACAATGTCAGAAATGCTATTTGGTGCATCACTAAATACAATTAAAAACAGAAGTTACATGAGACATTGCTGGAAATGACTCAGTGCTATAACAAATTTTGCATCAGTAAACAAGTGGAAGATAGTTTTTAGAGAACAGAGCTGAATGTGCTACACAGCTTCATGGGTGAATGGAAGGTCATTATGCTTAAGCGTCTCTTTCTCTCCGTGAAATACTGATAATACTAACAATTATTCTGAAAGCAGGATAATTTACTTAGATATTAAGCTTAACATTTGTACTGTTTCTGCCCACAATTTGTCCACTTGCAATCCAAGGTCCCAACTTCCCTGCATACCTTCTAACATTGATTACGGTAGATATTTCTTTACTGACCTTAGGCACTTTAGTCTGGTACAGTACTACCTATGCACTATTTTTCAAGCTGGTTGCTTATATGATGCTGATATAGATTTATACGGGGAAGTGGACAAAATGTTATTTCAACCTTTATGTGTCATCCTAAATCATTTCCTCATGCAAATTTTGAAGCTACTGGTACCAGATGTTTCCACAATAAGTGTTTTATAAATCTCAGAAAACCTACCCTCAAGTTCTGTTATTGTTGTCAGGACAACACTGTTCAAATATTATCAATGCCCATAGCCTATATCTGAAGACAGCAAGTGCCAGGATAGGCAAGGAATAGTAGGGATGTTACCATATCCTACCACCCTCTCCTATGAGATATGCAATTTTCATAAATTGGACTTAGCAATGGCCAGAGAATGTGACCAAGGTCACACTTACCAGAGACGTGTTTGGAGTCATGAGGGTGGAAAAGTCCCAATAGGATTATGCAGAAAACCCCAACATTGATAGGTTTGTGCTAATCCCTTCACCGATTCAGGGTCTTGGCACATACAAACACAATGGAAGACGAACTGTTCAGCTACAGCAATCAGAGACCATCCCTAAATCCTACCCTATGGACAGCTTCCCTATACACCCTACCTGACCAAACATTAAGAGATTGTCATGAATTCTATCAGTGTTTTGTCACTACAGAGTTAAAACAATCGGCCTATTCAGGACCCCTTTGTCAGTCCAATGGGAAAACTATTATGGCTTTGTCAATGCACCCCTTCAGAGTATGAAATAGGGTATAAAAATCCTAGCTTCAACCCCAGCCAATTATAGTATATAGAACATAGTCCAGACTGCTGTTCCTCCATGATACCCTCAGATGCTGTTCGAGTTACTCCACTGCTACCTCCTTCTTCAAGATTGGTAACTATCATCTCTTCCACTCCTAACCTCTCTATATCCAACCTTTCCCATTTCACTTTCTGATAACTGTGCATGGTTCTTAAGAGTGGCTGATTTCTTGTATGTTTGTCAATTCCAATAAAATATTTTGTTTAACTTTAACTGGAGTTCTCTCTACAGTTACTACTGTTACACATAAGTGAAAAGATTCTGTTGTTGCTCTCCTCTTGCAGGCCTCCTTTGAGCTTTAATTCCCCCAAATTCTAAGGAGACACTGGCATTGTGGGTAGACTCCAATGTCCCCCACTTCTTAGGGTAACAAGGGGAAGCAGCTACCAATAAGTCAAGCCCATCTAGGTCATATACAAGTAATCAAAAGCACTGATGATGAAGGTGGGAGCAGAAGCAGGATCTCAGTCATTCCAAAATGCATCACAAAAGCCAGCTAAGTCAAGATGGCAAGAAGTCATGATAACAAAAATAACCAAGGGAAAAAAATGAAAGGGAAAGGTAGAGAAATGTAAAATTTATGCTAGAGATTTAAATCAAAATAAATCTACAAGCACCAGAGCACTGAAAACTTTCTCTTGGCAGGCCACAAATTTTGGAGACATCCATCAGTTCCAAATGAGATAAGGGCCCATGTTGTGCAGTTTGTCATCATCTGTATCTGCCACTAGCTGCTCTAACTCAGGGAGGAAATCATTATATGAAACCAGAATCCCTCCCATGTATCAGATCCCTTGGTTTCCACAGAATGAGTTATGAGTTATAAGAATGAGTTGTGAGTTATAAGTTATGACAGGCCAAACAATCTATAAAAAAAAAACCAACTGGCGAGGAGATAACCCTTACGTTCTGCATCCTTGTTACCCTGACTGCTCCCAGGTTATTCTCCAACTTTTCAGATGAAGTCTGTCCTTCTTAATCTTATGAACAAACACTGTGAAACCAGAAAGGACAAGATTTGCATCTGAGACTGACTGCATGTTAAATATGACCACTCAGTGGTGGTGTTAGCTGGTTGGGTTTTAGTCCAAATGTTTAAAAAAGCCATCCAAATTGCTGGACCTATTTGAAGACTGGGTGTAGCACCTTGGAAATTTCATTTAAAGATTGGACTAAAACCCAGAGCTGATCTCTTGCCCCACTCACATGTAATCACCAGCCACCACTGTGTCCTCTACTGACCTAACCTATTTTTTTGCTAATTTCTTCTCTTTGCTTCACAGACTACTCATGTGATGTCTGATGCAAGAGGAAATAAAACAGAGAGCTGAACACAGTGCTAAAAGTTCCTCATCATTATGTAATATCATCGTGTACACCACCACTGTGTAACCTGAGCTGTAAAACAAAGTTTTTGCTAATTCGCTTTTTCCCCGTTGTTACAAGAGCTTTTTCAAATTGTTAATTATTGATAAATGTCCTCAGATTTTTAGAGAACTATCAGTTAATACACACACACACACAAACACCAGAAACCTTGTTGGTGACTTTACAATGACAAAAACTAAATTACATAAGTGAAATAATCTCTGGTAAAAAAATTCACTCCTTTTTCCTGTTTTGCTACATCATGAATAATTTTGTACAGCTGAACTTTGTAATAATATCACAGTCAATGTGCTGATTTTTTGTTAAATTCACCTAATGCTGAAAATGCTGGAGATTTTATGGAAGCTTTAATAAGAATATGGTATTAATGTATCTTACAGTCTGCTTACAGCAGGATATACTGCCCACATTCTTAATAGGTTTTGTTATATTTATCATGCTGATTGTGTGATCCTGATTTGGTTGGGATCACATAGAAAAGAAGTAATTTCAAAATCAAATTGACACCAAAGCAGTTGTCAATCAGGGCTGCAAACAGAGTGAGTAAAGCAGTGGAAAAAGTGAGTTGTGGGGAGTGAAGAAATTGTATCACTAGCAATGAAACCCTGCAATCACAGGACACGAATGGGATTGCATGTAAGCAGGGGTCAAAGCTGTCAGATGAATTCTGGTGGTGGTCATTTAGATCTAGTTATTTTACTCTGTCAACAAGCCGACATAGAGTAAGGGTATGTTGCTTTGCTCTCAGCTTATGTGCAAGTTGGCAAGGGAGCTGTGTTGTGACCACTTCCAGGCATGTTCTCTGTTCCTCTGAACTTTGGCTGAATTTGCAGAGGTAAAATTGTTCACAATAAGCACCTGCCATATGAAGTCAGATTAGCTTAGCATAACAAACAAATACTTTCTCACCATAGGTATGATACAATCCATCATGGGGGAAGTAGTGGGACTCTGTATAGATTTAGGACCTTTCTGCACTACACTGTTATAGTGCTATTATTCCACTTTCAATCTCCTGGAGAATCCTGGGGTTTGCAGTTTACAATTCTCAGCCAGAGAGCTCTTTGGCCTCAGTGAACGACAAACGGCACAATTCCACAGGATGTTGAAAGTGGAATAATAGCACTATAACAGTGTAGTGCAGAAAGGGTCTTAGTATTTTAGCTTCATAGACAGTGATAACTTTTTAGACCATACACAATCTAGGCAGAGCTAGGAGTCATGAGGCCCTCCAGATGTTTTAAGATTGCAATTCCAAGCACCACTGACTATGTTAGGATTTACAGATCAAGGCAAAGTGGCTTTCACAATCACCTATGCCGCAGGACAGACAATTGTCTAAGCCAGTCCTTCCATATGGCTTTGGCTCTGAGGATATAAACACTCTGTATAAATCAATCATTCTAGGAATAGATGGCTTGGAGTCACCAGCTTCCATCCCCTGTCACCATAGCCCCTGCCTTCCCCTTCTGCCTGCAGTGTGTGGAGAAAGCAGAACTGCTTGTACAAAGATCCGTTACTATGTTGGTTCTACCAACATTTCCTCCCTCCAGAATCAGGCATTCAAGGAACAGGCAGCCTGAAGTTGATAACCTCCTTCTCCTGTCTCCATTGTCACTTCTTTTCCTTGCCACAAGTGGCTTTTTCTTCTTGCCACTATTTCCTTTACCTTCACCTTTGTTGTTGTTGTAACTGTGGCAGCAAAGACAATAGAATTCTGACAATGTATTTTCTATTATCTATAAAAAATAGTTGTCCTCTATTTAGGCACACTTTAGAAAAGTTGCTTTTCGGACTGCAGTTTCCCAAGCTCTGCTGGCACTGGAGGATTCTGAGAGCTGTCGTCCAAAAAAGTAACATTTTCATACTCTTGCTAAATTTTGGTATTGCATCAGTGGCATCTAGGTTTGAAAGAAGCACTGCACTTGGATGAGAGCCTGCCAGCTCCCTTATGATCAGTTCCAATGTTTAGTCACAACTGCTGTGAAAAAATATTACATCTTGTTTTCACTGCTGACTTCTCAGCTCAGCTCAGTTTACTGGTTTCTCATCCACTAATCAGCCAAGTAAAATGTGTCATCTTTTCATTTCAAACATTCTATTGTTTAGGATGAGGGAATCTAAAAATGGCTCAGAGGCTTTGGGACAGAAACTAGAGCTACATTGGCATGGCAAAAAAATAAAAATAAAAAAAAATGCAGCAGCAATCCTTTAAGAGATTACAGACTATTTTTATTGTCCCAAATAGAACCATGGTTTTAAGTTGATTTGTTTGTTTCCACACATTTCTGTCAGCATTAAATAGCTTCTTCCCATTCCAAGAGCTAAAAGAAACAAAATTATAATCACCTAGACCTATCATGGAGAACACATTTTTGTTGGAAAATATTATATAAATGGGATTGAATAATGGGTGACTAGGCTTTTGTAAAGTCATTATATTTTGTTCCATTAGAGATGGGGACCATCTTGCACTTCAGATGTTGTTGGATGGACATTCATTTTATCACTTATCATTGGGCATAGTGGCTAGATCTCATGGGCATTGCAGTCCAACCATATATAGAGGGCCACATGCTACCTATCCTTGTGTTATGTTTTCCTATCTTTATTCATATACCAATCAACAAAGCCTTTTTGTCATTAAGAAAAGAAATAACGATCTTCCAAGTTACAAGCCAAAAGCACTGAAATTGAATGCTTAAAGTTCTTGTGTCAACATCTGTAGAGATGCAACCCAGAATCCTGTTGGGGTTTTGTAAGTGGATTTTATGTCTGTGGAAATTAAAATTGGATAGTTCCTTAACATTCCTATCCAGTAAGGGGCTTCTGTTACATTACTACGTAGGGGGCTAGGAAAATGATCAATGTGCTTTGAGACATCAGCTAGGGAATGCTGCTGTACATTGTTAGAGTTTGATGCACATAAGGACACTCTTGTCAGTTTTCTACTAAGAATCTTTGCAATTCACTAACAGGGTTTTTTTTTAAAAAAAACTTATGTGCCACATAGCTAATTATACGTAAAGTTAAATAACGCAGAGTGTGGTAGAGAATTCTGGCTGTAGGCTCACATATAGTGCTTGCTGACAGGGAAAAGAGTATCTTTACTCCGCATATATAGCAGTTTGATACCACATTAATTGTCTCTGCTCCATCCTATGGAATCCTGGGATTTGTACTTTGGTTAAAATTCTTTGTTAGACCACTCTAGTGCCATAGGTGGGTGTGAGTGGAGATGGACTACACATCTCTCTAGGAGATAATTCTAATCTCACCAAACTGTATATTCCAGGATGGAGCCAAGATGATAACAAACATTATAACTATGTGACTTAGATTTTTTTTTTATCAACTTTGGTTTCATCCAGTGGTGTCCCTCTGATGACCGCCAGTTCTTTGATCAAAGAATGACTTCCTTTGGGGAAACAAGATAAAGGATTGACAATTCTCCTAGCAGCTCCTTTGTCACCAAATCTGATCCAGATGCTTGGGGAACTCTTCAGAACAGCATGGCATGCTCTAGGGGGCATGGAAACAATAATACTAATAAAAAAACTGCATCCTTCTCCATTCCACTTCTCCATTCTCCCTGGTTCTATGAGACCACCGTGAGCAGTTGAGCACAACTGGATAAAACTTTAAGGCCAATAGCAAGTGAGTGAATCTGAAGTTCCCGGGTTTCACAGTTGTGAGTGCCGCTACATGAAAGGTCCTGCCTCCAGTCTCCATCAGTCTCATATCTCTAGCAGTGAGATGTGTAACAGGGTCTTGAAAGATGATCCAAAGCTCCAGGAAGGTTCATAGGGGCAATCAAGAATTTTATTGACATTCATCAACTAAACAAGAATAGTTCAGCATTTCAATGTGTGTTAATGGGTTTATACATATTAGCATTTTTATACGATAAACCTCTCATGTAATACGAATAGTTGTGTGTCAAGCAAATTTGTACAGCTGACAGATAATGCTTTGGTATTTCCTTTGTGTCATAAATGACCTTAGTGTCTACGCAAGTGAAATACTGACCATTTCCACACGACACTGTTATAGTGTTATTATTCCACTTTCAACATCCTGTGGAATTCTGGGGTTTGTAGTTTACCGAGGGCAGAGAGCTCTTTGGCTGATAATTCTAAAGGCCCCTCTCTAAACTGTAAACCCCAGGATTCCATAGGAATAAGACACTATAACAGTTTAGTGCAGATACAGCCACTGTGTCACCTTTTTCTCTTGGGGCCTTTCCACACTACACTGTTAAAGTGCTATTATTCCATTTTCAACATCCTATGGAATCCTGGGGTTTGAAGTTTAGGGAGGGGCCTTTAGAATTCTCAGCCAGAGAGCTCTTTGGCCTCAGAAACTACAAACTTCAGAATTCCACAGGATGTAGAAAGGGGAATAACAGCACTATAACAGTGTAAGTGCAGAAAGGCCCTTGGTTTAGAAAGCTACCTCAGATAATTGGTTTGGTCTTAAGAGCTGTCCTTTCTAAAAGCTCATCTAAAGAAAGAATATTTACTTTTCATACAGAAATGGCTATAATGTAAGGTGTGTGTGTGTGTGTCTATCTGTCTATGTTTCCAGAGACTTGGAGCCAAGGAAAGTCAAACAGGCTGTGTGCAAATACTCTTGAGCAAAACAGGTGGTCAAAGATTTTTCCTAGTAACTGAGATGTTGCTGTGAGTTTGATGTGATTGAAAGTGACATGCAAAGCTTCTGCTGCACATTTTGTGATTGTTTACAGCCTGTCATGTTTGCAACAAGTCATAGGAAATACAATATGCACACTGCTTTCATTACCTGGCTCCCCTCTCCTTCTTTTCAAATTCCCTCATCTATTTAGTTACAGGTTGATTAAAAACATTGGTTGAATTATGTTTAGAGACATAAGTAGGTACATGAATAGAGCATATTTCCTTAGTGCTGTGGTGGCCAGTTTTTTTTTTTTTCAATTTTAATTTTTTAACATGTGCTAAAATATGAGATGGAGTGGTATTCAGGCACTTATATTTGTTTCTTTAAAATATTCATCTAATGGAGGAATTCTTAAACCAGGGTCTATTGAGTCCTTCACTTGCGTGGAAAAATTATTTCTGCTTTTCTTGTTACTTTGAATTTTTCATAGCAAGGTGATTTTTTTCCCCCATTGTAATTCTTTTTTCATTCCAGGCTAGACTTTATGCAAGAAATTCATTTTCAATTCAATAAAATAAATTGTATAAAAATTTTGTGTATACATTTATATGTATTTTTCTGGGGTGGAAGTCCATAGCTTTCATCAAATTCTCAAAGGGAACCATGCCCCACCCCCAAAATTAAGAACCATTGATATAATGGTACCCAAATGGTTTAAAACAGGAAATATAAAACTCTTCAAAAAATTACAATGAACTGCAGTTATATTTTGTTGCCAGTTCTGTGAGACCAACCAGGCTATGCATCTTACTTTGTTTAGTATATGTCAAAAATGAAAATTATGTGATCATGAAGGTCCTATCCTGACAGTTTTACCAGAAACATAAAGAAATATTCAAATTTTTCACGTGATGGAAATGTTTTTTGATTGTGTACGCTGATGTAGGTCAAAATCATTTCAACTCTAGTAAAAGCATAAATATTTCACTTAGTGTATAGTTTTGGAATTTTGAGGGGGCTATGGCTGGGGAGGACATTGACTTATTTTATGCAAAAATCGTTCCTCCCGTGCAGATCTTCAGGAGTGGAGAAAACCCTTTGTTTTCACACACACACACACACACACACACACACACACAAATATAGGCATCAGGTAGATTAAGCAGACTTCACAGGAAACTTGGAGACACAAAACAGCCCTGAGGTTGTCTGTAGCTCATAGGCTACACTTTTCTTATCCTGACCAATATCAGACCCTCCAACTGCCCAGATCTGGCAGGGACAATCCTGATTAATCCTCTGACATTCCACTTTTTCAGCTGATTTTAGAATGTCCCAGTTTCTTTGTCCTCCTCTCACTTTTCCCATTTGCTCTTAGTTTACTTCCATTGATACAAACTGAGGTCAAAGTACAAAACTAGTTTGCACTCAATTAACTCATCAGGGGATGGGAGGGGAGAGGATGGGAGAGAATCTTTCCCTTCCAGTTCTTGTCGTCTGTTGTTGTTTTCTGCTGTCAGGCTGAGTTAGATTTACAGCAGCCCTATGAATGAGAGATGTCCAAGTCATCCTATCCTCAACAGTCCTGCTCAAGTCCTGCAAACTCAGGGCTATGGCTTCCTTGATTGAGTCTGTCCTTCCCAGAGAGGTGAAGAAGGCATGGAATCTTGGCCTTCCCAGTATCCTCAGGCAAAAGCTAACTGCTGCAGCTTCTAGTTTGTGTGTTCTTCCTAATTAGCTTTTGTCAACTGGACTACACTGTGGCATTGTTTGGCCACATGTGTCCTGATTTTCATATCTTAACTGTGGGAGGGTATGTTACACCGTCTATCAGTAGCTCTCCACAGTTTCAGGCAGAGGTCTTTTTCCAAACCTACCTGGAGGTGCAGAAGATTGCATTTTGGATGCTCTGCATGTGAGGATTGTGCTCTGCTCCTGAGCAATCACCCTTACCCTTTGAATCCAGGCATCCAGACAGAATAGCTGGGGAATGAGCATTATGAGGCCATGATCAGAAATTTGGTTAAACAACACAGAGCTCCTTTATAGTTTGATTTCCTCAAAGGGAAGAAAAATGGGCTTTGCTCCAGGGCAAGTCGGGATCTCATACTGTTTTGCTAACATACAATGGAATTTGGCTCTGGGAGCTGGATGAAGGATCCTATGGAAGAAATTGTCAGATATTGTTTGTGAAATCAATAACACTAAAAAGTGCATCAAATATACATAAAGAAGGCGTGGGGGGAGACAATCTTGAATATAAAGAAAGCTGGAAGTCATTAAGCTGCACAATCCCCCAACCCCCCACAAGCACTGAGAAAATAATTTCCATGACATTATTTCCGATGCAAAGGGCTTCACTGGAAATGCCATCTTAGAACACTTCTTTACAATAGCGTGCAAGTGTGGGAGAGAGATATGTCAAATTTCTGCCAAGAAACTGCAAGTACTCACATGTTTGGCCAAAAGCAATAGAAAAGTTATCTGCTTAGCAAAATCTTGATGTCTGTCTCCTCCATCCTATATGTCATAGGTTTCCTTACCAAGGCTTCTGACAAGTGCTCTGAAATACACCAGTCACGTAGGGATGGGGGGGCAGGGGGGAAGTTTGCCCTGGGCAGCAATGTTTTTGGGGCATCCCAGCCCATAGCCATGCCTTCACACACCCTGGCCACACCCCCACATACCACAGCCACGCCCTCACGCACAGTGGCCATGCCTCTTGCACCATAGCCCCCCTTCCCCGTCCCCCACGCTCCAAGCTCCGCCACTGAAATACACACCTCAAAACACCAACAGCTATCTAAGGGAAAAGGAGTACAGCAGGACGGAATATTGCCATAGGCATCCTGAGCATAGTGACTCCAGCATTTCATGACTGATCTGCTCTAGAGAGTAGCAGCAGTGGCAGTAGATGCCCTGGGATGGGGAGTACACAATTTGCCACTCTTGGAGCTCCAACCCTCTGTAATGGATGGGATGGCCATGGAGAGATTGATGCTGAAGTTTCTACGTGTCATGTAAAACATGCCTTTGTCACTCACATACTGATCACAAAGGATCTGGCAAACTTTCATCCAGGTTCAAATCCAGATGCCACTGATACAACACCAAAGCTTACCAAGAGCTTATTGTTTGGACTTTAGCTCCCCAGATTCCTCAGCTAGCAGGGTCAGTGGTCATGCTGGTTAAAGAATTGTGGGGAAAGTAATTTTTCCAAGCTCAGCACAGCCAGGTTGAGACCTTCCAAAACAACTGGCACACATCAGATCGTCTGAGAGAAAAACTTGTATTCCTGAAAGATATGTTCTGACTTTCAAAACGTAGGTCTCCTTTCTCTTTCTATGTCTCTCGCTGTTCTGAAATGTTTCTATTGTTTTCACCATTGGAAATAACAAGGTGCAGGGAGAAAGTCAAATGCTCCAAAATGGGACTTGCATTCCTGGTATTCTCTGTATTTTCAACCATTTAATGCAGGTATGATCAAAAAGTGGTCTGGGTCTACATGTGACAGTAAATCTGGTTTTGTGGCTCCCTCCTGAATCTCCAGACAGCCCCCTTTCCAGACCCAAAAAAAGATCTAAGGTGGGCTGCAACCACTGACTCAAAGGCAGAAGCAGATGGGTGGCAGCAAAAAAGAAAGAGAATGAAGATCTGAGGAAGGAACAAGCAGGAGTGTCACCTCAGATGGAAGTGGATGATTAACGGCAAAAAGAAAGAGAATAGAGATCTGGGACACTAATGAGGAGGAGAGCTGAAGCCACCACCTTGAAGGCAGAAGAGGGCATCTGGTGGCAAAAAACCCCCAGGTTTTTAGACATTTGCAGTTTTTCGGACAAGGGAGACTCAATCTGTACACTGAGATAAACCACGCTTCTCTTACCCAGTCCACATACAGAAATGTGGTGTGGCAGTTATGGCAATGACAATGATGATGAGGTCACCTGCATTCAAAACCAAGAAAGCACAGTATCACGCCCCCATCCCAGAACCTAGACAGGACCCTTCCCAACAACACTGAGACATGAAAGGGATAATACTTATGGTAGCCAGTGTAGGTGGAAAAGGGAGAGCCCAGGATACTCTGTTTATATAGTAAGGATGTATCAACTAGGCAGACAGCTGGAGGAGGCTGTTAGCCTATATAAACAGGGAAGGGGATGGGGAAAAACCATTGTAGACACCTGATCTTATCAGTGGAAGCAGCACACCTTACATTTGGATCCCTTGCTTGTGTGCCTAGAGACCTTGACACTTCGTGTATGGACTTCATTACTGAACCGATATTCTGAATTTACTATGGACTCAGACTGCAAAAACAACAACTGGCTAACAAACTGTTATAAACTTTGCTCATGGCTGCTGCTAAAAGATAAAACAGAGCTGTAAACCTTGGCTGGCAGCCAGCACAGGACACACATGTAATATGCTGTGCATAAGTTATCTAAATGAATTATATTTGTTTTTGTTTCTCCCTATATCCTTCAATGTCTGCTGAAAGCAGAAATGAATGGCTGGCAGCAAAAAGAAAGAGACTGACAGTTTGAGAGACAAACAAGCAGGAATACCACAGCAGCTACCTTGAAGATGGGAGTGGGTGGGTGGTGGCAAAAAGAGAGAGACTGAAGATCTGTGAAATGGCAGGAGGTGTGGATTTATGCTGAACACTATGCTTGGATTCTTGTCATTTCACAGATCCTCAGTGTCTCTCCAGCCCCACACCTCATACACAACACAAGTAGTGAACAAAAAAGATGTGAGGTTATTCCACAAGGTGCCGTATTGCAAAATCCAAAAAAGTCTGAAATACGGAACACTTCCCTGAAACAAGTGCCTCACCACACCACAAATTCCAGGATTCTCTCAGTTAGAACCATGACAGTTAAAATGGTTTCAAGCTGCCATGATTGTGTACTGTGGATAAATTCTCAAGCTTCACAGTGACTTGTGACAGCCCTGGCTTTGGATTGTTTTCATATTATGTTATTTTAACTATCTATGTAAAGCTGCTATATGTGAACAAATGTTGTGCCTTATATTGTTTTTCAGCTTCCACTGTGCTCATTTTTTTCATGCACAGCATGATTTTTCTGGGCACTTATGGTAAATTGTTATAGGACTACTTTACCTTGGAAAGGTTGGCAAGTCAGCATACAAATGTGGATATAACTAAATAAAAATAACATGTATGAATAGATATGTCCAAACTAGCAATAAACTGATGCTGTCACCCCTAATCTCCACCAAATATTATTCTTTTAAAAAAAGAATCAGAAGGTACCAGAAGACAGAATCAGTTCATGGTAAGCTAAACAGGAACAAATCAGCACATATGCTTTTGAGAATAGGATTCCTTTCAATAGGGTTTGTGTGGGAGGAGTTTCTAACAGACTGTTCCCTTCAAATCTTTCACACATTAGCGATATGCCAGTGACAAAGACTGGAAGATTATTCATTTATCTCAGATAGAACGGTTCCCATCCATTTTCTCTGAGACATATCCCACATTCAGATGTCTAGCAATTAGGTAGCAATTGGCATTCATGTGCTCCTCTGATCTGATGAGAACGTTAAAGACTTTGCTTCTATTTTTGTTCATTCACCACATTGCCATTCCCAGCAGTCCTCCAGTCTCCTAATTACCCAACCCTCTGTTTTTGAATGAAATAACAGTGTAGTTGATGTACTACATTTTTATCTCAGAGGTGATCCCTTAGGGTTCTGAGCATTCTGCTCTTGGACCGGGAGGGCTGAACAGAATGGAAAAAAAGTTACATTTTTGGAATGCTGCTCCCACAATCCCTCAGTCAGCGTGGCCCAACTTTCTTTAATTGCCAAAGCCCTCTCTGAATAAAAAGATCCTTTTGGTGCAAGATTCTGTTCTCAAACAAAAGTGTATAGAATTCCAGATGCTAGACATGATTGCCATTATAACCTCCTGTTTCTCTCCTGCTGCATCAGATAATAAGGACCCTGCTAGCCCAGTATTAGAGATAATGTGTAGTCCTCATGACTAGTAACTACTGAAGGCCATACTTTTGCTAGATTTCTCTAATCCCCTTTCTGAAGCCATCCAAGTTGATAGCCATCATTATATCTTCCTGCAGTGAGTTGAACAACCCTTCAGACAGAAGATACCCTCAAACAGAAGCCTGTTCTCTGACAGCTTTTCAAAATAGAGGACTCTCCTTCATAAATTAAGATACAAGGCTGCCCTGTAAGAGACGGGAAGGAAAATAAAGGCATCTTACCCAATGTCCTTCTAAAATCAGGATCTGGAATTGCCTCCCCCCTCTTCCCCAAATGCCAGAGCTGACCAATTCATTTTGGTACCTGAGGTGGAAGAGTGTACAGTGTCACTTGGTGGCTTCCATGTCTGTGGTAAATCCTTTCTGGATTTTAGTCTGTATATTAAAGGAACTATTAAAGGTGCTTACCCTATTTTGGTGATATGGTTCAGCACTTTGGATAGCTCCTTTAAAGTTCACCAATACCCAGAGAGGACATACTGCCCTACTAACAAGGAAGCCCCCAGCTCTCAAATGGACCCCCAGAACTTCCCAAATCAAGCTGTAACAGTACCCAAAGCCAGCCAAGTTATTGTCACACATAAAGCAGGAGGGAGGGCTATAAAAATTCATAGAGGACCAGTCTGTTAACAGCTACCTGTTGTTTATGTTGTTGTTTATTGCCCTCTTGTCAGCTTCAACATATGACAACCCTATGAATGAGAGATCTCCCACTAAGTCTTGCAAACTGAGGGCTGTAGCTTCCTTGCTTAACTCAATCCACCTGTAATGTGGTCTTCCTCTTTTTCTACTGCTTTCCACTTTAAGGAACTTTATTATGTTTTCTAATGAGTCATATTGTCTTTTGGTATACCAAAGTACAATAGTTTCAGTTTGGTTATTTTGGCTTCTAGGGATAGTTCAAGCTTGATTTGTTCTTAGACTCATTTATTTTTCTTTCTGGCTGTCCATAGTGTCCTCAGAAATCTCCAGCACCACATTTGAAATGAGTTGGCTCTGTTCCTGTTAATTCCCTCCCTTTCATCACTACCAGTAATGGTGAATAACTATTCTGTCCAGTTCCAGAGTTGGTATCCCTCTGTGCATCAGTCAGTGAGGAATATGAACAGGAATTCATGTTCTTCTCATGGCCTTCCAGCTGGTCAAGAGTTAACCACTATGAAAAGAGAGCCTTGGACAAGATAGGTCTTTGGTCTGATCCAGCATGGCTCTTCTTATGATCTCAATGAGATCCCACTGATTCCATTTTGTATCTCTCTCTGCTGGGCAGTAAATTGGCATCCTGGTGAGCATTAATCAGATGAGTAGCAGGGAAGGAGGAGGACAACAAGGAGAGGGGTCACTGGCTGCATGTAATTTGGCCAAAGCTACCTGTGCCTGGGGTCATTTAGGTTGCCCATCTGTTGCAAGAGAAAACCTTGCTTACATTTTTTCTTTTCTTTTCCATTTGTACAGTAGAAATTCCAGCTGGACTGGATTGAAAATCCTCAAGAGGCTAAGATAACTGAATGCTTGGAATGAGAAAAGAAAAGAGGAGGGGGACTGGAGACAGTTTTTCCTGATTTGTGTATTATCAACACACCAGCGTCTAAAAGCACTCATTCATCAGGGAGTAAAATCTTTATTTAAAATGACTATCTACTTGGCAGGGATGAATTATTCATTTCCTTAGCTAGCTTGATAACAAAATTCTCTCCAGAAAAAAAAAAGTTGTTGAAATATGTGTGTGTGCTTGTGTGTGTGCATTGAAATGATAATAATGGGAACTAAATTTCTTCAGAACAAACTGAAACCCAGATTGCCTTTCTTCCTCTTCAAAAACTATAATAATGTTGTTAGTGAGAACTGAAATGTTTTTTATTGGTAAAATTATTTTTTTCTGTTTCAAAGAACAATCTAAGTAATTAATGCATCCCCTCCATGAGAAAAAAAATAGTGGAAAACTCCTTTGTAATGCTGTCTCCCATACCCACCCAAGAGCCACAACATCTGGGTGAGACCTATGTGTAGACAGAGGGCCCATTCACCCTAAACAATTACAGTGCTGCTTTTCCCTTTAACTGCCATGGCAACATCCTATGGAATCCTGGGACTGGCAATTTAGGGAGAGGCATTTGGAATTCTCATCAGACAGCTCTAGAGCCACACCAGAGTGCAGCCCCCAGCATTCCCTAGGATGTTGCCATTGGACTGTAAGTGGGACATAGTGCTATAATTGCATAATATGAGTGGACCTTGAGTCTCAAGACAGAGATTTCAATCTGAATGAATTAATCTCTGCTTTGTGCTGCAGGAAATGCCCAGGATCTCTTCAGTGAAGAAACAGCTGACACAGCCCCTACCCCCATTTTGCTAAAAATATAAAAGCCTTATTCAGGCACTCAGAGAGTATATCTATAGCATATAATTATTAACAGTTTCATACCACTTTAACTGTCATGGCTCTGACCTCTGGAATAATGGGGTCTAATTTGGTGAGATACAGTAGAGTCCCGGTTATCTGACCTGCGGTTATCCGATGCTCCGGATTAACTGACGTCGCGGCTGCCTGGAGACGTAGCTGCAGGCATTTCCGTGCCCCCAGACACGCCCCGACACACCCCCAGGCCCACCTCAACATGCCCCCAACACGCCCCCAAAATGGCGGCCGCCGTGGGTCTCCATGTCATCCGACATTTCAGTTATCCGACCCTGCGCTCGCCGGTTTAGGTCGGATAACCAGGACTTTACTGTACTCAAAATGCTCTGTTCAAGACTTATACTGCACTCACCCAAACTTCAGAATTAGAACTCTTAAGTGGAGAACTTTAGGGTTCTAGGCAAACAGCAAAATACAGGACTCCAGAGGATGAAACTACAACATTGAAGTGCTTTTAAACTACTATAACTCTTGAGTGTAGAAAGCCTGCCTATTAAATTTGGTTCCCTATTGTCACGTAGGGAGAATGAGAATACTGAGTTTCCCAGCTGTGTGGAGAGAGACAGAGAGATCTTTTCTCCTGGTCATGCCAGGGCATATAGGATTGCAGCCTAATGCACCATATTCCAAGATACTTTAATCTGACAAAATAGACTAAATATATGAAATAAAAATACTGTTTCTTACATTATCTTGTCTGACTATATACTGGTGACTCTCATAGTGCAGATTAGAGAATAGGGAGCAGGTTTGGTCATCTGTCCTTAGTCTTTGTAACAAAAGTAGTGAATATAGAATATGCACCATCTGCTCATTTTTAAAGAAGTCTGTGAAAAATAATCCTTGAATGATTTGCCTGTACATATTTTTATTGTGGTGGAAGCACTTTTTCCCCCTGAGATATGCTGCCCTTGAAAAAGTATCTCCAGATGAAAATGATACATGACTGATCAGATGTGTGCTATTGGATGTATTTATTTTCACTTCTGTTGTTTAAATATAATTTTAAACAAGCACCAAAGAAAATGAGAAAATCTGATTGAGATGATTCCACTAGTAGCAATAGCTGGACTATTCTGTCTGAACACACACACACACACACACTGGCCAACAACATTGATACTACAAGTCACTAATGGACAATTCTTATGGGTGGGCAATCTCCAGATGTTAGGAAATTTCAGGTCCCCTAAGAGCTGGCAGGTGAGAAACTATGGGAGTTGCAGTAAGTCCAAAAACATCTAAAGGGGGCACATTTGCTGACTCCTTTTCTAAAGGAATATTAGACGCCTTCATGGAAGGTAAGACTATTCCTACTAGTCATACGTATATTACCTTCAGTACAGAGTCAGCTTGGCTCTGAATACCACTTACTGGGAACACGAGTAGCTGCTATGTTCTTGGTTGCAATCTTCCTATAGGTATCTGGCTGACTGCAATGAGAACAGTTTGCTGGATTAAATAGGATCTTGGTCTAATCCAGCATGGTACCTCTTATCTTTCTATAAAGTTTTAAGATGTCCCTGGGTGAATCAGCCTTACAAAGTTATATTATTTTCATACCACTTCAACTATTATGGCTGTTGCTATGAGATGCTGGTACCTCCTGTTTAGTGCAATGCATGGAATTTTTTATAGACAGGGTCCATATCCTCCAACTGCCCCAATTTGTCATGGCCAGTCTCAATGAATCTATTTTCATTCCACTTTTTCAGATCTCCCAGTTTCTCTCTCCTCTTCTCACTTCTCATCTTTTTCTGCAGCTTATTTCAATTTCTGCAAACTGAGTTCAAAGCACAACAGTTTGCACTCAGTTAACCAGGTGAGAGGGAAGCGGAGGGGGAGAAATCTTGTCCTCCTCTTTAGACTCAGGCAAAAACAAACTGCTGCAGCCTCTCCTAGCTTGTGTGTTCTTCCTTGCTCAAAACAAAAACAAAAACACTTTGCCATCTTGACCACACCCTGATATTACTTCGCCATGTGTGTCCTGTTTTTCATCTGTGAAATGTTGGATGGTATTAGGTTGTTTACTTAAAAATATGAGAGAGAATCCTGTGGGCTCTGGTCTAGAAGTTACTCTCAGTCCATCTCTGACCCCCCCCCCATTTTTTCAGTGAAAATTCAATTTCTGCTCCTGGAAGCCTCCAAGAATGGTGACTTTACTTTGAAACAAGTTACAGCCTTGCTCCCCATCCCATTACTTTGTTTTGCAATAAAATAAAAATATTCAAAGTTCAAAAAGAAGTCTTGCAAAATCAGAAGTGAACTGCCAGATATAGTGAGCTTTTGTTTTTCTTTCCCAGTTTTGTGGGGCTGGTACAGTTTGTGATGGGTCATGGTGGATAAAGATTGGTCCCAAACCACTGGATCTTGCCTTGCTCTGACTTAAAAGATGAGACTTTGCTATGGAACCAAGCAATTAATTGCATGCTTGCAGAAGATTTACACTGTTATGAAAAAGGAGCAAATGAAAAGTTATCTGATTTATTGTCATTTTATTTTTGCTGTGGGGGAAGAGGGAGGAGATACAGCCATGGGCTTTCCTACCTCATGTGCTAAAAACACTCAAGTTCATGCACCTTGTCTTGACAGTTGAGGCATTGGGGGTTAGAGACATTTTCCACTCTGCCTCAAATGACAGAATGTTTTGGGCCAGCCCAGGAACAAATGATCCCATTCTATCTCGTCTACAAGGGTGGTCATAGACCGCTAAACTGTCAAGAACCAAACAGCAATCACACTCCTCAACTTCCACTCGTAGCACAGATTAAAGATGTTACTGTGCTGTGTATACTCTGAGGAGCTACAATCGCACCCTTTATTTGCTGAGCTCATCAGGATGAGAGAAACAAGCACAGTTGTCAAGCATCACAGTCCCTTGTACAGGTTATTAGTGTGTTAAGTGACTGAGACATCATTTATATGCACATGTCCTTGGAATCTGTTATATTTTTTGGCAGTCTCATCAAGCATTCAGACTTGCATGCTAGAATAAAAGAAATGTGGAGTTTGCGCATGGTAACCAGGGATGAGGTTAAGGTTTCCACAGATTTCATTTTCTCAGTAAAATTAGGTACACATTCCCTGACCAATTTAATGGCATGAGGGACACCAGGAGCTACAAAAATGTTGGTCAGACAAGAATAATGTAGGCCATGTTGTTCAACCTGTATTTCAGAGAAAAAAAATGTGTAGTTTTTTTGTTTGTTAAAAAAGGACATTTTCATCCAAAAAAGCTGCCATCTGTCTGTTTGTCTACCACAGGGTGAGAACTGAAATGGAGTGGGGGCTTACTTCCCTTAACCACAGCGCTCCACAGAATGGAGGCAAGTTGTGGAGGTGTCAGGTTGAAGTTTTAATATTTTAATATCCTTGCTTGTTCTAACTATAGTTTTCCAATGAAGACGAAATGCAAATGTATGGTCAGTTAGCATTATCCTTGTTCAACTTCTTGAACTTCCAAGTAAGGAACAAAGGACAAGAGTTGTATGGGCAACATGCATGGATTTATTCATAGCTCTGCTAATTACTCTGAGCCATAATCAATATGAACTAATTCATACAGACCTGTTACTTGCCATAGCCTGTACTTTTAGTAGTTATGTGAAAGAGGGAATTTCAGGAGATTATCACTTACCTAACAAATATTTTTTTCTTGAAATGTTTTCTTTCATACATCTATTAGGTATAGGAGCCTTGTCCTCTTTGTTATACGACTGCCTGAAAGTATTCGGAAGTCCAGAATAGTTGGTTTCTTTAATTGGCCTTTAGAAATAACAAACCATCTTATTTTCATCACATTGTATTTCACCTCCTGCCACCCACAGAGCACCAATGGAACTATTCTGCCAGGAATGATTATCAGTCATCTCATTTCTTAGTAAACTGGAGCAGGAAAGGGAATATGGGTGATCAAAGAGTTTGTCACTTGAGCTGCTCACAGGCTGCTCTTGAATGTTAAATGGAGGGGCACAGATGGCTGAGGAAGCCTAACAATGTTATGGAGAAAGTACTTAAGGGTGGTAGACATCTGGGAGTTTTAGAGATGCAAAGAAGTGAATCAGCAATAGCTACAGACCTGCATGAGCTCTTAGCAAATTATGTTGGAAACTGTAGATTTGACCAGGATTTAATCCTACATATAACAAACCTATTAAAATCAAGGAGATCTAAGTTAATTATCATTAACTTAAATAATGCTTGCTTCAACCTGTCTAGAAAAAAATGTAGGAATATGCTTGGATCTAATTATACACTCAAATTTTACCAAAGATCTAATCTACAAAATCAGCACATGAAGTGTAATGAATCCTGTGCATTACAGAAAAGCAACATCAGCACTGCTGTGTTTTTTTTTTTAAAAGTCCATCTAGTTGCTTCTAAATCTACATCCTTTCAGACTCAAGAGCTAGTTTACAAAGGCATGAATATCACCTGATTTCTCATTAGTTAATTACTCAGCTATAGATTGATAGCAACTGATAAACTGACTCTACTCAAAAGCATATTGCTGGAAATATTTACACATGATAATAATGGCCATTTCCGCACTACACTCTTATAGAGCGATTATTCCACCTTCAACATCCTATGGAATCCTGGGGTTTGCAGCTTAGGGAAGGGCCAGCCCCAGGAAACCCCAGGATTCCATAGAATGAAAGTGGAATAATCGCCCTATAAGAGTGTAGTGTGGAAATGGCCAAGATCTGATCCCATAGTTACCAAGTGGAGAGATATGAAGCAGTTTTAGATCTGAATCCAACTGCTGATCCCAACTAAAACAGACTTCTTAAAACCATGGATTCAGCCAAAGTGTTGACTTAATTTACCGCTGTTTCAGTCAGTCATACTCCATTTGGGACTAACAATAGCATTTAGCTGATTCATTGCCCCGCTCACATGAAAGGCACTAGCCACCAGTGTCATAGAGAAGGAGGCAAGCATAGCATCAGTAGGTGATACCTAAATGGTATTGCATTCATTCTGGAAGCAAACTGAATGGACCAGTTTCTTTTGATTTTATTTATATTGATTGAGATCCTATGCTGCCAAGTTACCCATTGAAATATAAGTAAGTCTCCTTCCTGGCCAATCCCTAAGCCTTCCTTAACAGCCAGCAGCCACTCCAAGTGATGTAAGTTTGTTATGTTGGTGATCAGAGACATTACTGGCCCCTCTTGCCAGTGATTATGGTTCACTGAGGAGTTTGTGACAAGAATCTTGCTTCTGATTGTCACAACAGATAGCAGATCACTCGTCAGGGTAGACTGGAAATATCCTGCTGCACCCCAGTTGCCAGCAGAACTGATCTCCATCACTTGGAGCAGTTCCCTGGTGTTTAACGTGGGATTCAAGAGGCATTTAGAATCATAGCAATAGTGCCCCCATCACGAAGAAGTAGTATAACTCAATACAGAAAAGTTACAGATCAGTAACTCTAGGTTATGAATCCATAACTGCAATATAGGATGCCAGCCATTATTAGGTGCATTTGTATACAGACTCTTCTCCAAAGAACTCAAGAATCTCTTCCCATTTTGTTCTCAAAACAACCCTGTGAGTTAAGTCAGAGTGAGTGAGTTTTGGCCCAGGATCCAGTGCAACCTGAAACCTAGATCTACCCCATTCTACTCCACCAGTCTAACCACTTCACTACAGTGCCTTTTAGTTGGCTTTTCCTGGTTCCAAGACATGTTCACATAAGTACAAATGGGCAAGGATGTAATAAAATAATTTTTACTAGGGAGGAGGTAGAGACAAAAATTGTGGGGAGAGAAGAGTTTGACGTACATCACTATAAAAGAGATATCTGTGGGGAAAAGTTTTTATAAATGATGACAAAAAAAGGAACTCCAATAAATGCATTTTTATACATTGAGAAGATAGCAGAAAAGCCAATTGATTTAAAATTCAATATTTTCCATATGCAAAATAGTTGTGTAGACTAAATAACAAATCAAATCAAAGCTAGTATCTCTGAGGGCCCCCATGAGACAGCCATTTTGCTGATGTTCATCTAGGTTGGGTGTGCTCAACAACTCCATGGAAAAACCACGTAAATCTTAAGGCACTGGCTAAAACTTTCTAAGGCGAGTTGTGAATCAGGTTATGTGAATCTCCTGAATGAATGAATGAATCTCCTCATTATATCAGCCAGTGGTCCAAGATTAGCAGAGATAATTTACAGATTATAGGGCTTTCTGATAACTTCCTCTCTACCCAGGATTTTTCCTAGGCATATTTTTTTCTCATTAGTCAGATTAAAAATATTCATACTCAGCATTCTTCATCTGCTGCTTGTATCACATGTTCCCTAATATATCTAGGTCTGCCATTTAATATTAAAAGGGGGTGCAAACTATATTGAAAATCTGACTGCCCCCAAATATCATATAATCTTCACCTAAGCTTGATTTAATATTATCCCTTCTGCTGTACTGGATGATCACTTCCAAGGAATTCCTTACAAAAGCCATGTTTGTCCATGTGGAGACAGATTAATAGAGTCCTTATCTCATTATTTTTTTTTGTAAGTTTTGTAGAGATGAGTAAATGAGACATATTACACATCACTTATATAAATAAGACATATTACACATTTCTTATATACAATCCCTGGAATATTTTCTGGTTGGTGTTTGATTTATTTATTAGCAGTTGCTAATAAATGTGTAATAGAAATTGCTGCAAAATTTGCCTTCTCTGCTGCTAAGTTTCATAAAAATATTATTCACACTTGGTGGAATATTCTTCTTTTTAAAATTATACTGTTTAAGTTTTAAAATTTTAAATCACCACTGAACTGCTACTTGCTCTGTCTTTTTATAGTTTATTTTTGTGTTCTGTGTGATGGAAGTCTTATGTTTTGATGGTCCGTGACTGCATAACACATACATGCACTTTCCCTCCAATTAGTGTCTTGCCTATCTGTGTTGATTAATTATGGTATCTTCTTATCAAACATGTTTTCAAAAGTAAATAAACATATATTTTTTAAAAATAATCTTTTAAAAAAAGAAGCTTTAGTATCATTACTGTGATGACAATGGCCAAAAACACCACTACCACTCAGCACATGCTTATTTATAGGGCAGAAAGCAATTAATAGTGTCTCCAAGGAGCTTATAATCTAGTATTTGACTCATGTGCAGCAACAGAAGGGGAAGGACAGGGAAATAAAGGTAAGCAGTGAATCAATATGTGATATTTTAAACTCTGAGGCTGAGATATAATTGAGCACAGATACAGTTACCTTGCTAGAGCCTCCTCGTATTGTTTTTAAATTTAAATTGTAAAGCAGTTAGGTATCGATGAGTTCTGAAATGTGCAATACTATGAAAGTCACAAATTGCCCAGCTGTTCATCCTTCAGTTGCTTTTGTTTCCCTTTCATACCAAATGTTCCCATTTGAGGCAGGGTAGTAATGGAGAGGCCAACTGAATAAAGATTACAGACCTGTGTTTCCTGATATACACATAACCTCCTACTATCCTGATGTGGAAGGGACTCTCCTTATTAACCCTCTGTTGCCCCACTTTTTCAACTGCTTTTAAAATGACTCAGTTTATCTTTGTACCTCCCACTTTCTCCCTTTGCCTTTAGCTTGCTTCCATTGTTGCAAACTGAATTCAAAATGTACCCAATTAACTCAAGCGGTGGGCAGAGGACAGGAGAGGACAGAATCTTGCACTGGCATGTCAGTGTAGGGAAAAGCAAATGACTGCAGCCTCTCCTAAGTTGACTCTTCTTCCTGTTTAATAACCTTTGCTGTCTTGAACACATTCTTTTATTGCTTAGCCACAGGAGTCCCAGTTTTCATCTGCAAAGTGTTGGAGGCTAAGATATGGAGAGATTTGAGGATACTGGGGGCCAGTCCCATGGAGCTTTGACCATGGAACGGAATGGAAGAGTTCTTTGGTTTGTATGATAAACAGCATGACAGACTTTTCATTCTTGGAAGAGCAGGTAGCAATTTCTCTTGGCCTGTACATTTGGATTCTGGAATGAGAAAAAGACAAATGTTTGTTGTGTGGTGTCAAGTTCTTGGTCAAGTTGCAAAACAATAGAAGTGTATGAAGAAGCTATAAAGTTGGGTACCTTCAATGACCCTATGTCCAAGTGTACCTTGCTAAGATCCTCTCATGTGTTCTCAAAAGCAGGTGTTCTCAAAGGTGTGGAAAAGTAGAGCTGGACAAGTTTTTTTTCCTGGTCAATGAAAAGCTTAGGAAACTTAATTTCCAAACATAGAAGTATTTTATCATTTGTTACATATTGTATGTTTCAATTTTGAATGGCATGTTTCGACCAGTAGTACTTGATGCACATATTTCATCCTTAATAACATTGTCAGTGTCTGCTGATCTGCCTGCTTTAATATCACTTGGATCATCTCCCTGTAACATCATCACATCTCAGGTTTTTGCCTCAACATCTCAAGTTCTGGCAGATTCCTGATCTTGAAACCCCACTTACAGAGTTGTACGACAGGTATATTTTGATTAGCAGAAATGCTTACATTATCTGCCATTCCTTTCAGATTTTCCTCTTTTCTGTGGAATCTTCAGAGTAGTTCAAGAACTGAGTCTTTGGACTAACTACATATTGTTGTGAGCTATCCCTGTTGTGATGCAAAGTATATGGGAGTGGCTTAGTCTTGAACAGGCAATTAAGGCCCACTGATTTCACAAAAAACCTGCTCCTGGTAGAGAAGTGGTTTAGACTGATTTGTTGAATGGGTTAAACATAACTATCTGAATTTGCCTATGTGTCAGTGGGAGTATGGCTATTGGGACTCTCATGAGGCATGCCTACATTTTAGAATATATCAATATACTTTTGGTCTGATTTTGTACAAAGGCAGTTTCCTATATATTCTCCAACACTTTCCATTTTCCTACATATATTCCAACACTGGGAAATGTGTGGCCAAGCAGAATCAAATGTGGTCAAAATGGCAAAAGCTATTAATGAGGAAGAACACACAAGCTAGAAGAGGCTGCAGCAGTTTGCTTTTGCCTGAACCCACTGGGAAAGGCAAAATCCCACCCCCTTCCCTCCACTCCCTTGAACTCCTTTTGTATTTTGAACTCACCTTGCTTCAACTGAAATAAGCTGAAGACATAGGAGGAAAGTGGGAGGAAGAGAGAGAAATTTGGACATTGGGAAAGAATTTTTAAAAGTGAAGCAGCAGATGATTAATTGGGGCTGTCACTGGCAAATCAGAAGAGGCAGTGGGTATATTCCTATCATCCAATAATTTGTGGACCTGACAGTAAATACATACATACATACATACATACATACATACATAAAGTGTGTAGGACAGGATGTAATGGATTGGTAGAAGAGGAGAGGAAAGTAAATCCCCTAATGCCCCTCTTTTGCTTTCCATCCAAACCAGTATCTGTCCTGAGGCCGAGTGGAGAACAAGGCAAGTGCTCTGTTGGCAAAAGAGCACCATTACATGGATTATTATTATTATTTATTATTTTATTTGTCTCCTGCCTCTCCATATGGATCGAGGCGGCAAACAACTTACAAATAGCATGTATTTTGAAACATTTCTATACATGCCCCCAACAAGCTGGGTACTCATTTTACCAACCTGCAAAAGGATGGAAGGCTGAGTCAACCTTGGAGCCCAGCAGGATCGAACTCACAACCTTGTGGCTTGCAGTACTGGCATTTAACCACTGCACCACCAGGGCTCCTTTTTATTATGCTCCATTTTCCCTAGTATTTGGTGCTGCTGGTTCAGTTGCAATGGCAGAAGTCATTGCTCAAGCCACAGCAGTTAAAACTGGCACCATGGGGACTGCAATGAAGATATTTCATTTTTAGAGCTCTGCCGTTTATCGCTTCTATTGTTTAAGTGAGATTTTTTTCCTGAAGAACTCCATAAATACATATTTGGTTCCTGTGCAAGCTCTGTTAAAAAAATGTTTCTGCAGAATGGTTGGAAGGGGACTCTTGAATAGCTGGGAAGTTTTATAGAAACAAAAAGCAATGAGGTGAGATTCCTAGATCACTTATTGGCCTAGTTCTCCTCCACCACTCCTCACCTGAAAGTGAGTCCACTGGGGAAAGTTTATTGAAAATGTTGGTTCCATGTATTAGACTGCGGTTTTTGAAATCCATAAATAAAATACAAAATAGTGCAAGAGCCACTTAGTGGAAATAATGGAATATTAACAGTTGAACAACTTGTCTAATTAAATCCTTGCTTATTGCATAATAATAATACTTAGCATCATAACAGTAGAACATTTGCCATCTAGATTACACAGAGATACAAGAGTTTTCTTTAAGGAAGACTCCATTACATTTAAATGGATATAGCATGGGAAAGTCCCACAGCCAGAAGTGAGAAAGGCATGTGAATTTGAAGTTATTGGCCATATGGTCACATTAATATTTTTCTATCCTGACAAATGCCTTCTTTGATTATTTCTGTGTTTACTTTCTTGCTCGGGCTCTGTGAATTACCTTAAATGACCCATTGTATGTGCCAAAGGAAGATGAAAGATTGCTGCATCAAATATGCCAAAGGAAAATGAAAACTTTCTTTAATTAAAAGTTTCAGAAGAATCATAGTTGGAGAAAGTTACTGTTTTGGATGACATCTCTCAGATCCTTCAGGCAGTGTGACCACAAATTCTGGGAGCTGAAGTCCAAAACAGTAACTTTCCCATGCTCTGGGAAAAACATTATTTTCAAGTGGTAAGGAAGAAAAGTTTACTAAGTTACTGAAGGGAGGGATATACTGAAGAGCCACATAAAATATGGAATTGATTCTGTTTATATTATCCCAATCTTTCAGAGCTCTGTCCTGTCACATTGGACTGACTTTTGGTTCTCAGTTCTTTGCTTCACACACAGGGAAACACACTGTCTATATATCTATATCACCATCATTCTATTTTTTCTTACTAAATTTCCTTACTAAATAAAAGATACCTTCTCTTTCTGGGCACTATTGCCCTCCAGTATGAAATATACATATGATACATATATTTCTCCTGCCTTATGTTCAGGATGGTGTAAAATAAAATAAATTTAAATAGTTTAAAACAGTTTAAAGCTGTTTGAAATTGAAACAGGCAGAAAATATATTAAACTATTTTACATGTAATATAAGGCAGTATAAGACCAGTTAAAAAAGTTTGTAACAGTTTTAAACCACTCACGTGTGCAAATTTGGATCAAATCAATTAGGTCCAAAAGCTTTAGTAGGAAGTCATGTTTTTATTTGGCACTGAAAGAACACCAGTGTTGGTGTCAGTCAGGTCACTAAGGGGAGAGTATTCCACAAATCTAAGTATTTCACAATAAATTTAGAGTTTGACATCTCACAATTCCAGGCACACAACTCAGCCTTCCCCACTATGGTGTGATTATGTTTTTTTCTGTAAAAATATAGTATTTATTTCCAAATACACATCTATTTTCTCCTAAAATTCTATATTCTACATAGTTTTCAATTCTATAAAACAAATAGCAAAGGACAAAAACGTTTGTTTTTCCGAAGATTTATTTATTCGTTTAAGGAGCAGTCCTATGCTTCCTGGGAGGATTTCTGAGGGATGGTAAGGTACATTGGATTTTTCTTTCTATAGGTTGAAGAGAAGCCATGGATAGAAGCTTCCAAACTGGAAAGCACTAAAGATCTTTTTGTCCTTCCCACAGGGTTAAACTGGTTGCTCACAGCAAGGGAGACTGGATTTGCAAATCATGGTTCTGTCGATATGCCTTCAAACAGCTCCCTAAACTATGGTCCACTGAGCCTAGTGTAGTTCATTCCCTCCCAGCAGGTTGCCTTAAAGGGAAATTTAAAACAAAAATACCAGAAAAAAAACAACCTGATAAACCCTTTCTGCATTCTAACTGCTATGAGTTTGAAGGCTCTGAGTGTGGGGGTAGATCTACTGCTAATCACCTTATGTCCCCACAGGAAATTAGCATTGCACCTCTCTAGCATTTTCCTGAAAGCACATACTGGTATCCCAACATAAGTTACCAAAAAAACCCCCAAAACCCCCCCACCGCATTAACCCTTTCCCCAACCCAACTTTCCCTTTGTTGTCACATATAGCTGGACTACAACGCCCAGAACCCCTCAGCCACCATGACTACAGGTGATACTGATTCTCGGATTTGGAAACTTGTAGTTGTTTTTTTTTAAAATCAAGCTCTTAATTTAAACAATACATCTTTCATCCATGAGGCCCTTCGGCTCATAGTCTCTCAATGGAGATTGAAAGCTCTGTTTTATTCACTGAAATAAAGTTGAGTGAATTAAATTGTAGACAGAGACTACTTTCTATAGAACATGTTTTTATTACATACATATTTGCATTTTGCTAGGTAAAGTGCTGTTCATAACAGCATGTTGAACACAGCCATGTAGCCTTTCACAGATGGCTAGTTTATAAGAGAGCTATATCACCTTGATGTATGTCATGATTCTGTATAGAAACTTCTAATTCTTGGAGTTGCCATTGCATGCCAAGTGACCCATGTGGTTGCATTTGTTTTGCACACATTCTCCACCAGCAAGGTCACTTCAGAGTTCAATGAACCATTCTGGTCTCAGATAGGAAAATTGTTTGTTATTAAGAAGAGATTTTCCATAGTCCAATGGTCAAGGGGCTGATTGGATCTGTTTGGATACCTGTCATGGTACATTAAGGGATTCTGCAATCTCATGTTTCCACACTGCCCAACTCCATGTCATAAGAACCAAGTGATAAACAGCGTTGTGCAAAATATAGCTTAGAGAGGGAGACAGACAGAGAGGGAGAGATAGGACAGACTCTGTAAGATGAAACATGTAGTGTTGCACATAGTCTTAATACTGAGTTCCACTGAGTCAAAAAAAGATTTATGCCCAAATAAATGTGCATAGGACTAGCAATTAGGCTGAAATGTTAAGTATCCTCATACTGGGCTGAGGGCCACAAGGCATCTGTCACTAGTTCCCTGACCTGGAGTAAAAACTACAATGCATAAACACTCCACCAAGATGGGGAACAACTATGCTATCTGAATTTCAGAGCAAAGTTGGGCAGACACAGATGCTGTGACTTCAGTTGGTTACGACACTGGCTTGCAGTTGTATTTCTTGCACCAGCAACAGCAAAAACCCCAGGAAATTCCTCTTAAAAACTAGCTGCATGTAGTAAGTCTTACAATCTCAGCTTCAGAGGAAGACAAAGGCAATCCCTCCCCCAAGCAACTCTTGTCAAGAAAACACCATCATATGTTCACTTTAGGATCACCACAATTTGGAAATGACTGGAAGGCATACCATAACAACAACACAGATTACATATTAATCTTCTGTCATTCAACTTTCTCAGCTGTTTTTAAAATGTCTCAGTTCCTTCCAATTTCCCCCCTTTGTCTTCATTTTATTTGGATTGCTGAAAACTGAGTTCAAAGTGCAAAAGTAGTTTGTATCCACTTAACAAACAAAAAGGAGAAGAAGAGTGAAATCTTGCACTTCCCAGTAGACTCAAGCAAAAGCAAATTGCTACAGTCTCTCCTAGCTTGTGTATTCTTCCCCATTAATAACTTTTGCCGTCTTGACCACACTGAGATAATGTGTGGCCACATGTGGCCCATTTTCCTTCGTGAAATGTTGGAGAATATGCTATCATATCTTGAGCTCTTCAAATATAGGGCAGTATATAAATATTTTAATACATAAAATTCAATATCACAGCTTGGAAATGTTATTTTGGACTTCAGCTTCAAGGATCTTCAAGTCATTGGTTATGCTGGCAGAAGGATTCTGGGAGCTTTATTCTAAAATCTTAACTTTTCCAAACTTTGATCTAGGTAACTCAGGGGGTTTTGTATGCACATCTTATGAAAACTGTGGCTATAAGGTATTTATAAACATAGAACTATCAATGGAGAGATGAGATTTTAACTGATTAAACTATCAAAGCAGTCATTATCCCAAGCAAGCTAACAAAGGCAAATTCCACTCTTCAAATAATCATTCTGATGATTTATTTATTTACAAGTATGTATAAACTGCTTACATATAAAGATTTATAAACTGCTTACATATGAAGATAAAATGGTGTACAATAACTGTAACACATACAATACAGTATTAAAAGTACATAAATGTAATATAAAACATCTGTATTATCCATCACAGCACCAGCACCAGCACCTTCAACATATAACCTAAAAAGAAGAATATTCACAGGATATCTAATATCAGAGTGAAGAGAATTTTTCATGGTGGACGCCACTTAATTCCTGTCAAACAATGCTAGAACCAATCAAGCTTCTTCACATCAAAATACTCTGTTGCCACCTGAACTCAGAGGGTTCCTGCACTGGTCTGAGGGACTGTTGTATTGATCTTGTTTAGTTGACCTTTCCACTGAATTAAAGCATAACTTCAGTTGGGAGATGTGGTCCATTCAAGTGACTTTTCTAAGCTCTGAATTAAAGTATATGTTCTCTGCCTCTGTTTTCACACTGATAGGATGAACACCTGCCTTTCTCTGGCCATCCTAGCACATGCTGAGAAAGAAGGGATCAGAGTAGCATTCAATGGCACAAGTTCAGACTGGTGTCCAGCAGGGAATCTTGACAGGAAGCTTTATGTGAGTCTGGGATACCACCAGATAATATAAAAAAACATCAAATGCTAGTAAGCAAAAACATCTGAGGAGGCATCCACAGTCATACTGACAAACACAGGCTTCCTAGACAAACACATAAAAAAGGAATAGAAGGTCAACTGTTCCAAACCCCTGTGGCGAGACAGAATTTTATTTTATATTCAGACACCTAAAAGACAGGCTTTAGTTCTTGCTTGCCAAAAGAGACTCAAAGCAAGCCAAGAGTGGTGGTTTGATGATGATGATGATGATGAAGAATACTGCATAGTTAAAACTGTTGAACCATACAGATGTTAACAGTCCTGGATGAAGCATCCCTCTTTCTGATGTCTGTACACCAGAGGCACCTGTCGGTTAAACACTGTGTTCCATAAACCAAGCACTATGTCAGGGCCAGCTCTGCCACAAGGCAGAGTGAAGCAGTCACCACCAGTGAGAGATGCTGGGGAGCAGCAGCACTTAGCCATTCCCTTTGCTTGGAAAATACAGCCCTGTGTGCCCCAGGACCTGTCCTGAACCCTTGAGACTAACCTGCTGCTTTCAGGTGTTTCAGTGGAAAAGAATGGCTCATCAACAATCATAGAATCATAGAAATCTAGAGTTAGAAGAGACCACACAGGCCATCCAGTCCAACCCCCTGCCATGCAGGAACACCCTCAAAGCAATCCCAACAGATGGCCATCAAGCCTCTGCTTAAAAACCTCCAAGGAAGGAGACTCCACTACACTCCGAGGCAGCATATTCCACTGCCGGACAGCCCTAACCGTCAGGAAGTTCTTCCTGAGGTTCAGGTGGAATCTCCTTTCCTGCAGCTTGAATCCATTGCTCCTTGTCCTGGTCTCTGGAGCAGCAGAAAACAAGCCCTCTCCCTCCTCTACGTGGCATCCCTTCAAATATTTAAACATGGCTATCATGTCCCCTCTTAACATTCTCTTCTGCAGACTAAACATACCCAGCTCTCTAAGTCTATCCCCATAGGGCATGGCTTCCAGGCCTCTCACCATTTTGGTCGCCCTCCTCTGGACTTGCTCCAGCTTGTCAATATCCTTCTTGAATTGGGGTGCCCAGAACTGGACACAGTAATCAAGATGGGGTCTAACCAAAGCAGAGTAGAGTGGTACCAGTACCTCCCTTGATCTAGACACCATACTCCTAACAATGTTGAAGTAAAACTGAATTTTGTACATGGAATGCACTAGGAGGGACTGGGAAAGTTATTTCTTGGGTTAGAGCCATCAAGGGGGAGTCTGGGAAACGCAGTCCAAAACACAAGTTCTCCAGGTTTGGGGTGGTGGAAGCATCTTCGACTTTGCCTCAGGCAGCAAAACATCTTGGTCTGGCCCGGTAGTGCTTTCGCATGACATTGTCACCGTCCTGCTGCCGTCCCATTGCGAAGCATCACAATCGCACGGTATTTGAAAAAAGGAAAAAAATCCATTTTACACCTCCCATCGCGCAGCACTCCCGTACTTACCGTCATGCGGAAACCGCGGAAGTGCAACTGAAACACCTCCTGCCCCAGCGGAGCCATGGCAAGTGCCCGGCCGCGCTGTGGAAGGAAGAGGTGGGGCCTTCTGCAGGACGTGAGCAGGTGCAGAGGGGGGGTTGCTGACGTGCTCCCCTCTGGACCCGGAATTGCAGCACAACAACGTGGAAGAGCATCCTTGTGCAGGAAGGGCCTAAGGTTTAGTCAAAAATGGATTCCTTGCCATTCCAATCCAGGGGTTCTAGTCCTGCTCAGTGGAGCCAGCCACGGAAGCCCTACAGCTCCATCTTCTGCCTGAGGCCCTTTTGGTCACCTGCAGTGGCCTTTTCAAATGAGAAGCCACCACTTGAGGTTCTAACCTTGACCCGCAAGTGTGGATGAGTCGGCCTTGCATGGAGGCAGTGCCTGCGAGCGGCTCCACCTGAGTAGGGTGTTGTATGTAACGGGGTTTTAGTCCAAACTGTACAAGCGAGTTCAGCCCCCTAGGCCATTGCCACACGGCCCTGTTATAGGCCATTTCTGCACTAGACTGTCATAGCGCTCTTATTCCACTCGCAACCTCCTCTGGAATCCTGGGGTTTGCAGTTTTGGGAGGGGCCGGCCGGCCCCTCCCGAAACTGCAAACCCCAGGATTCCAGAGGAGGTTGCGAGTGGAATAAGAGCGCTATGACAGTCTAGTGCGGAAATGGCCATAGTCTTATTGTTCCACTTCCAACATCCTGCGGAATTCGGGGGTTTGTAGTTTCCTGAGGCCCAAGAGCAACCTGTCTGAGAAGTCTAAAGGCCCCTCCCTAAACAGCAAAGACCAGGATTCCATAGGAGGTTGAAAGAGGAATGATAGCACTCTAACAGCGTCGTGTGGAAAGGCCTCTAGAGACCCCCCTTTAAAGTTCCGACCAAAACCCAGATCGGACACCCCCCTACCCCCATCACACAGCCTCGAGGGGAGCTGCGGCCCCAAACGCCGCTTCCTTCTGCCCGTGTGGGGAGCCAAAGGGATCCACCGATTGGGAAGGGGCCGTCGGGATGCTGAGGCCTCAGGCGTCCGCCATCCGCGAGGCGGCCCTTCGTCTCCAAAGAGACGGGGCGCGCGCTCCGTGAGAAATAGGGAGCCAAATAATAATAATAATAATAATAATAATAATAATAATAATAATAATAATAATAATAATAATAATAATAAGGCGGCAAGCGGGCAAGTTCTGGGCTCCGAGCCCCTCTCCCAACCCCTCCTCCCTCGCCTTTAGACGGGAGAGAAGGGAACGCCGGCTCAGGCCGCGTCGGCTCTCGCGCGGCTCCTGCCTCCCCGCCGCTCCGTTCCTTCCCCTCAAGGGCTCGGCCGGGTCGTTCAATGTCAAGCCGCGGGAAGCGGCCGGCAGAGGGCGCGCGAAGGGAGCGGCCGGCGGGGCTCCTCAGGCGCGCCTTCCCGCGCTCCCCGCCCTTCTCCTCCCGTCGGTCCCAGAGCGCGAGGGAGAGGGAGAGCGCGCCGGCGTCGCCTGGGCTCCCCATGCCAGGGACGGCAGAAGGGGATGAGGCGCGGCTGAGAGGCGGGCGGGCGGGAGCAGGACGCCGTCGCCGCCGCAGCCGCCGCCGCCGCCAGTGAGGCAGAGAGAGAGGAGAGCCGGCTCGCCTCCTCTCCCCCTTTCTTCGCTCCCGCTCTCTCGCGCGCGCTCCTCCGCCTTCCAGCCGCCCGGGCTGGAGCGCTCTCCTCCTCGCTGGGCATGGAGGGCGGCAAACCCAGTCCCTCGCCCGGCAGCCGCGACGACGGCAGCCCCAGCGCCAACGCCTGCTTCCAGGCGAAGCCGCCCGGCGCGGCGGCGGCGGACAAGGGAGGAGGAGGAGGAGGAGTGGGCAGCCCCGGCGGGAGCGGCAGCCTCTCCAAGGACCATGGCAACTCGGTCTGCTTCAAAGTGGACGGCGGCGGGGGCGGGGGCGGCGAGGAGCCCATGGTGGGCTTCGACGACCCCGACGGCGCCCGGCGGCAGCAGTACGGCTTCATGCAGCGGCAGTTCACCTCCATGCTCCAGCCCGGGGTCAACAAATTCTCCCTCCGCATGTTTGGGAGCCAGAAGGCGGTGGAGAAGGAGCAGGAAAGGGTTAAAACTGCGGGGTTCTGGATCATCCATCCCTACAGCGACTTCAGGTGAGGGGGCGCCCGGCCCGGCGGGGGGCGGAGGGGTGGCGAGGGGGGGAGAGGGTCTTTGGGGAGGGAGGGCACCGGCTGGCTTCGAGGTGAGGGGGGAGGGAGGGGGGATTTGTTGGAAAGCACGTGCTGATTGTGCGCGGCCCCCCCCCACGGCTTTTAAATGAATTAATGAATGCATGCGCCCCCTTTTGTAAAGTGTCAGGCGCTGTGCCACATTGTAGCGCCCAAGCCAGAAATGTGCGGCCACTTCCGCACTGGCCTGTTATAGCGCGATGATTCCACTTTCAACCTCCTCTGGAATCCTGGGGTTTGCAGTTTCGGGAGGGGCCGCCGGCCCCTCCCGAAACTGCAAACCCCAGGATTCCAGAGGAGGTTGAAAGTGGAATCATCGCGCTATAACAGGCCAGTGCGGGAATGTCCAAAGTTGACACCAGCAGGGCAGTCCAGTCTTGCTCTCACTTCCGCCTCCGCCTGTCTGGCTGTCTGCTCCATTCCCATCCTGAACCCCATTCAGGGACATAGAGCTTCTTATGCCCGGGGTTTGGCAAAATACACCCCATAGTGTGTTTTATCCCATGCATCTCTTTTTTCCTTCCCGTCGCCCTCCTAGAAGTCCTCATCAGAACTCACTTTTAGCGCTTCCAGATGTGCCGAAGGTGCGGAATGGAGAAAGGACTTTTTTCCCTGACACTTTCGGAAATCCTCTACTTTTTTTTGCTATTTCTTTCTACCTCTTGATTCTTCCTCCTGTGGGTTGAGGTTGATTTCATGGCAAATGCCTGCAACCACAAAACAAATAAAAACACCTTTCTTTTTTTTTTGCAGAAGTCTTGCTTGTCTACTCAAGACTGGGTTTGGTAGGACTTACTCCTGTGTAAATTAAAGCGAGGTTTAAATTCTTCCCAGGTTCCCTGGACCCTTGTAAGAGGACAGAAACTCCACAGAGTATGAGCGCACGATCTCTTTCATGTCCTCCTTGGTTCATTTGCCTTGCCCTTGATCCCCATGGAACAGAGGTGGAAGGGTTCAGCTTTGGAGCACAGACTTCTCTTGGAACCAGTATTTCTTCCCTGTGAGCTCCACAGAACAGAATGAAATAACACCCCAGCTCCCCCCTCCACCTTTTCTTGCCCTGGTGATCTGTCACTGACCTTCAGAGGTGGAAAAGTGAGATGAATGTGTACTTAAAAACGAACCTCCACGTTCTCTTTCTAGGCAAAAGATATCGGGGAGTCCTTGTCCTCCAAAGGCGTTAGAAGTTTTCTGATGTGCTCATTGCATCCCAGTAACATGAGACATTGCACAAAAACAATTATATTTCTGGCAGGCAAAGCATGAAGTGTGAAATGTGACTTAATCTCAGGAAGTCTTTCTTGCTTTATCATCTCTGCATAGTATTTATTCTGTGAAAGGGGAAGCTAATGAAGGGTGTCTGTCTCACACAAACTGCATGGAAACTGGGGCATGGTAAGGTATGATTGAGGTCTATTCTCCTCCCTCCCCTGAACACAGAAATTGATAACAACATGAAATATGCACCCTCTTTTTGCTAATTAAATGTTACAACAAGTAACAGTTGTTTCCCAACCAGATGTCCAAGGAAGACAAAGAAAGCACCATGCTTAGTTTTGAAATGATGATGAAAATTTTTTTTTTCCGTATTGCCTCGAATGGTGATATAGAAACAATGCATCTGACCTTGACTAGAATCTGGTGCAGATGTTGAGTCATTACTTCATCCTGTGCAGATGTTCTTTGCTGGAGGAGGGAAGAGATTGTAATTATCCTGTCTGACTTTGACTCATTGGCACACCTGACATTCACCTGTTGGATATGTCCTCAGCAAAGTGGTGTACATGTAGAGAGAGTTGTATAATTTGAACTGGGTTTTTCAAAAAAGAAAATTTACTTATTATATTAATGTAGTTATAATTTTCAGTACTTGTTGTCTGGGCAACTTATAAAACCAAGAATAAAATGCAGTAAAATGACAATAATATGGAACAAATACCACTAAAAAACAAATACCATACCACCACTTTTGCTTCTGTCCTAGCAGTGGTTTTGTGACCAGGGCTTGCACATTGCTAACATGCTCTCCAGTATGTGAAAAACGGACATGTTAAGAGGTTGGTCCATCTGACACATTCGTGATTTTTAGTTTTACCCCTGTTTCCCCCGCCCCAACTCCCTGCACAGAGAATGTTTTCATGAGACTTTAAGTCTTTTGGTAAAAAATGTTAGTTCCTGCCCTGTCTTCTTCTTCTGTGGGGGCGGAGGGGAGAAAGAACAAAGAAACTAAGAAGATAAAAGATGTTCAGAATGGGACAATGAGACAGGACACTTTGCTTAGAAATTTTGTATTTGCAAGATTCAGCCTCTGAATGTATTAGTATAAAACCTTTTATATGTGACATTTTTTTAGCTCTCTTCCTGGATTCTTTTGGAATAGGCTATGATGCTATTAGCTTAATAATAATAAAAGAAAAAACAGGGACCAGTTGGGGGGATTACATGGATTGAGGACAGCTGGGATTTTGCTTAATGATTTTTGGACAGAATGGGATTTGTCCTTATTTACCTGGTACTTGAAAGTCATCCAGAGAACAGTATCTCCTTGAGCTATACTGCTATGTACTGAAGGGATTGGGAGTGGGCAGAAATAGCATTACTGGTAGAATTTCTACACCATCCTTAACTGGGAGCTATCCAGGGTGTTGAATAATAGTGCTTCTGGAAATCCCAGCTTTAACCTTGAGATCCATGTCCTTGTCAGATTCAGAATATACATAACATCTGCTCCCATACATACTGTAGCTAATGTAGTTCCTTTTCTCATCAGTGTGATAGAGACTAAAATATACCAAAAGAAAGAAGGAGCATTCAGTATTGATGGCCTTCTGAGACATATCACAGATACGTGGATTGAAATGATATTCTGTGTTCATTTAAAAGCTATATAGAACAAGCACAATTTTTAGTTTAATAGAAAAAATATTGCTTAAGAATAGTTCACTTTATTCAAATGGGTATAGAGGTATGGCAGATGAAAATATATTTAACTGTTACACACTTCTGTTCAGTATGAGATCTTGTATATATTTAGGATTGATTTGAAAATGTGTATTTTTGGTAACACTGTGAAATAAGTATTGACCTTCATAGCATTTATGTACTCTGAGGGATTATTTGTTTTGAAATTTTTCCCCCTTTAAATGTCTTTAAAATCATGGAATGCTTAGGGCTGCCATAAAAATATGGGTATGACTTTTCAGCAGGAGAAAATAACTTGTGTTAAAAATAAATATAGATTTGTGGAGGTGATGTGGATAAATCTTTTTTCTAATGCAGGAAAATATTAGATCTTTGGCTATCTCGAACTTTTCCCAGCTATCTTTTCAGTATCTGTCACAGCATAATGTATATGACTCTGGTTGTTGATGTGGTTTTTATGTAATCATGAGAGAATTTGAGAGGAAGCCTTTTTGATGGGCTGTATTTCACAGAAATGTCAGATAAATGGTGTATTCAAATGTAAAAGGATGAAGGTATAGAGATGGTGGGGCACAAGACATTTGCTTGCAGAGTGTGATTACTCCATTGAGTTCCTTTACCACTGTGCAGCCTTCTGAACATAATAGAAGTGAACTGCTAAATGAAGAGATTCCCGGTGGAGTGGCCATGTTGGTCTGCTGCAGCAAAAACAAGACAGAGTCTTGTGCACCCTAAAGGCTAACATGTTTTATCTGGCATAAGCTTGGTTGATGTCCCCAAAAGCTTATGCCAGATACAGTTTCTTAGCCTTTAAGGTGCCACAAGGTTCTGTTATTTTTAAATGAATTGAGAGGTTGATGCCCAGGGTTGATTGAGAAGATAGATTTTAAACTTGAGTGTACATAATTTTAAATGTCACAGCACTTGTGAACTACTGTGCTATCATTTTTCAATGTCACATGCATGTTTCTAAAATGGCCAAATTTCCCTGCAGTGAGCATGGACTCAATATCCTGAACCATTTTGTTTGTTATAGCCATTTTTATAACTCTCAGTGTGTGTACGTACATGCGCACGCATACATGTCTGGTACAAAAAAAAAAGTCAAATATGATTCAGATTTTTCTCATTGGTATGTACAGCAATAAAATGTTAAAGAAAGATGCTGCTTTGTTGTGACTCAAGTTTTATTAGACAAACTGATGACTTGGCCTCTGTTCCGCCTTTGTTTTTCTTAATAGCTTACATGGTTAATTTCATGCACAGTCCTACTTACTCAGGAGTAAATTCCACTGATTTCAGTATGCTTACTTCCTAATAGATGTGTGTAGGATTATAGCCACGGTGAAGCAATAGGTTTGCCAACATGTTGCCAGTAATGAGTATCTGAATATTTCAGTAGTAGGAATCTGGTTACATTTCGTAGACATAACGCTGTGGTGATCTTGTTAGAACTGTATCTGGTTTTGTGGAAGGAGAATAGGATATAAACATAACTTTTCCCTTTTCCATGTGTAAGCATGTGATTCCTGTGTATGTACAGAAAATGTGTTTTGAAAGAGTGTCTTAACGGTTCTTATTAATAAAGGTAATTTCATGTGTAATTGCAGGATTAAATTTCATACTCACTATAGACTGTAACCAAGATTAGTAAGATGCTTATGAATTACGTGGGTTTCAGTAGCAATGAACTGAGTTAATATAGACAGAATCAAATAAAATCAATTTCTGATCCATTTACATTCCCTCTTTGGCATGTTATAACTTCTTCTCAGCCTAGTTTCAGTCCATTTCAAATCCACATCTCAAGGATTAATGGGTAATGATTAGGAAATTAGCAGGTCTTGATATGAGTTTGATAGGGCTTGTTGACAAAGGCACAGTATTTTGTCTGGGTCATGGCTGGTAAGAGAGCAAGTTTGTACATTAATGTGAGAAATACCATGTTGTTCTGTAGAAATGAAATACAAAAAACAATTAGCACATGTTCCCTATAAGGTATTCAGGTATATTTATGGTGTACAGCTAGGCTTTCTAACAACAACAATAACAATATCAACAAATACTATCCTTGAAGAGTCCTATTATTATCAGTACTCGGGGGAAGTTACTTTTCTTTCAAGTGTAGGAAATGTTCTTAGACATTTCCTAGGAATGATGAAAGGAGCATGGGCAATCACATCTATTTTCTTTCCAAGCAAGATCTAGAATGATAGTTTGCACATTTTCCCAAAATTAGATGTGCATCTAGGACTCCAGATATCCTCTTGGGGAAAATGCAAAAATTGCCACCTTAGGCATGACCTGGAAGAATCAGAAGTGAATGTATTGCAGATACTAAAATTTTCCAAAGAAATGAATATATCACATTTCTGAGGATTTTGTCATGTTCCATGGCTGAAGAGCTTCTGTATAATTATTGTATGTATAATTTTCCAAAATTGCTGTCTTCCTAGCTTCTGAAAACTCTTTAATATTATTTAATAAAACATCACAACTACATTTTGGTATTACTACAGATGAGTTCTGCAGGATATTTCTCTCCCATGCCCCATAAATATATCTAAGAGAGCCATTTTACAGCCATAGAAATGAGTTATTCCATTTTTATGTTGATTCTGTTAACTTGTAGGTACAACTTGGGTATACAGAAATGAAGGTATGCCAGTATGCTACAAATATCAGTGAGGCATGACCATATAGGAAGCCCTGCTCACCACTGAAATCAAAATGATTTAAAATACTTCAAATTTTCTCTTTGCTTATTATTTTGTTGTGTTTAAACAACCTGGCTTTCCTCTTTAGAATATTTAGAGTATTATCAGTGTAATTATTAATTTGATGGGAGTTCCGCTGTTTGATCAGTTCCTCTTGCAAATGGAGACTTGCTTAAGACGGCTTATGTGCACATGCGCTTGCAAAGCAAGCTGACTGGGGAAAAATGTGCCAAGCCAGCTGAGAGACTTTGCAAGTAGTGCATGCGTGGTCAGTCTCACATGACCCTCTGTAAGTCCTTCATGCTCCCTGCAATACAGTACATGGGTTCCCTTTTCAACCAATTCCATTTTATGACAGTGTTCTGGTCCCTAACCTGTCAGATAAGTGGGGAAAATCTGTATTGAGTTTTGATAAACACAAAGTCACTTTGAGAGATCATCTGTCTTTTTAGAGTTTGGTCTTATTATGCAGAAAATACTTCTCAGTAATTTTCTCTCTCTTTTGAATAATGCCAAGGAAATCTTGGCGTGGAATTCTTGAAATGTTGACTGAGAGAAAAGAAAGATTGAATCTAAGCTAACATGTTCAGACTCACTCGGTCCTGACAAAACAGATATTCTGTTGGTTAACAGACATCCATAATTTAAACAGACATACTGTTCTGGATGAGATTTCACTTTTTCTTAAGGATGAGAGCTGCAACTTAGGATTTGATCCAGCTGTGTCTTGAAGTGGCTTTGCTGTCTTCTACTGCTGGACCATGCCTCTTCTTAGAGAAGATGGCTCTAGCTAAAGTGATACAAACATTAAGGTGTGTCTGCACCACATGGTTATATCAGTTTCATATCACTTTGTCATCCCTCCAGCCAATGGAATCCTGGGATTTGAGGTTTGGTGAGATAAGGGCTGGATTGGTGAGAATGAAAGGCAGGGTCTTTTCAGTGGCAGAACCCTCAACATAAAGCTCCCTCTGTAGAGAAGTAGAGTAGCCCCCTCATTTTAATATATTTTATTTATTGCTATTTAGATCTCCTCATAATCAGAGTTCTCTGGGTAGTGAAGAATTATATTAAAAATACATAAAATACAACACTAAAATTATGGCTGGAGAAGATACATAATAAAACTGGCAGCAAGCAATGCAACAACACTGTATAAATAAAGTAAAACCAGCAGCAAAGTTGAAGAGTGGTAAGAACAGTTCTTAAAATGCTTGGGAGAATAAAAGAGTTGTTGCCAGGTCCTGAAAAAAAGCCTTAACATAGGTTAGGACAGTGGAAGAAGGGCAGCATTCTTTAGATGGGGTGCTAGTGCTTAAGATGTCCTCTGTACTGTTGCTACTGTAGCCCCTCTCTACTTAACTTTTATATCAACTTGGTGGTAAAAAAGTTAACTGATAACTCTCCTAAATTGGCCTTTAGATCTCTGTCAGTCATTCTTTATGTTGATGTTGTCGTGCTCTTGTTGCAGATCTGCACTGGTTTAAGGTGACTTCTGAGGGTATTGGTTGTTTGCTGTTAATGAACCCCCAAGATGAAAATCTTGATGTTTACTAAGAAGAAGTCCAAGCATGGATGGAAGATTAATGGGAATGCAGTTGAGCAGTTGACATGATCTGAGTGGGTGTGGGTGTTTATGTGCCTTCAAGTCGCCTACTGAAGCCCGTGCCTTGACATATACAGATGAAAGTCAAGTTTTTGGCGTTCAATCAAAGTAGAAATGGAGACTGAGTGGTAAATGCCAAACATTGGGTTTTTACTATTAGTGTAGTAGCTCTTGAATATACTAAAGCCAAAATAATAACTGTAGTCATCCCTCCACATTCACTAGGGTTAGGGGCACAGGACCCCTGTGAAAATGAAAAAAAACATGAATAACTCTAAGCCCTCCCAAACCATATTTAACATACAAAAAAGTATGATCACCATATTTAACCCATCATGGATTCCTTTCAGGCAACAGGGTTCCTTCATAAGGCAGAAGAGGAGCTTACTACCACCTCCATTGCTGCCACACACCATTTTTAATAGGAGTTCACAGTTTCTCAGTCTTCATGAGGCTTGCATTCCCTATTAAAAATAGCATAGGGCGGCAGCAGAGGTGACAGCAAATAATCCGTGAATAACCAAATCCACAAAAGTGAAACCTGCAAATGTGGAGGGCTGACTGTACGTCAGTTTGGTTACAAAACACTCATATTATAAAAGATAAGGCCACCACCAATTACTTGAATAGTTTCTTAAGTTCAGAAAGGCAAGGTCTAAATACCCTAAAGGCACCAGACCTTGTCTGATCATGGAAGCTAAGCAAGTTCACCCCCAGTTAGTACTTGGATGGGAGGCTACCAGTGAATACCAGGTGCTGTAGGTTATATAGCGGGCTCTCGGTGTTCCCCCATGAATACCGGAATCCATGGATGCTCAGGTCCCATTATATACCCTGGCATGGGAAAATGGTGTCCCTTATATCAAATGGCAAACCACTCAAACGAGTGCTGGAGAGAGCCTGAGCATCTGTGAAATAGTGGAAGGCTACAGCAGGGTATGTTTATACATCAGCATAGTGCTTGGTGCACAGCAAAGTCAAGGTTTGCTTTTTGGAATATTTTCAAGGCATGGTTGATTGAATCCATGAATGTGCACCATGTGGATATGGAGGGCCAACTGTATTTCAGAGGGAGGAACTGGCAAGACCACCTTTGAGGATTCTTTGCCAAGAAAACTCCATAAAGTTCATGGGGTCACCGTAAGTCATCAGGTGGCTTGAAGGCACATACAGACAGCATTAGCTCAATGCTTTTTGAGGAGAACTAGTGTAAGGTTCGGTATTATTAGTGCCAAGGCCTTTGCAGTGAGGGCGAACTTAAAACCGTTGGGCATGTTTTCTTATACTGTGCTTTTTTTCCATACAAACCACCATGTATTTATTATGCTTATTCTTCAAAAATTACAGATCTATCAGATGAATTTTGCTTATCTTTTTTCTCTCTCCTTGCTGATCAGGACTCTTGGAAAGGGGGTAGATTTTGTGCAGCTAGTATTGTTTGTTAAAGCACCTTGTTAGCAGGATCTCATACTTTTTTAAATTGACTCAAGACACTCCTAATACACTTCCCAGCACATGTGTGTATGTTTATTTCCAATCATGATATTATTATTAAAAACTAAAACAAATTATAAAGTTTTGGGGTTTTTTTGTGAACAAAGAAGAATTGCCACTAACATCTTTGACTTTCCAGATGTTTTGGATAACAACTTCCATAGTCCTTTGTAAGTGACTATCCTGCATAGGGCTCAATGCCTGTTATATTTTGTATTCAAAGACAGCTGTGTAAAGTCTGTTTTAACATAAAGAGACATAAAGGAATCCAATATTGCCTTTGAGACCAACTGGGAGGAAGAAAATTCTAGCATAAGCTTCTGTGGGCACAGTTATGGACCCAACCTTATACTAGAAATTGCTGCTTTCCAATTAGTCTCAAAGGTAGAATCCTTTGTGTTTTTCTGTGGTGGAATCCTTCGTGTTTTCCTATGTGACATATTTGGTTAGCACAGTATCCCCCGCTGTACACTTTGATATGTGTACATGTGTGTGATCTTGCTTTTCAAACAGGGGCAGGGAGCAGTGGTGATACCTCTATGAGCTTTACCCTATCACCTGCTAACTGTTTTAGACTTCTTGACCATTAGACAAGAAGCCTGAATTTTTGATTCACCCACCACTGATGGTTGCTTTTTCTAAAGGCCAGTGAACTGATGGAGGCAAAAAGAAGGAAGAAGTGAGAAACCAGTACTTGCATATACCTGAGAAACAGCACAGTGTGTTCTGGGATGTGATGTGCATATGATGAAGTGAGAAGAGAATTGTGGATATAAGAGGGCAGAGCAAGAATGGAAAACACAACATGCTCTGTATGTTGGTGGAGTACTGATCACATACTCCTCTAACAGGCTTATTGGGTCTGATGAAGGTTGGAATCCACTGACATGCAGAAGGCCACATGTTCTCTATTGCTAGGATAGAAAAAAGGACTCTTTTTTTAAACCTTATGTTAATCTTTCCCTGCTTCAATTATTACTATACACAGTGTAGAACGTAGCACCAAGTATTACGAGAAAGAGAAGAAAATCACGTAGTCCGTTTGACCATGTCTTTAAAGGTATAATTTTGGGAGATATGATGGATTCTTTGGGGATATTTCAGGCTGCAGCATTTTTTGACTACAGTTGTAGATTTTTGTTTCTGAACATATGCACTATCAAATATTGTCCAATCCAAAGTACCAGGGTCACTTTTGTACTACAGAATTATAGTGCTATGATTCCATGTTAACTGCTGTCAGGAAACTTTCCCTGCCAGGCCACAGCCAGCAAGGGAGGAGAAAGGTCAGGAACATTTGGGGAGTCCGAATATACCAAACACCAGGAAAACACAAGCCGAGCCAGGTCAAGGTCCAGTCCGAAGGTTCAGGAGGCAGAGATCTGTCCGGAGGGTTTCAGGAAGCAGGAGACACAAAGGGCTTGCTAATAATTTGCTGCAAGCAAGGAGCAACCACACCAGCAGACTTATATAGCCCCTGTGAGCAGGTGCTTCTCGTTATTGCTTCCTCAGCCTAGTCCAAGCAGCCTCCCTCTCCACAACCCGTTTCAGCCTTCTGCGTGATTGAGGGCTGATGGGCACAGCTGGCTGCAATTCCTCTGCATCACTGCTAGTTCCCTCTTCATCATGAGCTGGCTGGGGCAACTCAGTCTCTGTTTGACCTTCCAGTGTAGGGGATGTTTGCAGGTTAACTTGCTCAGTCACTGGCTCAGCCCCCTGCACAATCAGTTGCTCCTCAATCACAGCATCATTATCTATCACAACTACCATGGTTCCATTCTGTGGAATCCTGAGATTTGCAGTTTAGGGAGGGGTATTTTGAATTCTCAGCCAGAGAACTCTAGTGACTCCCCAAACTGAAAACCAAGGATTTCATAGGATTTTTCTGTGACATTTAAAGTAGAATTATAATACTAAGGTTGGACCAAGTTTGTTTTCTGCATGTCCAGAAACTAGAACATGAACTAGTGGTTTAAACTGAGAAGAAAAGAGATGCCATCTAGGAAGAAAAATTATTGTAAGAGCTGTTCAATGGTGTAATAGATTGCCTCAGAGTGTGTTGGATTCCCCATCTTTGGAAATCTTTAAAAAAAAAAATTGAACAACCGTCTTTCAGGAATGTTTTACTTGTGTATTCCTGCAGGGTGGGGGCCTGGTCTAGATGGCCTTTGTGGTTCCTTCCAACTCTAAGATTATAGGATTCTATTATAAATACCCTATTTGCTGGCATATAGGACTCAGTTTTTTCCCTGACAAATAATGTTTGAAAATGGGATGCTTCTTATACACCAGTGCATCTTATATGCTGGTAAATAGTATTTGCTGGTGTATAAATGTGACACATCTTATATATTGGTGCATCTTATACACTGGCAAATATGGGTATGTCATGTGAAAGAGATACAGGACAATATTCTTTTTGTGTTATAAAAAGGAATATTGCCTTCCTGTTTTTAATGGACCCCAGTAGTGCCCTGAAAAGAATGATGTCTATTGCTTAGTTACTGTTTTCTGACACCCAGATAGACCTTTTCTTGTTGACTGTTGTTGGTTTTCCTCATGTTTTCATTTGTGGGAGCATTTGTTTGCTTATATTATGAAGGTCACATATTAGCTGGTTTTCTGATTGAACAAAATTCTGCAACTCTAATGCAAGCATCTCCATCAGAGACTGGTTTTTCAACCCTATGTTCAAATGAGATATATCCTGTGGTATCTTCTTCTTCTTTTTTTTTTTAGAAATGTTTTTATTAAAGTTTAAAGTGAAAATAACCCCCCTCCCCACTTCCAAGCTTTTTTTTTTCCCCAGTTGAGTTTGCTTATTTACATTGCATTCATACATAGTTTCTCTTCAAAAGGTAATCTTACATTGTTACATCTTACATTGTTACATTGCTGCTTTGTTACATTGCCTTATTACATTGTTGCCTTGTGTTATATACAATCTTGCTTTATTCTTTTTCTTTTCTTATCACTGTATCTTTATCCTGTGGTATCTTAAAGATGAGAAATTGACCTGTGGCTTGTATTAAGAAGGGCTTCAGACACATGAACTGGGTAGGAGAGTGTGTGTGTTTGTGTGAACACAGGTATACTTTTTTCCCCCCACACATATAAGCTGAGACAAAGAAAATAAGTGGGATACTTTTTCTTGTAATAAAGAGAGGCCAAAAAGCTGAAGATAATGTGTCATTCTGCTAGGAATTAAGATCTAATTAGCAAACCATTATGCAAGCAGCATGATAAATCTTTGTCTGAGCACCTCCTCTTATTTCTTCACAATCCAATTGTGACAGGGATGCTGTGTCTGAGATTTCCTTCTCGCAAAAGCAGTCTTGTCCTTGTAACCCGTTCAGATATTTTGGTTTCAGATGAAGTACACCATGTGAGTACTTTAGTCGGGTTTACTTATTTTTTCTCTGAAACAATGCAGATATGAACTTAGTAACTGATCAGTCTTGAGTGTACTGATGTATTTTTAAGTAATACAGTGGCCCCTCTACTTTCATGTGGGTTTGGGGTACAGAACCTTTGTAAAAGTGAAAAACCACAAATAACTCCCCCCACAATCCCCTTCCCATTTCTTTCCAGGTGCCCCCCCCATTCTCTTGCCTTTTGTGCACTGGGGCCAGAGGCAAGGGAGTGGGAGAGGGATCTCTGGAGGGGAGAAGGAAGGTTAACATGAGCCTTCCTTTCGCCCCATTCCCTTGCCTTTTGCCTTGGCACAAGTTCTCAGCACCAGGGCCAGAGGCAAGGGAGTAGGAGGGGCGACATCTGGAGGGGAGAAGGAAAGTATGTGCATGTCTCACCCCCTCCACTTCCTTGCCTTTTGTCCAGGCTCCTTCCTTCCTTCCTTCCTTCCTTCCTTCCTTCCTTCCTTCCTTCCTTCCTTCCTTCCCTCCTTCCTTTTCCATGCCTGGCAAAATGCAAGGGAATGAGAGAAGGAGAGTGGGTAAGGAAAGACATATGCCTGCCTCACAGATAATCACATTTGTGAAGGTCAAACCCATGAATGTGGAGGGAGAACTGTACTGGTTTAGACCACTAGACTGGTTTAGACTACTTTTAACTTGCCTAGAAAACAAGAATACTTGGTGTCTTCCTCTGCCTCAATTATTCATTGTTTTTTCATGTCCCAGCTGTGAGTTCTGACTAGCAATCACTGTTCGAGGTCTTACAAGCCTTTCTTAACCTGTTCCCAAAGATCCCTTTTTTCTCCTCCAAAGCTGGAAATGACAGGGTCTATAATCTAGATCTTTTTATATATGCAAAGCACATGGTCTTCTCTTGGATTTCGACTTCTCAATTCAATATGTCTTATTAAGGATAGCTTTCTTGTTATAGCTATGCATATTAATAAATGTTTTATCCTTCTGCTGTTCTCACCTCTGTCTTTCAAGGTTCTTTTCACAGTTTATTTTATTATGTTGATAATATAATGATGTTTTAACTTTTTAATGTGGTTTTCCTGATATGTGTTTTGTATGTATTTAGTTTAATTTTTTGTAGAACACCTTGAGTCACACTTTTGAGAGAAAGGTGGTATGACGATAGAGATGTATTTTTGTCCCCCTACCATCGGATTCTTCATTAGTCACCGCTACACTTTTCATTATTTTTGTATGTAAGCTAATGGTAGCTCCATTGCAGAACTCCTGTTTAAATCAAGATCCAAAGAATAACATAGCATCCAGGGGTGTGTTATATAAGATCCTCACATAGCAGACTGCTTTGTGAGATTACATTGGAGTCAACTGGTCAAAGAAAAGTGTTTTTTTTAATTAGGTATAAGGGAGAAGAAGGATTCACCTGAAATTTTTTTGATATATAGAAATGAGGGGGGAACAGAAGGATTATAATAATGATATATGTATTTGTGTTTATATATGCTTTTATGTATTTTGGAAAATTAATAAAAGTTTCTTAAATAAGAAAAGTGTTTTTTCCCCCCAAAAAATGTCACTGGACACAGATCCGTGCTTGTTCAGGCCAACACCTAATAGGTAGATTTTGATCTTTAACTTTCATCCAGGGAGACAAAACTTATTGCTCTTCCAGAGTTATGTCTTGTTGACATTCACAGAAAACTAGACTTACAAGGTAGACATTTTATGATATTGTCACCTGAGCAGTTGTACACAATGTCCCAAAGTTTAGCCTCTTGTCAAATGCAAAGTTAAATATGTCAGAGAGAAAAAAGTGGGATGAAAATTGTCCTGGCAAATCTATTGCATCTTGTTGGATACACAGGCATACACACATGCACGTACACATGTACACACACACATTTTTTTTACTTTTTTATTAGTTATTACATATTTGCAATTGTTACATATTTGTATCTACATAAAACACAATTATGAAGATTACAAGGATCATAGAGTTTCCCCATGAAACCTCAGTTGTATTTGTTAAATATGTTTAATTCAGTTGAAGGTTATATTGAGAAACAATATAAAAAAAAATCTTACTTAATTTGATAACTAAGGCCAGAATCCTTTACGCCAAGGGATGGAAAAAGGAAGAGATTCCTGGTGTTGATTAATGGCTCATAGAAACTTATGAGATAGTGGAAATGGACAAATTAACAATGCTAGTAAAAGATAAATCACACACACACATTATTGAGAGGTACACAGACCAAATTGGCTGTCAGAAGAGGTGGAAGCTACCCAGAAGAGATGTTCTGCCTCATGTAGAATGTGGCCTTTTCATTTTAAACCCACTAACATTCTTATGGACATGGGACATTTTTATACCCCACAATACACTGGTGTTTTATTTCAGGCCAGAAAATAACTCCTGTCAGAGGAATTAAATGGAGATTAAAAATTTCTGCATGAAGGAAATGCTTAAATAGGACCATTTTATCCCTGGCAGCAAGTTACTTCTGTCAACATGAATTTTCTTCGAGGTCACATGCTTACACTTCTTAGAAGTATGTTTTAGGAAGTACAGGTAGAGCCTCTCTTACCTGGAAAAATGAGATCTGAAAACCTCCAGAAAACCAAAACTTTTTGCCACCAGCCACCTGCTTCCACGATGGAGGCAGTGGCTGCAATGTTCCTGCTTGTTCTTTCTCACACCCTTAGTCTCTCTCTTTTTATTGCCAGCCGCCTGCTTCTGCCTTTGAGCAGCATCTCTGATGCTCCTGCTCATATGTCTCTCAGATCTGAGGAGCACCATAGCTGCTGTCTTGAAGGCAGGTGGATGGTGGCAAAAAGAGAGGGACTGAGGATCTGTGAAATGGTGGGATTCCTACCAATCGCTATGCTTGGACTTCACAGACTCTTTGTTCTCTCCACTCTCATGTCCCTTACACAACACAGGTAGTGAAAAACAAGATGCGAGGTTATTCCAAAAAGATACAGCGTTCCAAAATAAAATTAAAATCCAAAATATGAAACACTTCTGGTCCCAGATAAGGGAGGCTCAGTCTGTACTATCCATTTCACATATGGCAATGGTTGTTATTTAATGTTACCTTCTGAAATAGTTTCATATTTACATTTACAGCTGCATTTGAATATTATAGTAGATCATGGATTTTTTAAAGGATAGGAATGGGAGTATCCTTCTTGTGGCTCATACACTGTACCTCACATCTAGGATTGCCAGATGAAAAACTGGGACAGTTCCTGTAGCTTTAATGGTTTTGTGGAAGAGGGAATTTCATCAAGTGGTGCTTTGTCACAGAACTAGGTAGCAAGGAACATTTGCTGAAATCTTGTCTTCTATATAACTATTAAAGGAATGAGAGTCATATCCACTTTTCATTCCAGCAGCTCTACTCAGCTAATTTCTTCTAGAGGTTTTCAGAAGGAACTTCTTCCATTTTAGATTAAGAGGAGTTTCAAGTGCCATCCGAACCTCTCAAAGTATACTTAACCTTAACAATGGTTTCGACACACGTGCACGTGCGCGCACATACACACAGAGTTCAGAAGATGTACTTTTTGAACTACAGTTACCAGAATCTCAAACCAGCAAGGCTCTTGGCCTGTTTGGAGGGGTTTCTAGAAATTATAATCCCTAAACCTCGTGGAAAAAACAAAATGTAGTTAAAAGTAAACATAGGGAATTGGATTTTGAAGCTTCACTAAACTGTCATTAATTTAAAACAGGAGTGAATACTTATGGACGACAAGCAATCAAGCTGAACAAAGAGAGGGAAAGGGGAAATACACACATCTGGGAAAAAAGGGTCTCCATCATGATTATCCATGGTTTCTTGTGACTTCTGATTCTGTGGACTCATATAACAATGTATGCACTTAAAAGCAATAAATTTAAAGTATGGAAATAGTGGTGATTGCTTCGTGCTTTACAGTAATGGCAGATGCTACAAGCCTTTAAAGGCTGTCTTGCTCATGTCCTTCTGACTTATTTTTTTCAAGGACAGAAAGAGGAGGAAGGTCTGCCTTCAATTAACATTTCTAGAATGTATTGATTAATATTGCACTACTAAAAATGGCCATGACGCTATAAATTAGTCTGAGGCCTTCAGATAATTTACACCTGCAACCTCTCTTTCCCTGTTAGTTTCAGACAAATGTAGCATGGATAATTGCCTGAAAGACTAAGTAGATAACCTATCAGTTACTGATAAAGATAACTGTATAGAACAGTCAAAGAAGGATATAATCTGTACTGCAGATCTTCATATTTCCCTAAATGTGTGAAATTTGAGAGTTAAATCTGAACCATATCATACATTTAATATTTTATTTTATATTTTATATTTAATGACTTTCAAATAAATTTGTATTTCTTTAATGTTATTTTCATATAGTGAAATATCTGTGCCTAAAGGAGCAGCAGAAGGTCGTTGCATGTATATCTTACATGTCTCCATGTACAAAGCTTGTTTTTGCATGCAAATTATATTTCCTAGAGTGGGGCATTAACCTGTGAGTGAGAATGAAATAAGTGAAAAAGAAGAAGGGGAAAAGTTGTATTTCTGAATATGTATGTGTAGTGTTAAGTTAGGCATATTTTTGTTGTCGCTAGATATTGTTACTATTGTTGTTTTGTTATTGCTTGTTACTATATTACACAAAGCTCTTACTCATTTTTCTTTTGAGATTCCATTATCCTCTGTACTTTCTAGACTGAAACTATAATCTGTGTTTTATAAATGACCTTGCCTTGAACATATGGACAAGTGTTTGTTGATATTCCTAGTAGGTCACTTGAGGTTTCCAGCAATTGCACACAGCCCTGATAGAAAAACCCTTAGATCAAATAACTTCTCTCCACAGTTCCCTCTATCCTACATGATTCTACAGCAGTGTGCAACCTAACACAAATATTTCAGCATAAGGAGCATGCATTGCATCAGTACAAGCCCACCATTCTAACACCAACATTTATGCCACCATACCAGCCTGAATCATCGTGTTATTCAGAATACATCCAATCTTGGTCAATTTCAGAAGCTAAACATGGTCAATCCAAGACAGTACATCAGTGGGAGACCACCAGGGATTTCCAGACAAGGCAAGGAATGAATCTGCCCCCAAAAACTGAACAGTTCACACCAGTTGCCACCAATCAGAATTAACAATTCTGAGCTTGATAGATCTATGTTAGTATGTTCTTAGATAGATTCTCTATGTTCCCAAGTACATCCATATTCTATTGTTCCTCTGTTTCAGTTTACAGACTCTTAGGAACATTGTACTGAAGAGGCTAGTGCTGGTCTCTTTGAGGTGGAAAATGACAAGAATTGAACCTAGACAGCTTGTACTCTTCTGTTTGCTTGCAGTACTTCCCTCAGTTTTACTGGCAGTAGTGGTGCCTAGCTCTGAAAGATATGGTCTTATTGTAGAGGATTTTTACCAGAGTTGAGGCTCAATTCAAATAGAGTCACGTTATTTTTCCTGAATACATCTGTTATGTGTAGCTCAAAGGTTGTCCCAGACATTAGGCAGAATTGAAGCAGTCACCTCACATAGCAAATTTTGAATGTTGTGAGAGGCCAGCTAATTTTTGGCATGGCTCTTGGCTGGGAACTGAACTGCCACAACTAACTTTTAAAAGCTCTGTTACAAGGTAGCTTATGCTCAGTGTTTTTTTTAAAAAAAATTAAATTTCAGCCTTCATTTCAAATTGCTAGAATTTATAGGCTGACTTTCTAGATAAACAGCATTTAAGATACTGAGGAATAATATATAAGAAGCCAACATTTTTCGAACACAAGGAGGAAGAAATGAGACAGCAGCCTTCAAAGACAACTACCTCAGAATGTATTACAGCTGTTACAGCTAGCATGGTTTGGTGATAAGCCAAGGTCTCTTTTTGATGTCTAAGGAGCTAATCTCCATCACATGTAGAGAGTGGTTATTATGAGGAAATATCACATACATTGCCTCAGTTTCCTTGATTTCTTTTTCTTTCTTTATGTGTTCTGCCTTTCTAGACCGTAGGGCTGAGGACAAGGACTGCCTTAGTTTTCATTGTTTGGGTAGTTCTAAAAGCTTTCTAACCAAAGAGTAAAGTATAGTTTAAAAAAAAAATCCTATAAAATTACAGTTTAGTCAATCACCTTTGATAAATAGACATATTTAGATATGTAAAGGCTGCCTTTCAAGACCAATTTCATATACAGTTGTTGTTGTTGCTATTGTGTGTCTTCCAGTCATTTCTGAGAAAACCTATCATAGAGTTTTCTAGGGCTGAAAATGTGTGATGCACCCAAAGTCATCCAGTGGATTTTCATGACCAAGCAGGGAATTGAATGCTGGTCTCCAGGTTCATAGTTCAATACTCAAACCATTGCACCACAGTGGCTCTCTCATACAAGGTACATAGGTCATATCAAATACAAATATAAGCATTACAATAATTAAAACGTATATTGTTCTGACTTATCCAGAGCATTTACATCTATTTTCTCACTCATAATAAGCCCTCTCAATCTCTCTAATCACCTAAAACTTTTGAGAAAAATGTCTAACCTACTTTTAGTTGAAAATAAATAAATAAATAAATAAATAAATGTACAGGAGATGACTTATTAATTGTCTAAAGTCTTTCAGTCATCTTTTCCTCTGGTTCTGTTTTCTCCAGAGGCTAGATTTCAATTTTGAAATTCTTAGTGTGTTCAGTGCTAATTCCTAGAGGGCTCATTCTAGACATAGTGAAGTTAATGACTAAAACTATTCAGTGTCATTGGTGCTACATCAAGGTCATTTGTACACAGGATTAATAAATGTATGTGAGGATAGATTATAAATTAATAATGACAGCGGATACTCTGTGGATAGTATGTCCACAGTAGGTTGGTAAGTCCGTGTGGCTGCCTAGATTTTGGGAACCAGAATATGGCAACCCTGCAAAAAACAGACCAACTTACTCCTCTTGCTTAGTAAGGATGGAGGAGAGGTAGGAGATATGAAGGCTGAGTCAGGACCAGGGTTGGGGAGGAGAGAAAATAAAGGGTTCTTGCTTGAAGGAATAAAGGAGTTTTCATCCAAGCAAGACAATACAGCTTGAATGAGTAATGGAGTAGAGAGAAAAAAACAGCCCCAGCCAGAGTTGTTGGTAGAGATATAAAGAGGGAGAGAGCACTGCAGTGAGAGTGGGGCCAATAGCTTATTAATCCAAGCAAAACTGGGAATTTTTGCTAATAGTCTTTAAAATTATGCACACGCACGCACACGCACGCACACACACACACACACACACACTAGTTTCTCCAAGTTCTGCAGTACACATATGCATATATAATTGGTGTGAAGATGAAGCAAGGCTCACCAGATGACTGGGTTGTATAGCAGTAGGACCTGTGCTATTCCCTCAGGACAGAGACTGTAAGTTGAGAGGCTGGTTCTAGAATCACTTGAAAATAGCTACAGTATTTGTATGAACCCCCAAACCTTCCCACTCTTGAGGAGAGCTCTATTTTTGAGGAGCAATCTTAGTTCTGAGGAGTATTGTGACTGCCACTTAGTGGCAGAAGAAATGTATTACAACAGGCTATAGATGGTTTTAAATGAATTAAGATTAATTATTTTAAAAACAAAATCGCCTGAGATGCACACCTTCAATGTCCTGTTAGTATCCAGTCCAACTTTCAGATGCTTATGTTCTCCAATTTTACAGCCATGAGGAAGATGTACATTCTGTATCTCTTGTTGATGTTGTTGTTGTTGTTGTTGTTATACATTGCCAAATGACAATTAGTTTTAAGACCCCTTCCATTGGTATCTTTAGTAGTGACAAAAAGTGTTGCAAGATGGCAAGATAACAAGGGTGGTATTTGAAGTAGCCCCTACAAGACCTAATGCTGTATCATCTTCGTCTTCTGGCATTACTGAATGATGTAGGGAAGAGCAGGTCTTATCCTATTGTACTATAGTTATTATTATGTACTATAGTTATCCAGCAGGTCTTATCCTATTGTACTATAGTTATTATTGAAATGGAAGGGAAGACTTAATAAAGTAAGATTTGTAAACAGGTAATAATCTTTTAAGAATATGATATAAAGGATCAGGCTCTTAATGTTCATCAATGTTCATCAATGTTAATGTTCATCAAAATGCTATATAGATGTGTAGGCGTAAGCAGTAAGGGGAGTTTTAAGACCCCAATGGAAGGGGTCTTAAAACTAATTGTCATTTGGCAATGTATAACAACAACAATAACAGAAATAGATACAGAATGTACATCTTTCTCATGGCTGTAAAATTGGAGACAGGATATATTGCTATAGTTTATGGTGGAGTTCCTTGTTTTCCAAGTTGGACAAATTCACTTTTGCCTCACTGACTACATACTTAGCCCCATTCTGACAAGCCACTGTGGTATCTTGAAGGATTCCTTCAGCTCAGCTTTTTCTTGATTGATAACAAATGTTTATGATGTTGCATAACTTAAGCATAAGTAAAGAAGACCAAGTGGAACAAAGGGCCCAGCATTCTGCTCTCAAAGTGGCCAATCAGCTGCATTTACAAAACCAGCAAATAGGTGACAAGCACAATAAAACCCTCCCACTCATGTGCCCTAGCAACTGGCATTGGAAGGTGTATCCCTTCTGATTTTGGAGGTAATGTATAGCTTTTATTCATTAGCCTCTGATATCATTATTTTCTGTGATTCAAGACAAATCCTTCATTTGATATTCTGGCCATCTTTGTGTCTCATGCAGCTGTGCAAGTAATTTCTTTGCACTGCATTCCAGTTTTGACATTTCTGCTAAGACAACAGCAGCACATCTGACACTTACAATTTGGGAAGAGAATCCATTTCCTTTCCCTTTCCCTTTTCAATGCTATTATGACCCAGTATTTATTTGATATTCAGTGTACAGGTACAGATTTAAGTACTCATATTGAAAGGCAGCATAGGAATAGTGAGCTTCAGAATAAGGCCTAAATTCTTAATGTTTTTCTTGATGAAAAATTATGTTTGTGGTGATGCACTGGGCCTGACAAGTCAGTTAATGAAGTTAGTTAATGAATTTAAAATCAGTTTGGTAAGGATCCTGGAAGCTCTTCTGTTTCAATTAACCAGACTTGAAAAATCCCAATTATGCATATCTCTATATAACAAATATTGATTTGATCACCATGCTGTGATTATCTAAGCTAATTTTGGGTGGAAGGCTCTGATCAAATTGGGAGAGTATAGCACTACAGATAAAATTCAGATAACTTGGGCAATGCTATCAAAGTAGTCCCCTCATTTATGTATGTTACAATGCTATGAGCAGACAGTTATGACAAAACTGGTGAACCAGATACCAACAGAAAGGACAGGAGGAAGGTTTCTGGGAAACTATATAAAATTCCTACAACAACAACAACAACAAGTTTTCAGCTTTTTTAAGCTACTAATGGTTTCTACAGTCTTGCTGAAGTCCACTGAATTTCTTTCAGACTTAAAATGTTGAGATACTGTGTTTGGAGTCCTGTTCTTCCATTATTTCTATCCTACAATCTGTCTTTCTATTTTGTTCTGACTTACACAAACCTAACATTTGACTGTGTTTGATTTTTTGGGTTCAAAGTCTGCCAAGACTATATCAAACAGTGGAGATGCACCTATTGTCCGTCTTTTAATTAAATCTTTAAAGAGTTTTCCTCATTTTGCTAGAGAAGAAAGAGAGTGCAGCAGCAAAACATAAATAATTGATATCTCTTAGACCATTTCAAGAACCTAACATGGTCCTTTTACTGAAATAAATGGGGTGCATTTATATCCATATTTTCTGATAATGAGATTTGTGTTAAAAATGTACTTTCAATTTGCCTCTTAGCACCCCTGTCTTCTATTTCTATTGACTATAAAATATAAACTATTTTGAAGTATAGACCTGTTGATAATTTAGTTTTTATCAGCTTTGGGAACAAAGCCATAAATAAATTCAGATAACTCCGGTTACTCCACGAACAAAAAACAGGAAAATAAGGATACTTATTTTGGCAATACTTTGGCAATATAATTAAATATGAGGAACTAAACTGAGGCCTGAGCCCCCAAATACTGAAAAACTGTTCTTGTTAACAAATATTTTGCATACTTTTGACTTTGAAGAATGGTTGGAAAATGAATGTTTGAAGAAAATGGTACTCTTTCAGGGAAGACCTTGAAGAAAGGTTCACCCCCTCCCCATGGTAACAATTTCTGGCTTTTATAAGTAAGGAAAAAGGTTCAAACACAAAGATAAATAAGCATAAGAGGCAGGCTTCATGTGCAGAAATGATCTGTAACTTGTAACTTTGAGACATAATATGAAATTTTATTCTTAGGAACAGAATTGTTTATCACCAAAATAAACAGAAAGAGCAGCATTGGGTCACAAGTGACAATGACCTAAGTTTCCTTGAGTGTTTATTTTAAGAGCAGCTTATCAGTAGTTGCAGCTATGGACAACTTACTTGAAGGCAAACACTTTCAGTTGTCACCTTTAACCTGTGCTTTATGTGTCTGGAGCAAAGAAACAGCTGTGGCAGTGCTGTGTAAAGTCATTAAAGAAACAGGGATCCTTTAATGCCCAAGGATCAGAGGGATTTTTTTTCCAAGGGGTTTCAAAAAGTTCAGGCTACAGAACAAAAATGTATTCCTAAAAAACAAATTGTACTGATGGAACAAGATAGTATGAAATAATTCTCCTCTCCTGATAGTTAGAGACACATGCTCGCAATTGCATTATTGTCAATTGCCCTGTTATGCTTGTTGGCGGAATGCAGATATCAGATGGACATAACACTTGCTACATATTGCATATTTACGGTGTACTGCCTCTTTTGCTAGAGAGAACAGATCAAACCCAATATTAGTTGGACACAACAGACCCTATATTTGAAAATAGAAAGAACTCTTAGTTAAATTGTAAGCCTAACGGCAGGGATTGTGATAACATATCTCTTTTTCTGAGACCCTACCTTTCCCCCCAAAGAGTTAGGTATAAATGCTTAAGTAAATAAAATTGATGTATAATGAGAGAGTGCACAAGAGTCCTGAGCCTAAAGACAGCTGTGGTAGTAGGGCATATAAAGCAAAAAATGACAGTTGAGTTCTGCCATGGCTGTATTTATTTTGAGCAGCCTAATGGTCAGATCTTAGCTGCCTATCATTTGTGTTATAGTGCCTTCAGTGTACCTGAAAATATCCATTTTGCCTGTGTTTATCCTATTTGTGACATTTCATGATTCTGGTCAACTAGGGATTGGCATATTAGTTTAGTATGGGGTGGACAAAGTGTAATCCTAGGTTGGTATGTTGTTGGGAAATGATAATGTATTTCACAAGGAGAGTAGTTAGTACTGTCAATCAGAAAGTGGGCAACAACCAGTCTCATGCCATCACCTCCACTATATATGATCTAGAAATGCAGCACACTTAGGCCATATCCACACTATACTGTTATAGTGCTATTATTCCACTTTCAACATCCTGTGGAATTCTGTTGTTTGTAGTTTACTGAGGCCAAAGAGCTCTCTGGCTGAGAATTCTAAATGCCCCTCCTTAAACTGCAAACCCCAGGATTCCCTAGGATGTTGAAAGTGGAATAATATCACTATATCAGTTTAGTGCAGAAATGGCCTTAGTCATCTTTGTAAAACAACATATGAAGCTGGTTTACTTTCATAACATCTCATGGTGAGAGTTCCTGTAATATGTGCTCTTCTTGGAGGAGAGGGGGAGAGCCTGTGACTACAAAATGAAGGATGAACAAACTGATTAACTGCAAACTGAGAAATATGGGGTTGGGGAGAGAGACAGGACACCAAAGGACTGGAGAAGTGCGAAGATTGTCCCTCTCTTCCAAAAAGGCAAAAAAGAAGGTCCAGGAAATTACAGACCAATCAGCCTAACCTTAATACCAGGAAAAATATTAGAATGGACTGTACAGCAGGCTGTCTGCAGGTATCTTGATGAGAGTGCAGTGATCAGGAACCAACATAGGTTTGTCAAGAAGAAATCTTGCCAAACTAATCTTATACCTTTCTTTTTCAGTGAGACCACTGTTTTAGTATATGGTGAGAATGCTGTGGCTGTCATTTATCTGGATTTCAGCAAAGCATTTGATAAAGTTCCCCATAATGTTTTGATTGGCGAACTGATTAAATGTGGGATAGATGAGAACACTGTCAGATGGATCCATAATTGGTTGGAAAACTATGTTCAAAGAGTTGTCATCTGTGGCTGCATTTCAGACTAGAAGGAGATCTCAAGCGGAATCCTCAGGGTTCTGTCTTAGGGACATTACTCTTCAACATTTTTACTAGTGACTTAGATGATGGGGAAGAGGGAATCCTTATCAAGCTTGCAGATAATACAAAACTGAGAGGGGTGGCTAACACATTGGAAGACAGGAACAGAATTCAAAAAGAGCTAGATAATCTATAAAATCGGATAGAAATTAATAAAATGAAATTCAGTGGAGACAAATGCAGAATTCAACATTTAGGCCACAAAAATCAAATGCACAGGTGTAGGATGGGATATGTTGCTCAGCGGAACTACATGCAAAAAGGACCTTTAACTTTCCCAGATGTCTCCAAATGTATTTAAGAAACTTGGGTTCCAACCTTCTTTCAGTTGTGCTCAAGATCCTGCTGATAACTGTCTTTCAGTGACTTAATACCCTGGAAAATGTGCATACTTTTTAAAGGGAAGATGCATAATGAAATTTTAGGGGTTGAATGAACATGCTGTGAACCTGCCAAAAGCGGTAATTCTCTTCCATTTTTCTGGCTTGAAATGAACACATATTAAAAGGTCATGCTTAAAATACATAAAGAAGTATATGTTTCTCTTGTATATTAGAAATAGGCATTTTCCTTTGCATGTGACAGTTTTAGAAAAAAAACTTCCCCACTTTGCAATAATAAAGAGCATAGCCCAGGTAGAAAACTATTGTACAAAGTTGGGGGTGGGATGGAATGTGTGTGGCCTTCATGGTGCAACTCCTATCAGCCTTTGTCAGTATACCTAGTGAGGATGGATGATAGGACTGCAGTTAAACAACATCATCAGGAACCACATATTTCTTTACTTCTAGTGTAGGAATGGAACACAATGTCTTTGGCGACTTTGCAGAATTAAAAGGAAAATATATTTGGCTCTAAGTTTGCAATCTGGTAAACACCGACATGTGAATAAGGCAATTATGGCAATCAGGTGACCAGTCCAATATTGCCCATATATTATTGAACTGTTGTCAAACATTTTAAAAAGTGAAGAGGACAACTGTAATACTCCAAGGCTAGTGTAAGAGTGTCCTCTGAGATTGTTGTTCCACTAGTTTTTGCTTCTGGTGTCAGATTTTTTTATTATTATTTATTCTTTTGTGCAGAGATGTGTCTGTTTACCCAGTGTTGAATGCAGAAAGGCATTGTTGACAACAGATGACATATATATCACTTTCTGAGCTGAGCAAGTGAAGGACTCCTTGATGTTGTGGGTGACAGTTTTAGATTTTGTGATGGAAGGACCTCAGTGGGTATTGAAACAGAGTAGGCATATGTATTTGTGGCAGAGTTTTGTCCCTGTGTTTGCATCTTTTTTCTGGTGTTGTTGTAGTAGTATGTAGTGCTAGAAAGTAATTGGTTAAGATGGGTGGGAGTTTGTCTCCAAACAAGTACAGATAAACAGCCTTGGACTGTGAGGGGGAAATGTCATTATCTCTGATGAGCTACAGCTCATTAGTACATTTCAGTGGTTTCAGCTGGGATCTGTAGACAGCAAGTGGTGTTCTGTCATTCTTTCCTTCAGATCTGTGCTATAGTAATTATTCCTGGGTAGCATTAGCTTGATTGTTTTTCCACTTTTTGGTTATGTTTCAGGAAATCCTGCTGTAATTCCTTAAGGTACAAATCTTTGTCCAGCAAGTCTGAACAGGTCTGGTTGTATTGTAGAGCTTGGCTGTTGACAATGGCTTTTGTTATGCATTCTGGGTAGAAGCTGAAAGAATATAAGTCTGTATAGTATAAGTCTTCAATATAAAGTGGTACTTATATTCCTGGCATGTTGTTGCACAGTCAGATCATGAAAGTTACATGTTTTGTATACTGGTCTAGCTGCAGGTTGATAGGGGAATGAAAGTTGTTGAAATTCTAGTGGAGCTTTTCAGGTGATTACCACCTATGAGCCCAGATGATAGAAGTGTCATCTGTGTTTCTCATCTAGAGGAGAGGTTTTTGGAGGCAGAAGCTAGGTGTTTCTCCCATCACCTGTAAACATATTGGCAGAGTATGGTATGGGTGTCAGTTGCCTTTATAACTATTTTACAAAACTTTTTAAAAAATATTTGCTACTGCATTATTTTATTTGTGTTTTCTGATTCGTTTAGTTCTCGAAAAAATTAAAATTATACAGTGTGATGCTGAGATGGCCATCAAGCCTCTGTTTAAAAACCTCCAAAGAAGGAGACTCCACCATACTTCCAAGGCAGCATATTCCACTGTCAAATAGCTCTTACTGTCAGGAAGTTCTGCCTAATGTTTAGGTAGAATCTTATTTCTTGTAGCTTGAATCCATTGCTCTATGTCCTAGTCCCTAGAGTAGCAGAAAATAAGCGTGCTCCATTCTCCACATGACGTCATTTCAGAAGTTTGTCAGAGGTGACATCCTGCTACTTCCACCCCATTAAGCAAGTTATCACTGTTGGTTAGAACCAGATCTAAAATAGCTTATCCCCTTGTTGCCTTTTCTTCCTTCTGGGCAATGAAATTGTGTGCAAGGCATGTGAGGAATTTGTTGAACCTGATACTCTTGGCAGATTTTGACTTCCAACAAATACCAGGATAGTTGAAATCTCCCATTACTACTACATCTCTCCTTTTTGAATGTTTGGTCATCTGTTACAAGAAGGTATAATCCAAGTCCTCAGTCTACCTTTGGGGTCTATAGTTGGATCCTCACAGTGACATCATTGTTGTTTCTCTCCTCCTTAATTTTTACCCAGGTGGTCTCAACCTGGCTTCTAGAATTTAAATCATGGGTCTCTTTGACATATAATGCTATTCCTCCTCCTTTTCTGTTTGGTCTGTTTCTTAAAAATAGGTTATACCTCTCTGTTACAACATTCCAACCATGAGACTTATCCCACCAAGTTTCAGTGATGCCTATCAGATCATCTTTGCTTTTGCTGTGTTAAGAGTTCAAATTCATCTTCTTTATTCCCGATGCTCTGTGCATTGGCGTTGAGACATCTAAAAAAATGGATCATTCTCTTCTCTGGAAGTACCAGTGAAATTGATCTGGGATGCTAGTAAAGCTGTATTCAGAAGCTGCTTTATCAAATGGGACTCTAAATTAAGAAAGAAAAGGAATGAAAAAATTCAAAAGATCGGATGAGGGAGGTGGATAAACAATTGAAAAAAAATCCTACAAATGAGACTATCATTAAGGAGTTCAAATACCTTCAGATACAATTAAACGAAGAAAATCTGTTTGAAATTGAGCATCAAATCAAATAAGCTAGACAAAAAAAAATTTGAACAAGCAAATAAACCATCAAAATGGTTTGCTTATAGACTATGGAAGGGAGAGAAAAGAAAATGATTTCAGAGATCAAGAAGGGTAACATAAGGATTACACAACAAGAAGGCATTAAGCAAGCTTTCTTTGATTACTATGAAAACCTTTTTGATGCAAATCCAATCTCCCAGATCGAAGAACAAAAGATATTTTCTTATTTAGAAAAAAAGTGTCAGAGCTAAACTTACAGATGAACATAGAGACATTTTAAATTGACCAGTAGCCATGGTAGAAATTACAGAAGCGATTAGAAGACTGAAATTGGATAACGCCCCAGGCCCTGATGGATTTTCGGTGAGGTACTATAAGATGTTTCAACATGAATTCCCCCTACCTCTCCAAAAGACAATAAATGAAGCCTTTATTACAGGAATACCAGAGACTTGGAATAAAGCCAACATTACCGTTTTTCCACAAGAGGGCAAGATCTCACTGATGTTAAAAATTAGCACCCAATTTCTTTACTAAATGTCGACTATAAAATCTTCATGGTGATATTGGCAGACAGGTTAAAAAAAATCCTCCCAGAATTAATTCATGAAGATCAAAATGGGTTTCTACTGAAAAGAACACTGGAGGACAATATAAGAACAGTTTTAAGCATAATAGAATACTACGAAAAACATAATGAAAAAAAGCTTGCCATGATATTTGTTGACACTGAGAAGGCATTTGATACACTTAAATGGCCTTTTCTGAAAGCTGTTTTAAAGAAGATAGATGGAGGACCCGGATTTATGTCCTGGATTGATGTGATCTATGACCAACAAGAAACTCAGTTGATTATCAATGGAGTAAAAACAAAACCTATAATAGTGAAGAAAAGAACAAGACAAGGTTGCCCTTTGTCACCTTTATTGTTCATAACTATGGAAATTTTAAACAATGTAATATGTAAAGACAACACATTGAAGAGAATACAGTTGAAAAAACATCAATTTAAATTAAAAGCTTTCGTGGATGATTTGGTACTGTTTCTAGATGAGCCACTAAATAGCCTGAAACATCTCATCAGAATGATGAATGAATTTGGAGACCTTTTTGGATTCAGAGGAAATAAAGACAAGACTGCAATCTTGACAAAAAAATATAAGTAAACAAGAAGAAGAAACATTAACTGAGGTGTCTGGTTTTAACATAGTTAAGAAAATAAAATATTTGGGAATTTGGATCTCCAGACGTAATAATTAACTGTACAATAATAATTACAAAAAGAAATGGAAAGAAATTAAAAAAGAATTAGAGACTTGGTCAAAACAACAACTTTCTTGTATGGGAAGATTGGCATCAATTAAAATGAACATATTACCTAAACTTGTTTTTCTATTTCAAAATGTACCTACTATTACAAATGACAAATCATTTTTACAATGGCAAAAAGATTTGACTAAATTTATTTGGGAGACACAAAAACCACGGATTAGCTGGAAAACCCTTGCTGATTTAAAAGCCAGAGGTGGAGCTGGCACACCAGACCTATACACTTACTATAAAGCTGTCACAATGACTTGGATTATTTTGTGAAATGAGTGATTATTAACTTCAGAAGGGGCAGACCTGAGAATGGGCTGGCACACTTATATCTGTTCCGATAAAGCTAAGTTGGATAAAGATTTTACCCACCATTATATTAGAAAAGTGTTGTTGAAAACATGGAATAATTATAAACATTTGATTGCTAGACTGACTCCAATGTGGGTCTCCCATCAAGAAGCTTTCTATGGTAGATGGAAAAGCACATCAAACTGGCTGAGATATGAAGACACAATCACTAGATCTACATCAGGAGCACCAACAATCAAAACTAGAGAAAAGCTGGAGGAAGAAGGAATAGTCTTAAATTGGTTCCCCTACCAACAATTAGTGGAAAGATTGCAGATAGGTTTGAAACTGCAGGGATTTGACATGAAAGAGCAGCATGAAGTGATAAAGCTTATGATGGAAAATCCACCACACTTGTTGGCCAAACTGTACAAGATATTCTTGTTAAAAGAGAGAGATGAAACAATTAACCATACAGTGATCAAATAGGCTCAAAAGAGAGAGATGAAACAATTAACCATACAGTGATCAAATAGGCTCAAAATTTTGGCTCGATACAGTTGGAACACTGGAAATACAGCTGGAAATTGACCCCAAAATTTACTGCTGCTCAGAATTTAAAGGAAAATTACTTTAAGATCTTTCATAGATGGTACATGACTCCAAGCAAGTTGAAAAAAAATATTACAATTTGGGCATGGGAAAGTGCTGGAAATGTCAGAGACTGGTACGATGTATCATTTACGGTGGACCTGTAAAAAAGCTACAGAGTACTGGGATGATGTACATAAAACAATAAGAGAAATTCTGCAAATTGAATTTGATTAGAAACTCAGAAATATATTTATTAAACATGCTTCGTATGATAGATCAAAATATAAGGAAAAACTATTGGAGGATTATGCGTTATATGATAACTGTGGCGAGAATTGAATATGCCAAACTTTGGGAGAATGAAGGGATCCCTAAGATAGAACAATGGGTCCAAAATCTGTTAGAAATTAAAACAGCAGACATTCTATCACAAAGACTTAAAGGTCTGACAGACGAAAAAATAGACAAGGACTGGGCTCCCTTAAGTCAATTTCTTCAAAAACAAAGAAGATAAAACTAGTTGACAAATATACCTACTGAGTTTGAGGAGGAATGGCTATGCTGGAATAAAAGTGAGGTAACAAACATGTAATTAAAAATGCAAAGAAAGAGGTATTATTGATTACAGGACTTAGTAAAATAGAAAATATTTTGAGGTATATTAAATTTGATAAGACACTAGTGAACATATTTATGGACTTGTTAGATATGATTACACAAGAACAAACATTCACAAGGTTTACTTTTTATAGAGTAGTACATTTAAGATATACTTAATAATAATAATGTACTTTAGTAAGGATGAGAGGGAGATCTTATGACACTAAATGAGCTACAATATATTGTAAAACTGTATGTTACTTATTATGCTGTTTTTTATTTTTTTTTAAAGTTGTAATGACAAGTATAAAAAAGAAAAAAGAAAATGGACCATCCCCCCAGATACTTATTTAAGAGTGGTTTTTCCCTTCCACTGTTGTGTTCTTGTATCACTTGCCCAGTTCTCCCCATAATTATAGTATCCAGCACTTGGTGAACTTCTGCCCTCAAGAATACTGTTTTCCTACTGCACATAACTCAGTTCACAGCCCTCCTCATTAGATCTGTAAGGCTCTCAGCAAAAACGCTCCTGCCAACTGCTGTGAGGTGCAACCCATGACTTGCCAGAAGTCCATCTTCATGAAACTGCAGACCACTGTCCAAGAAGCCAAATTGTTCCCTGTTGTACCATCTGCAGAACCCATTGTTCACCTCCACTATTTTTCTCTCCCTTCCTGGGCCACAAAATGACAACCTGCACATCACAGTTCCTCAGTTTCCTACTCAGAGCCTTGTAATCCTTTGTGTTATCCTGAAGGTTATGTCTTAAAGTGTCATTTGTTCCAACACAGATCAAAAGGAAGGTGTAAGGGCCAGCAGACTTGTTGAGTCTTGTAAGCCTCTCTGTTACATCATGGACTTTTGCCCCAGGAAGACAGTACACCTCTCAAGACATCCTGCCAGGCCTGCAAACTGCTGGTTCTGTTTCCCTCATCAGGAATTTCCATACTACTGCTGTCTGTCTTCTCTGGGAATTGGTAGGGGCCATTCCATATGCTGAATCTTCCATGGGCACCTGCATACTCTCTGAGGACTGACACTGTGGCTCTTGTTCCTATCTTCACTGATAAAGGAGAGAACTTCAAATTGATTCTGTAGCTCCAAACTCACAGAATGATCCCTGGTCCTTCTACTTCTGCGTGTGACATTCCTCCAACTACCGGTATCTACCCTTCTGTATTTGGGAACTGACCTTCTCAGAGGATCCCCTGTGTGTTCCTCATCCAGGATAATCCTCTCTGCTCTGTCATGCTCCTAAAAATGCTGAAGAGTATAAAAAGAGGCCTCAGGTTACTGGTCCCTCTCTCCCAACAGGGCAACCAACTTGTACTTACTGCAGATATAGCTACTCTTACCCTTTAGCAAGAATACAAATATAACACAGCTGTTGAAAATGACTATAGCAGCTGGTTCATCATCCATATTCTGTAGTCTTAAGTACTCAAACAGAACTCCAAGTCTCCTCCACAAAGCTCCCCTGCTAAATGTCATGCAGAATTTCTTTTGGCCTTGCCTGATCCTGTTTGCCTAGCTCCAGGGAACTGCAATTATATAGAGAACTAGTGGTTGCTAGCCCCTTCACCAACCAAGTGTCTGTCCCACTTTCTCTTAGTAGATGTCCCTTCCCCTGAGAGCAGGCAGAGGATCTGGGCCTACATGTAAAAGAACAGTGGAACACTAACAAGCGCACAAGCAAGCCTCCACTTATGTCACACAAACAATCTGACTTAACCCAACAGACAAGCTCACCACAATGCAATAGAACATTAATAAGCACATAAGCAAGCCCCCTCCCAACTCAGACAAATGAACAGCCTTAAGCCAGCAGACACAACAGTCAACAAACTCTCCCAAAAGACTCTTTGGAGCTCAGGAATTTTAACTCAACAGATACAGGCTCACCTTATACTGTCTCTTCCACCATGACCATGCAAAATTATTGAAGTATGTTCACTAGAAGAATGGACAGGAGGGGTGCACGCCATCAGAGTAATAGTCACACATGGACTACAGGATTTGGCCTCATGTAAGCCAAATTTTTTTTTCATTTGGGTGGCCTGATGAATAGATGATTATAACCATTATCACCCCCGCTGATATTTTGATCTATTCTTGGGGACTGATAGAGGTTTGAGGCCCATCACCCTGCTTACTGTTAATGGGATCTATGTGGTGGCCTGTGAGTGTGGCAGATGTTTCTGTCCCCAAACTGTGCTAAGAGTTTGTAGGGGACCCAAAAATGCCTAGTATGGATAGGATATGCATAGTGAGGAGTAGAATGTCCAATCCCAGCTGTCCCTGTTTGTGATAACTGAAGCCCCTGTCAGAGCTGCTGATGACGAGCAGCAGCTGTTGGTCTCTGTTGCTCTGGCTGGAGATGAGTCCTGAAGCTCAAGAGCTCCCCCTGCTGCCATGGACCAAGCAGGCTCGGACGTTCTTCTGCCTGCTCCTTTAGGGCGACAGGAATCCAGCTGTGATCCCGAGGATGTCCTGGAGCCTGCGTCAGTCAGCCCACAAACAAGGCGGAGACTCAAGAGAGCTGAGCAAAGGGAGGCTTCCTTAATTAAGTTTAAGAAGCGGTGACTGGCCACACCTGTGACTGGGCTATATAACTGCCTCCCTGGAAGCTTTCCTTTGCTTGTGGCAAACTTTCTACAAGCTCTCTTCTTGCCTGTTCCTTGCTTCCAGCACCTGGCTTCTGATACCTTGGATTATTCTCTTGGCTTCTGATTCCTGGATTTTGGACTCTGACTATGGCTTTTGCTTGTTGCTCAGGCTTAGGTAATTGGACTGCCTATGAATGATTGCTTGCTTTGACTCCTCCCGTTGGGATGCTGCTATCTCTCCCTCTCCCTTCTCCAGGCTGGCTCACTGCCTGGGTCTCCAACCTTGACACTGTTATTGTTCCAGCCCAGTGTACTTACAATACAAAGTTCTGACAGATACATACTAATGTACTAACTCAGCATTTCTCATTCTTTGCTAGTCTAGATGTTTTGGACTTCAGTCCCCAGAGTTCATAACTATTGGCCAATAGTTGGGAGTTGAAGTCCAAAACATTTGAAAGGCCAAGATTTGAAAATTAGTGCATTAGCAGGAGAATAAACAATTGCTATGAGTTAAGTAGGGAAAGAAAGACTATGCAGACATATTTGGAAAATGGTCAAAGACATGTTTTTCAAGTCTTGAGATGCCCTGATGAGAAGAATCCTGGACTGATGAGGATCTTTGCAGTTTAGGACTTGTTCTGTGCAAAATTTGCACATGTGCAGAAAGCAGCATTTGCTAGCAGAAAACAATATTCTATGCAGAAATGTTATTTCCTGTGCAGAAAATGCTGTAACTTGAGATTTATTGTGCCAAATTTGCATGTGGTTGATTTGCATAGAAATCAACACTTTCTGAAGAGCAGTATTCTACATAGAAAAATGTTGCTTTCTATGCAAAACAATTACATGTGAATTATGTGTGTAATAAATTCCGAGTTGTGAATAGCCTTTGAAAACTGTGTGGTTTTCAAAAGCTTTCTTGTAGCCTTTTTGCACCTTACCTTTTCACGGAGGTGGGAGGCGGGGCTTGAGCAAGAAACCTCAGCAGGAACGCTGCCGCTTCCCTTCTGCTTCAGTTCTGCAGCAGCTTCCTGGTCACGTGAGCGCCCTACCCCTTCCTACCGCAGTACAACCTGGGAATTGCAGGCTAGTGCTGAGGCAGGAAGCGCGACCGGCCCGGCTCCCGATGCACCACACGCCAAGTAAGTACGCGCGGGCCTCGGGAGCATTGCACAACCGCGCATCATTTTCGGCTTTAAGCCAAAAATGAAAAGGTGTGTGCGTGGTCTGCGTCAGGCCCTTGAGTGTCGCGTAAATGGGAGTGTGTCATGCAGACCGCTCCTCCCATGTACACAACGCTCAAGGGGCCCTCTCGCTTTAGAAATGCTGTGCGAAAAGGTAAAAAAAATTCTAAAATTACTTGTGAAGAAACTTGGTGAAAATTAAATTGTTAGAGCAAGTGCCCTACACTGGTAAACACAATAGTGAATGTGAACAAATTTACTTCTCAGATATCATCAATAAAATTTAGTGCCGATATCATGGGAAAGGCGACAGCAATTCCAGATCTAATTAATGCCTAAGAGTAGGGCAGGTTATTCCTTGAGTCTGCCCTGAAGTGACAGGGAACAAAACCATTTGATCCTACCACAGTACCTACTACAGTACAGCCAAGTGTTGAACTGGGAAGCAAATTGTCTGTGCATTGAAAAGGATCCTTGGAGTTTCCCATTATGCATTCCCACCTTGGTTTTCTCACCATGTTGAAAACACAAATAGTAATCCTCCATCCAGTAAGCCAGAGAATCTGTGGCAATTTCCCACAATGGTAATGTTTTTGAAATACTTAACCTGTATTTGTTGGTGAGATTATTTTTTAACAATTAAACAAGTGAATCCAAAATTAAATTATTTAAAATAGAGTAGAGCCAATTCTTCCATGTAATCTTGAAAGAGATTCAGGTGTAGTAAGACAATTCACATCTTCAGCTGATTGCACGATAGCCTGAGCACTGTTATCTGTTTGTAAGCCTTTTCTCTCAAATGCTTGGTAATCTGGTCCTTAAGTATTTGGCTCTTAACTGCTTGAAAAAATTGTCAAGTTACAAAAATGTGAGTCAAACAAGATGTAAAAATGGACCAGATAATGCATTTCACATCTTCATAGTGTTTTATGACTTGGCAAATCAAATCCTAGTATCACTTTCCTTTTGCAGACACTCATATTTGCACACACGTACTTACTGAGAAATGTTCACACTTAGTCATCTTTAACTTTGCTGAATCTGTCATCATCTTCTGACAAAACTGAAGCAAATACCATTGTGTTCTCCCTCCAAGCAAGGAATCAAGCAACCAATCATAAACATAATAAACAAGTTACATAATTTTAGAGTTCTCAGGCATTAAACAGTTGCTGAAATTGTGCATAAATGCTGCTGTGGTTAAATTCATGAAAGAAGAAAGAAGCAGAAATGTGCAAATAATTTCTAACCAATAGTGGCTTGATCAAACAAGTGTGGCACACAGCCAGTGATGGCCAATTCTTCTCTCAAAGTGATTGTATAGATGATTCATCATGAGTTAGTTCCCCTGATTGCAGTTGATCATTGCTGTTTTGGAAGAGAAGAAAATTAACTGAAGCATTTACATATCCGAGATTGCTACTTAGCTTTAGGGGTAAATACTCTTAAATGGAAGCTAAATGCCTTGGCAGCCATGGTATTTTTAAAGTTAAAGCTTGCAACTGAGTGCCTCATTCTGCATTGTTTAACTGCATTAAAAAGAAACCATGGACAGAAGTCCAGATGTTTTCTGTTCATCTTGACCTTTACAATATTGTTAAATAGAAATACTTACAGTAGACTTACAGAGGCTTGGTTAGACGTAAAAGTCCTGCTCTGAGAAACCATGATTTACTGACCTTGGAAGTAACTTGTGTGCTTGCTGTATGTATTCTTCTGCCCCTTCCCTTCTTCTCTTGTGCTTGGCTTCTGAGGAAGCTGACCCATTTTCCTAAACCATAATTTTCTGTGATGCTCAGAGTGGGAACCTGTGATTAGAAGGCTTCATTCAAAGAAGGTTATCAACTTATCATATGCTATTTATATTTTGTTTCAACTGAGACCTTAAATAATGGTTTCCTAGTCTGGGCATCATAGGAAACTGCAGTTTAAGAAGTCATGATAGCTTACCTGAAACTGAGTGTGGGGGAAAGGGAAGGGGCCACAATTTTGGTTGCACAACCAGTGAACCATATCTTGCCAGGCTAAAATCATTACATTTGATCTGGATGAAAGAGAACAAATGAAATCAATTTTAGTCTGATTAAAAGCAGCTTTCCAAGGCAAAATAATACTACATGCTTTGTTTTGTTATGACTTTAAGTTAGTGGCTGAGGCTGTGTCAGTCAGACAATGACCTCTGAATGAAAGTACTTCTGGATGCTTTCCAAAAAAGCAGCAGACGTCAGTCTTGTGTCTGTGCTTATTTTCATGCATAACCTGAAAGATGGGGTAGGTCATCCCAGCTTCTAGCAATCATTTTGCGTTTTACAGCTGCCCATCTTAGAGACTCCTTTGGAATCAGATGCTTCCTTAGTCCTCACCTTGTTTTTATTTTATTTTTTGGGGGGGAGGGTATGCTTTTATTACGAAGTGCTTGAAGGGCTAAAGGAGTTCATCATTAGACTTTAGGAAGCTGTAGAGATCTGTCCTGTTAACTCACTGATAGCTCTGACCAGTTTTCCTGTCTCCCCATGCTGCCCGACAGAACTATTGTTCCTTGCGTTCTTCAACTTCAAGCTGTGACGGCTGCGGTATTTGCTAGTCCTTGAAAGGGGCCTGAAGGTGATACGCATCAGTCTGCATACATGTACATGTTGAAAACAAGTCTTATATTCATTTATTTATTCAGTTGATTTATATCTTGCCTTTCTCCCAAAACAGGGAGAGTGGAAATGATTCACATCTGGGTAAGCTTAAGGCAAAATGATTTGAGTAATTTTACATGATTTCTGTTAGCTGCCTTGAGTGTAATTTTTTTAGTGAAAAGGTAGAATAAAAATACAGTAATGTTGTATTTCTCTCCCCCCGATATGATTCCATTAGAAATAAGATATTACAAATAAAGGGGTTGCATCTTCTTAGACTATGAATTGCTATAGGTCCACAGATAGGCTGTTGAAATCAGAATGTAAAGAAACTGTCACACACATGACTTTAGAGTGAAAAATACTTGCTTTCAGAATGCTGTGCAAGGCCAAGTGCATTCAGATGAAAACAATTTGATCAATAGGAAAGGACAGTATAATACAGACAAACCCCCAGAAATAATTTAAAATGTCAGGGCAGATGAACAAATTTGACATTGTACCAGTTCTTTCTCTTTATGGATGCTATTGTGATAATAGGCCTATATTCCTCTAAAATGCACATTTTTAAAAGCAGAAAATTGCTAGATGATGGCATGAAATGTTGTCTTTCCCATTATGTTTCTCACTAACTGTAATTGTAAAGTAGCAAGGTTTGATTCAGAGCTTGATGAAGCTTCTTAAGGATGCAAATGCACTATCAAAACAAGATGTTGTGTTGGGCAATATTTCCACAGTATCAATACTTTCTGTGGGGCAGGATCCTGTTAACGTCAAAACAGCAGACAGTATTTTTTCCTCAAGAAAGCAAGAGTTCCTCAAGTAACCAATTAAGAGACCTTTCTGAAAAGTAGGGCAAAAAGAAATTGCAGAATGGTCATCATGGTCATGAACTACATGCATTTGATTTTAGAAGGGAGACTGGCTCTATTTCCATGTGAAGTAAGATCATGCTATACAAAAGCTAACCTTAAATTTGAAGGTTTCCTGTTTTTTTGTGAGTAGGCAAAGTGGAGATGTAGAACTACATGTGGTTCACAGAGATGTTTTTGCAGTCCTTAACCCTTCCACTTTGTCATTTTCTGGGGGGGGGGGAAATAAAGAGAGAATGGGAGAGAGAGAGACTTACCTGTTTTGGAAACCTCAAGAAATCACAATTTAACTTTCAAATAGATTGTGTGGTCCTGCCTGCACCATTTAAAACAAACAAACTTCCCATTTCTCGAAACCAGAAGTGAACTTCCACCCATTTCCATTTTTCAATTTTTAAAAAGATTTTTGGCAAGTCTGCATGGCTCCCGGGCAGCAAGGGCAGAAAACTGACTCCCAAACCCACTCATATACTTGTCCACCCCAGCTTTTTTAAAGGAGTCTGTGGTTGGAGCCCAATTAAAAGATAAGATAAAAACTGTAAGAAAAGATGGCAGGGGCCTTGAAATTGTCCATCTGCATACTGAACCAGAGCACAGGTCATTTATCATAGGGTTCTCCCTATGGTAAGTTGTATTGCATTTCTATTTACCATAGACTTTCCCCCTTAATTTAGTATCCATTCTTATAAGTGCTCACTTTAGGAAGATGAGTCTGCAAGAACCAAGTAGGTTTTAAGATCCTCAAATGGAGGAATATTTATTAGAGAAGCTCACTGCTTAGATAGAACAGCCTTAATCTTGCTGAACTATTCTAGAAGGGTAAGGATAGAAGGTAGACATGCTTCGTCATGTCCTCTTTGATGGAGAGAAAGCAACAGAATGCACACGTGGCAGAGGCTAGAAAAACGGGAAAGGTCAGCCTGGGTAGGTTCTTGTTATACAATGAAGGGCAGTCATTTGAGTAATCTTGCCTGAAACAAGTGATATAATCTGCCCATAATGCTTTGGGAGAGGCTGCAGACAGAGGAAGTAAACAGGCAGAAAAGAAAGGTCAGGTTCCTAATCTCTATCTGGCTGTTTCCACACTATACTGTTAGAGTGCTATTATTCCACTTTCAACATCTTGTGGAATTCTGGGGTTTATAGTTTACTGAGGCCAAAGAGCTCTCTGGCTGAGAATTCTAAATGCCCCTCCCTAAACTGCAAGCCCCAGGATTCCATGGGATGTTGAAAGTGGAATAATAGCACTATAACAATATAGTGTGGAAATGTCCTCTATGTAAGTCATATCCCTAGTGGACAAGAGAGTAGTAAGAACAAGTATCGAGCCTGCTGTATCTTCCAACAGATATATGACTTATTTATTGTTGAGGTATTTCTTCTTTTTTTTTTTACAAGACATTAGAGACCACTAACTCACTGAGCGACTGAACTGTGTACCAGAAAGTTCATTTTACTTCGTTTTCAGTACAGAGGCAACCTTTAGCAAACCACTCTTTCTTACCACAGACTCTACAACATCTTCATTCACATTACTTGTATATCATGGTGAGTTGTTCTGAAAATTACTTAGATAACTTATTCACCTTTGGAATAGTCTTCGGTGATATATTAAGGCAGAGGTGATATATTAAGGCATACCAAGGCAGAGAAGGTATTGAATAGTTCTGCCATTTCCTTGTCCCTTGTTGGCATTTTCCCATCTTCTCCACATAATGGCCTTACTGTTTTAATTCCTTTTGCTATGAACGCAATCAAAAAGGCCCTTTTTATTGTTTTTAACCTCTCTAGCAAGCCTGAGCTCATTCTGCACTTTAGATTTTCTAACCTTCTCTGCCTTGGTCTTCTTCCAACAGGAAAACAGTGGGGAAAATGGAGCAGAGGATGCAGTGGGGGGAAGGCAGAGTGGGTAAACAGGTGGTGCAGGAATACCTGGCTACTCTAAACGAATTCAGGTCTCCAGGACCAGATGAGCTGCATCCAAGGGTATTAGAAGAACTGGCAGAAGTAGTCTCAAGACCGTTGTCTATAATCTTCAAGAAATCCTGGAGAATGGGAGAAGTCCTGGCAGACTAGAGGAGGGCAAATATTGTTGCCGTCTTCAAAAAGGGACTGTGTCCAGTTCTGGGCACCATAAATTAAGAAGGATATTGACAAGCTGGAACATATCCAAAGGACGGCAATCAAAATGGTGAAAGGCCTGGAAACCTTGCCCTATCAAGAGTGGCTTAGGGAGATGGGTATGTTTAGCTTGGAGAAGTGAAGGTTAAGAGGTGAGATGATAGCTATGTTTAAATATTTGAAAAAATGTCATATGGAAGATGGAGCAAGCTTGCTTTCTGATGCTCCGGAAGCTAGGACATGGAGCAGTGGCTGCAATCTTGAAGAGAAGAGATTCCATCTAAACATCAGGGAGAAATTCCTGATGGTAAGGGCAGTTTGATAATGGGATAAACTGCCTTGAAGGGTGATGAAGTCTCCTCTTTGAAAGTTTCTTAAACAGAGGCTGCATGGTCATCTGTTGGGAATGCTTTGATTGTGTATTCCTGCATGGCAGAGGGTTGGACTTGATGGCCCTTGGGGTCTTTTCCAGTTCTATGATTCTATTATTCTGGCACTTCGGATGAGGCAAAGACATCTGAGGCTGAGAATGTTGCTTTTAAAGATGTGTGTGTATCTCATTTGCTAAGTCTTAGGGATTTTTGTTTGTTTCAGTAGCTTACTCTTTGCAGCTGTTGTTGATGCTTAAGGTGTCATGTTTAATGACATTACTGGAACTGCCTCTTACAACAGTAACAGGGTCATCCTCAGTGACATCACAATGGCTCATTCCTAGGTCTCTGGTTTTGGCTTCAAAATCTCAGGATAGTCTTCCTCTGGCAATTCTGGTGCTTGAACATTTACTAGAGCTTTGAATTTGCACTTGAAACTTTTCTGCTCATTTTATTTTGCAGTTGATGTATGCATGCTTGGCTGCAGTTATTTTAATTAGCTAAAATGTGAATCCTTAGTTTCTTTTGACAGAACTTGACCTAATCTTATGGTACCTCATTATGATCGTTTAAGCCTCAAGGAATTTCTAAATCCAAATCAGGAAGTATTCAAAACGTGTAATACTTCCAAGAGAGTGCTCCTGCTAAAGCTCATCATAAACCTTGGTGTGTGCCCAGTCATTCTATAACTCAGCAACTTTAGAGCTCTAAGCAGTGGAGGACAGCCTTGAGATGTATCCTGGTGTGAAATATCTGTTTAGGGTTTGAGCTGGGACCACTGATTGAGCTGTGGGTGTTTTAGAACCATAATGAAAGTTCTAAGATGTGCAGTTTTTATACACTTGTATTTGGGAAGTGGGCCAGTGTCCTGAAATTTCTAGAAATGGGCCTCCAGAGAACATTATATGCTCAATATGATTTAAACGGTCATTTATAGCCATTGAAATGATAAATTTGGAAGTGCCATTAAAACTCATTGTTTGAACATTCTTAGTATAAACTTTGAATCCAAACCAATTTAAAAGCTGTAGTTCCAACAGTCAGCACACACTGTCCAGCGTCATTCTAATGTCTCATGCAACTTATGCAAACCTAAGGCTTTTTCTGGATAGAATACAAAAAGCTATTCTCTTGCCCTTGCATGCAGTCAGAAAAATTCCCAGCTGTTAAGTCCTGAGATGGGCTGCTGCTGCTGCTGACTAGATCGGAAAGGGACAGGAGCAGAGAGATGTTTCAGACCGTAAGATCTGCTGTTCTGAGCTCCTGGGGGAAGGAAAAAGTGGGTGTGCTCCATTTGAAAGTGGACCTTCATTTCTCCTCCCCCCGAGATGCTGCTTTATGGTCTGGATCACCTCCCTTCTCCCTCTGCTTCCTCCTTCCCTGTGCTTGATGCCTGATGGACAATGAAAAGACATGGCAGTATTTGTGTAAAGCTGTTGAGAGATATAGGATCTCAGCTTATTAGTGATCATTCTTAGTTTTACAAGTGGATTTACATCCCACTTTTTTTCCACCATGGATAATGGCATAGTTAGCATTGTAGTCATGAGGTTTCTGTGGTCAGCTCCAGACCACACGCTGACCATGTTCGCATTTGCTTAGCTTCAGCAATGTGGCTCTTGGACTAAGCCTCTCAATTTCATAATTTTTCCTTGTATAGCTCTGTTGTTGGAGAAGCTGGAAAATAAGCCTGTTTGTATTGGACTCCCTGTTTTTCTAGAATCTTCCTTCTGTGCCCTTCTCCCTCAGACCCCGCAAAACTCTCAAACAGGGAAAAAATGGAGGAAGGGTCTCTTAAAAGAAAAGAAAAGAGGTTCTTTTGAACATCTGGTGCTCTTCATTAATCCCACTGCTCTATCAGCATGGTTTCTTGGAACACTACATTTATTAATACGCAGATCTCATCATAATTCTACGTATAACAAAAAGATCCTCCTCAGAACATTTTTCTACTTCATCTGAACTTGCTGATAAACAGATTTCACACCCCAGGACTAAGAGACTAACTGTAAAATAGAGATATATTGTCCTATGCAGCTCTTTAAGATTTATTGCCAGTGTCGCAATTTGCATCATTCTTTATGTCATTACACAGGCCTACAACTGTGTAACTGCTTAAAAACCTTTAGCATTAATATTGTACTCAGTTTGCAGATACACAAAAATACATGCAAAAAATAAATTACCTGTCCTGAAAGGTGACCCCAGATTCTTTCTCCCCATACTTAGCTTTCTGAGATGAAACAGACAAATATAGTTCTTTCCATGAAAACATGTCAAAACAGACTCCTCACCCGGCAGTGTCCCTTTGGCTCACTGTGAGCGTGGAAGGTAGGACCACTCCCAAACTTCCAAATAACCTACCCTTCTTCATTCTTGGGAGTTGGGGTTAATGTTCTTTAGTAAAGATAGTGGTCTTCAGGTTCCATTAGGAATGTCTACCCTCATCCATATACAAGTTTATGTTGACCCCTATGTGCAACATTTTCTATAGTGCACAAATACTTTTTCTCCAGTTCATAATTGGATACTCTTCACAACAGTTCAATAGAATTTATTAGAGACAGATGGACAGACAGACAGACTTGGCCTAAATCCAACTGCTGATTCTATGTAGAGGAGACCTATTGAAACAATGGGATTTACATCAATGATTACTTACTGCCTTTCAGTAATTGATTCAGTAGATCTACCCCAGTTGTTACTAGCAATTGGAATCATGTCATTGTTTGTGATCATAGATTGTCTTGTTTTATGCCAGCAAATACTTTGTTAAATAAGCTTCTCTGATGCTGTTTATCTCTATTTTTGTTGTTGGTTTATTTTTATAACTCTGTATTTGGTTTGAGCACTGGACTATAGCTCTGAAGACCATGATTCAAATCTCTGCTTAGCCATGGAAACCCACTGGCTAACCTTAGACAAGTCACACTCTCTCAGCCTCACATGGAGGCAAAGGCACCCCAACCAAATCTTGTAAAAAAAACCCCAAACACTCTGAGAGGGTTGCCATAAGTCAGAAACAGCTTGAAGGCACACATCATCAGCAAGAGTGTTATGATTTATAGTTACTTTGTTTTGAGGAACCTTGGATAAACTTAGGTGTAAAAAAGGAGCAGATATGTTGCTGCAATTAAAATAAGATAATGTGGCCTATCCTTGGTGCAAGGAATAACTGAATTTGTCTACTGGGATGCTTTCTAATATTGAATGAACTTCACCTGCTATGGCAGTAGGATCAGTAGTTCTCCACTGCATTAACCAGTCAAAGTGTATTTGTAAAAGGGGTTTAAACTATATTCAAAAATATTCTAAAAATGATTGAAAAACATGTTATTTGAGTATGGAGAAATCCTGATGAGAACAATTTTGGACCAATAAGAATCTTTGTGTTTTAGGACATAATTTGCACATGGTTGATTTGCACAAAAAACTACATTTTCTACATAAAAAAAACAGATTTCTCTGTCAAACAATAATATTTCTACACTGTTTTTTTTTTCACAGAAAAAAAATGTTTCCTCTGCAGAAAATGCTGCAATTGGGGGATTCCCTGCAAAATTCACATGTAGTTGATTTGCATTGAAAGCAACATTGTATGTGCAGGAAACAGTTGTTTCAATACAGAAATAATATTTCTGCATCAAATGGGATTCCCTGCACAGATTTTATTTATTTGATACAAACAACCATACATGAATTTTGCACAGAAAAATCCCAAATTATGAATTTGCTTTAAAAACTGTGTGGCTTTGAAGTCGTTCTCACAGCAGGGGAAAAAAAAAATAAGATTGCTTCCTTTGAAAAGAAAAGTAGTGGCAAATTACATGGCTAATTTTTCACTACTCTGTAACGTTGTATGGTGCAGGAAGTATGGCAGGTGCACTGAGTTTTCCAGTTCTTGTATGCAAAACTCATGCTGACTACATCCCATTATGAAGAAAAATGTTTTACTACCGTAAGTGCTGTTTCTCCTGTGAGTAAGAGATTACTTGTGTGTTATGGACTGCCTGTACTACTGAAGATGTTTCAGAAAAGGGTGTAAGGTATATATTGTCCATTCCTCATCAGATAAACTCTGATGAAGATTGTTGGGTTGGGTTATATTTTGAATTATATTTTGGATCAGTGTTTTTAAAGGAATCCAAAAGTAAGTTTCATTGGGATTCAGTGCATACATTATTAACAGGCAGACACTAGTTCATTTTAAAGTAAAACACATTTATAGATTTTGACAGGAAGACTGAGGAAAAAAATTAGTCAAATGCCACGCATCCTTTCAAATATGACATGAAATTGATAAGCCCATTCTTTAGCATTGCACTTAATTTATTTGGCATGCCAACCACTGGTAGGCAGGAATGTCAGAACTTAAACATGTTTATATAAGTCTTGTGGTACTCTATAGCAGCAGTGCTCAGGCTTTAGATCATGAACCATCCTCAAAGGAAGTACTCTTCATAATATAATCAAGGAGAATAGCGAAACACTGGCAAGGAATTTTATAATGAGCAAAGAATTTAACATCCTGATGCTCATAAAAAAACCCCAAAACCTATTGTCATAATGTTGTTGTAATGAAAGCTTAGTCAATAAAAGCAAGATTTCAGGCCCCATACAGATGTCAATCTGTTAATTCATCCCTCCTAAGTTGTATTAAGCTTTTCTTAAAGCTTCTTTTTTTAAAAAAAACTTTATTTTTCTTGTTTGTATATCCTGCCTCTGAGTCTGTACCTTGCCTTCATAGTATCTTTCAACATAGAATACAAGCATTAAAAACTGTTATATAGTCTTTTAAAAAAATCTTTAAAAAGTAAAATACAACCAATTAAAATATCAGTTAGTTTAATTTACTTTACAGTTACTTTCTCCAAGTATGGGACCCAAACCTGCTTACAGCAATTTGAAACAAAATTCAGCTAATTCATAATATTTGTAAAACAAAAGTTAAATAATTCTGTTCAAAAAGTACACAATTTAAACAATTGAAAATATATTAAAACAGAATTTAAAAGAGACACAGCGCACTACATTGAAAAACACCCTTCGATAACGTGAATTAAAAACCAAACTCACCCTAACTGAAAATGTGTTCACTTACTGGTGGAAAAAGAGCAGAAAAGGGGCCAACCAAACCTCCCATGGGTAAGAGTTTCTTAGCTTGGGAGCAGCCACTGAGAAGTTTCTTTCCCGTGTCCTCACAAAATGTGCCTGTGATGTCAGTGGGATGAAGAGAGAATCACAGAGAATATTAAAAGTTGAGGAGGCTTATATAGGGAGATATGGTCTTCCAGATAGTCTCGACACAAGCCATGTAGGGCTTTATCAGTTGTAACCAGTACCTTGAACTCTGTCTGGAAGTAGGGATGTGAAGAGTATTTGAAAATATTCGTAAAATGGTTGAAACACATTTTTCAGTTGTTGAAAAAGTAAGAAGAATCCTGGACTGATAAGAATCTTTTCAGTTCAGGACTTATGAAAAATTCACAAGTCATTGTTTTGTGCTGAAAACAGCATTTTCTACATGGAAAATTAAATTTTGATGCAGAAGTATTAATTCCTGTGCAGAAAATGCTGTTTTCCAAGTAGAAAATGTTCTAGTGGGGATGTGTTGATTTGCATAGAAAACAACTTTTTTTGTGCAGGAATTAATATTTCTGCATTGAATTATTTTTTGAAGAGGAAGTGCCATTTTCTGCACAAAACAACCATGTGCAAATTTTGTCCATAATTATTCCTGAATTGTGAGTAGCTTTCAAAAACTACATGCATTTTTGAAGACTTTCTTGTGGTGGAAAGAAATTTCGGAAATTTCACATCACCACCTTCAGGAAGAAACTCAGTGAAGAATTGCATCTCTGTCTGGAAGTGGATTGGTAGCCAGTGAAATTGTTTCAGCAGAGAAGTCATATATTGCCTGTTACTAAATCTGATCAGCAGCCTGGCTGCAACATTTTGGATCCACTGAAGTTTCTGAACAGGTTCCAAAGGCAGCCAAATGAAGAGTGTGCTGTAGTAATCCAAGTAGTAGATAATCAAGCCATATGTCGCCCTAGCCAAATCTCATATCTCCAAGGACAGATGTAACCAGTTCGATAGTTTTAGTTGTGCAAATGCACTTCTGGCCACAAATGAAACCTGGGGATCCAGTCTTACATCTGAGCCCAGAAGTATGCCTAAGCTGCAAACCAGTTGAAACCAGGATTAGACAATCATAAATTCAATAATAAATACAGAAGCCAGCAACAGACTAAACCCCACCAGTAGTGCAGCTTATCATCTTGGAGCAAGATGTGGAAGTATTGACCTTTTTTTGCTCCAGAGGCCCTCAGGGCTGGAGGCAGCCAGCTTACAACTGATGAAACAGGGATAACAAGAGAAGGGAGACCTCTAAGTGGGGGGGGGTGAGGGGAGTGGTTCTGGGGCAGGGCTTACATTATGAGCACTGATAGAGGCTTTGGGAGTGTGCAGGTCACGTAGTGGACTGGGAAGGTAGTGTGGGCAGGGCAGACCGCCACAAAAGCAGGTCACTGTTAAAAGCCAGCATGGAATAGGCTGGACTAGCATTTATTTATTCTTAGAAAAGGGTTATAAGCCGCCTTTTAGAATAAGGTGGTAAACCACAAACTACAGTAATACTCCAGAGGATAGGATTAGAATTCAAAATTACCTTGACAGACTGTAGAACTGGACCAAAACTAACAAAATGAATTTCAACAGAGATAAATGTATACATCTAGGCAGGAAGCATGAAATGCACAAATTTAGGATAAAAATACCTGACTTGTAAGCAGTACGTGTGAAAATTTCCTGAGAGTCATAGCAGGCCACAAGCTAAACGTGAGTCAACAGTGTGATGTGGTAGCCAAAAAGCCAATGTAATCCTGAGTTTCATCCATACAACTATTGTGTCCAGTTGGAGGGTAGTAATGGTACAGTTGTACAGTCAGCCATCTACATTCCTGAGAGTGAGGGAAACAGGACCACCACAAAAGTGGAAAAGCTGAAAATATAAATTTGTTGTGTGTGTCTGCGGGGAGGGATCCAAGGCATGGTATGGGGAGCAGGCACCCAAGGTCCAAACCAGATGAAGGAAAGGGGGTAGATTGGACATCATGGCCCTTTACACCCTCTCTCACCCGTCTCCTTCCTGGTATGTGGGGACATTGGGAGGCTGCTTGTGGTGCTTGTGGTGCTGAGAAATCAGGCTGCAGTCTGCCCTTAGCTGGCCAGGCAACAGTTGATGGAGGAGCAGAAGGAGGACAAGAGGCAGGTTTTTAAAGGGCTGTGTGGCCTGATCAGAACAGCCAAGTGGGAAGGATCTCCCAGAAAAGAAATGCTTGAGATGAGGGAGCGGGGATTAGAGAAACTTAACAGATAATCAAATCCATGAAAGTTGAACCTGCAAATATGGAGGGCCAGCTGCATTCTGCTTTGGTTAGATGTCATCTGGAATACCATGTTCAGTTCTGGGCATCATAGTTCAAGAAGGGTATCAACAAGTTGGAATGTGTCCATAGCTGAGTGACCAAGATGATCAAAGATCTGGAAGCCAAGCCTCATGAGGAATGATGAGGACCTGGGGATGTTTAGTTTGGAGAAGACTATAGCAGTCTTTAAATGTTGGAAGGGATGTCATGTAGAAAATGGAGTCAATTTGTTTTCTGCTGCTCCAGAGACACAAACCAATGGATTCAAATTACCAGAAATGAGATTCCACCTAAATATTAGGAAGACCTTTTTTACTGTAAAAACTATCAGCATTGAAACAGACTGTTTTGTTGGGTCATGGAGTCTCCATCTTTGGAGGCCTTTAATCAGATGTTCAATGGACGTCTTTTAGGAGTGCTTTTGTTCTCTTCCAGCTCTAAAATTGTATGAAAACAATAATCTTCAATTTTTAAATAATATTTCTTTTTCATTCAGTAGTGTTTCAATATTATGATTTCTTTTTACATGGTAACTTTGTGGTTTTTATTTGTACCCATTTTATTTTCCTTGTTACCTACCTGGTGTGGGAAAAGCAGAATCTAAGTCAAATAAATCAATAAATTGTTGTTGTTTTGTGCCTTCAAGTCATTTCCAGCTTATGGCAACCCTAAGGCAAACCTATCACAAGGTTTTCTGGGGCTGAGTGTGTGTGATGTGCCCAAGGTCACCAAGTAGATTTTCATGGCCAAGTGGGCAATCAAAGCTTGTTCTTCAGAGTTGGAGTCCATTGCTCAAAAGACTGCACCACAGTGGATCTCAAAATAAATAAATACTAGCAAGTAATAAAATCAGTACCTCTGCAGGGATGTTTCCAGAAGCTACAAGTTACAATAATAGTCTTGTTCTTTTTATAGTCCTGTAATGTCTCTTTAAAAGTAAATCCCAATGTATTAAATAGGGCTTACTATTAGATATATTTATGAGTACAGACCTGCAGCCTTAAACTATCATCATCTGTGCATGATAGATTACAGAATTAGTAGATACCATACCATTTCTAATGAGATGGAATATCCCATATCCATTGCTTTTCTAAGTACTAGTTTCTGTGAAAGCGAGAACTAAGGCATTTCTGAAAAAGGTCGTATTTATTCACATTTCCTGCTGTAAATGAATGCAGGTCTGTTTTAAATAGGAGAGTATTTGAAAAAGTGATTTTCCATCCATAGTCTACATCTCTGGATTTTTAACTCCCATCATCACTATATTTTCCTGAAGTCTATATTTCATTTATGGAGGGTGTGGAAGTTGGATTTCCCCCCCCAAAGAATCCCAGCCTTTCTTTATGACAAATTTCTTGAACATTTCTCTGTGATCCCAAAGCAAAACAAAATAAATTTATCTAAAATTGAGAGTTGGATAAATACATGCCTACCATGCTCCTTTTTGATGAAGAGAGATTGTTTGGTGCTGGAGACAGTGAAGAAATAATACACTGCCAAATAATGCAATCACTCCATTGACGGATAGCATTTATATGTAGATACATCCACTTTGCAAGCACTTTTTGTGCACTTCATAAACACCTGTCAGTTCTTTGATGGCAGGTAAAATGGTAAAAAGAACTGAAGGTCCAAATAGTATCTAGTCTGCCAGTAACCTTAGTTCAGCCTTCCCCCGTCTGGCTGCCTCCAAGGCTTTTGAGCTACAAGTAGCATAATTCCTAAGTAGGGATGGAACAGATATTTGTAAATATTCAAATCCCAGGTGAAAAATAAATTTTCTAGCATGGATGAGGGGAATCCTGGATGGATGAGGCGCTTTGAAGTTCAGAACTTACACTCTGTGTGAAAAATTTATGTGGGGGTTTGCACAAAAAATAGCATTTTCTGCATGGAAATATATTCTGCATTAAAAGCAAGTTTCCTGTACACAGGCCATAATTTTATCCACAGAAAACATAGTTTTTTATGGAGAAGGTGCTGCTTCTATGGGGAAAAAATGTAGATTTTTCCATTCCCAACTGTGAATAACCTGATTAGCAAATTATAAGGCAATATTCAGAATTGCTTGAAACAGCAATTAAAATACCAATACAGTAATTGACAATAAGAAAATAATCTTACTAAACTGGTAATTAAAATTAGCAAACACTTCGTTAAAAAAATGTTAAGAGGCCACTGTCATACTGCAGAAAATTCTAAAGGTGGGTCACCCTCACCGAAAAGTAATTTCTTCGGATGTCATTAGATGTACATTTGTGGACATTGGACCCACCCACTAAAAATCTGATGATTGCAGTGAATGGACACACTGACTTGCACTTTATGCAAAAAACTTGAATTTTGCACTACCTGTGCGTCCTGCATTGAAAATGTGATGATAAAGCTATAAATTAAATGCATTCTCAATCTGTTTTTCCTGGAATGTACAAAGCATTTAAATATTTGAGAGCCAGTGTGGTGTAGTGATTTCAATATTGGACTAGGGCTCAAGAACAGGGTTCATACCTCCACTCAGTCATGGAAACCTATTGGATGACCTTACACAATTCAGAGTCTCTCAGCCTCAGAGGAGGACAAAGGCAAACCCCATCTGATCAAACCCTGCCAAGAACGTTTACCTATTGTTGCTATTTATTTTATACGTGGATGAGATTGTCAATTGGATGAGATGTCAATGGGATGAATTATTTGGTTATTTTGAGCTTTGTGGGATTAATAAGTGACTGACAAAGCATCATCCAATCCAGTGGTTTTTGGTTTTTGTTTTCTAAAAATTGTTGATTGCTGTATAAGTGAAGTGTACTAGAATTATTATTTTCTCTTTCACTCATTTCTCTAGGACTACATTTTGATGCAATTATCAGTATTACCATCAAATACCTTTCCATTTGGTGTTATGTTATAAAACATAATTAAATGCCTAAGAGAAGATAGCTTTAGATTTTATTCTATTCAACAAGTGCCTTTTCTCTTTTTCTTAGATTTTACTGGGACTTAATAATGCTTATAATGATGGTTGGAAATCTTGTCATCATACCTGTTGGGATCACATTCTTCACAGAGCAGACAACAACACCATGGATTATTTTCAATGTGGCATCAGATACTGTGTTTCTGTTGGACTTGATCATGAACTTTAGAACTGGCACTGTCAATGAGGACAGCTCTGAGATAATACTGGATCCCAAAGTCATCAAGATGAATTATTTAAAGAGCTGGTTCGTAGTTGACTTCATCTCATCAATACCAGTGGATTATATATTTCTCATTGTAGAAAAAGGAATGGATTCAGAAGTGTACAAGACAGCTAGAGCACTTCGTATTGTGAGGTTCACAAAGATCCTCAGTCTGTTGCGTTTGTTACGACTTTCAAGATTGATAAGATATATTCACCAGTGGGAAGAGGTGAGTGCGAAGATTTTTTGTATATCTGTTTATCCACCTGATTTTTTTTAAAAGTAGAGATAATGCATTTGGACATTTCAATTAACTTCTTAATTCTAATTACACTTAGAAAACAATACCAATTCTGTATGAGCACTGTTCTCTCTTAACAATTACTGGATGACTTCCTGTTTGTTAGATCCATGTACAGTAGACCCATTCAGTCAGTTGCTGGTCGGTAAGTCAGTGTGCACAAAAATCTAACGGATTCAGTGTATCTACTGTAACGAGCACTAAAAAAGAATTTAGGCCATTGTTTATTTTATACTACTTACAATGTTGTCTTAGCAACTGTTGAAAACTAAATTGAACATCATAAAGGAAGCCATTATGGTGGCTATATTATCCTGTGATAGCAAAAACAACAAATAGCTATGTGTGTTTTAAAACTAACAAGTTTTATTTGGTGTAGGCTTTTCTGGACTACAGTTCAATTCACCACCTTTCCATTTTATGGTGAAAGAGATTAACATGGCTGTCTCTTCAAAAACATATCCTATTGATAGTAGTTTATTTATAACAATAGTAACTTAAAGTCTTTCTGTCATTACCTTTTTTGGTGATCAGTATGGACTGGTCTTTATGTTGCATCTGATGGTTGCAAGCCTAACTTAGGGGAAAAAACTCTCATTTAGCTTTTTAAAATTCATTTTTGTTTCCTTGTTTTCTTCAACAAGAAAGGTGATGGACATCATATTTAGGGCTACACATTATTATATTAACATCAGCATTTAATGCAGTTCACATTGGCCATGTTGTCCTCTTGATAATTGTTGGAGGAACACTTAGCAGAGGAAGGAATATATGGCTATTAATGGAAAGAGGAAAGAGGAAGCATTAAACTGAATAGTTCATGCAGTCCCATTAAATGTTTTATTGTTTTGCAAAAACTAAGTTCTGAAAAGCAGCACTAAGAACAAGAGCTGAGATTTAATGAGGGATCAAGAAAAATGAGAGTTCCCACTCCAATTCAGTAGTCGGTGGGAAGCAGCTACAACACACAGTTCTTTTAGTCTCCTATCACTTTAACTGCTACTAGCACCAAAATACAATGCTTAGGATTTATAACTGATGGATTATGAAGTGAACTTTGATTAAATTTGGTGGATTTGTCTGGATGATAGTGCTGGTCCTATTTTGAAAAGGTTGTATTAATGGTCCTCATAGTTTGGAGATGCTGTAGGTCATTTTGCTCCATCAGCTAGAGCTGGTTCACTTTCTACAGGTTTTCATAGCTACCATTCTAGATGCCTTGGTAGCATCCACTTAAATAATTATGTTACAGTTTGTTCCATGGTAGACTACTCATAGGGAGACTTGAGAAACTGTAATTACTGCAAATATATTGAGTTACCAACTGGGACAGGGCAGATGGGACACCTTCAGACCATTTTCTGAATGATCGTTATCTCCTTATATGAAACTACCAGAGTGTTCAGATCCTCAGGCAAAGGCTTTCTCCTGGTCCCACTATCATGCCAGGCCCATCTATTGAGGACATGTGAGAGGACCTCAGTGGCTGCTCCTAGCCTGTGGAATTCCCTTCCACAGAAGGCAAGGCAAGACAAGACTAGACTTGGCCCCCTTTTTTCTTTGCTTTCACTGGCAGACAAAATGCTTTTTTATTCAAGCATGCATTTAATGATTAATTGGTTCCAGAGAGCCTTTTCATGGGGTGTGTGCACTATATTTTTAACTCTTTTTTATCTGTTTAAATTATTTTATATTTTATAAATTACAATGATGTTTTAATGAGATGCTTTGTTCAATTGTGTTTTTAACTTTTTTTGTGCCATCAAGTTTTTAGCTTGCTTTGCTTTAGCTTCTTCCAAGCCTCTGTGAGTCCCATGCTGGGAGAAATACAGCCTATTAAAGAAAAGAAAAGAAAAGAAGCTCTAAATCCAGTAATTAGTCCCAACTAGAGTAGACCTTTTTGAAGCAAAGGCAACTTCGGCCATTTCTGCACAATGCCACTGTCCTGGGATGGAGATGCATTGCTGTCCATCCACAACCCATGCTTTTGCATGATGTCATTACAGTCCCGCTGTCTATATGTCCCCTGCTGTCGCAATCGCGGGATATTCCATTACTGGAAAAAATCCAGTGATGACCCCAGGTTGCGCAATGCTCTTGTTGCCAAATGCCATGCGAAAAAGGAGGAAATGTGATCTAGATACTTCCTTCCCCAGTGCAGAACAGGAAGTGGCCAGCTGCACCGTGGAAGGAAGAAGCATGTCCCTTGTGCTAGTCTTCTGCAAGCAGTTGGCCAGATGTAGAGGGCACTGTGGGTTGCGCTTCCGTCCCGGCAGTGGCACTGCCAGGATTGTGACAGGACGATGATGGAAAACAGTAAGATGCAGAAAGAGCCTTAGTAAGTTATCAGTTAGGTAGGTTCCATGGCTTCATTGGAAGTACTCCAGTTGGCACTAACAGTTGGATTTAAGCTCCAGTCAGCAGAGCTTGGAATAGGTCAATGGCCTTGCTGGCTTTGGTCTGGATGTTGTGGTCAAAAAACCCTAACATTTCCAAGATTGACTTGTCTATCTTGAAACAATTACATGGGTACCTGGTCCCTTTCTGAACTCAATAAAGGGTACAATTTTTCATCTGTGAGTTTAACAGTTTGAGACAGGTTACCTGCAGCACTGCCTCCTGTCACTCAAGCTATTGCAGTGATTGCAGGGCTGAGAAGTGTGTGACCCTTCAGATCTTGTTGGATTGTAACTCCTGTCAGAACTAGTAAGTATAGCCAATGGTGTAAAATCACCGCAGACTACATTTTCCCCATCCCTGAGTTGCTGAGATCTTAAAGACACTGCTTTGAGATAAGGCACAGACTGATCCATGATAAAACATCACAGGCATGGTGTCCTAATTCTGCAGTGTTCTTCTCAGAGCAGCTTACCTGACAACAAGCCTGATGCTTTTTGATGCTAAGTGGAGGCTGGTTCAGTATTTTTTTTAAAGGAAACTTTTTTTTGACTCCTGCCTTTCTCTCTACTGCAATGTTGTCCTGTGTTTTATGTAGTTGTTACCTTGTATATCTTGTTAGCTATGCTGAGAAGCTGTTACCTGGCAAGTAGTGTAGAAAAATAGTAATTAAAAAAAAAAGCAGCAGATTTCTTACCAGAATGAGGTACAAGGAGATCAGGGTTATGGAAGGCCTGTGGTTTGCAAGTAGTAAGAGGGAGATAATTATGACTCTGAATTCATAGAAATCTTCAACTGTCTGAGTGTAGTATTTGATGATGAAGTCTATCTTGAGTATATATACTGAGCAAGGTGAAGATATGTCCTCTTTTACAAAAGAGGGTCTTCCATTTGAAGGGCTGTCAGAGGATAATGTGTGATTTGAAGAGCTTTCTGGACCAAGTTTAGTTTCAGCTTTAAAGAAACCTAAGAACATAAAGAAACCTTGAAGAGTTAGCACTAGGAGATGAGACTGAACAGGCACACAGCAAACTTAGTCATAGTCATCCCTACCGTGGTGGAATATATTTTATTTCTCTTTAAATTTTATGAATAATTTTTAAATTTGCACCTGCACATATACAAATTAGTATATGCAACTTTATACATTTCCTTCTAAGGTGGCATAAGTGACCATTCTGAAGCCCAGAATGTGTCATATTGAGGTTGAACTGGACAGAGAATAGAAATTTCAGTAAAAGGACAGGTCAAGATACACATCAAAGTAAAATAAGTAAAATACTCAGGTTCATAATATATTTCATGTTAAAATGCAGTACTCTTCTGTAGTTTGAAAGGAAAGGAATTACTGTGGCTGTTATTTTATACATCATCATCATAAGAGAAAGCTGAGAAGTAATCACAGCTTCCAAAAAATATTTGCATCTAGTTTGCAATGTTGAAAGGAAATTTATCATGAGGTCAGGAAAGTTGGGATGAAACCACTAAGTCAATTCAAATCAACATGTCAAAGGCCATTTTGTGACTTATATTTTGTCACACATGAATTATTGTTTTGTCACTACTTGTTTCATTACTACTTTGCTATACTCGACTATACTTTTCATTAAACATTTCCCAGTCCCAAATCACTGTGTGCTTTCTTCAGTGGCCATGTGTTCCCTTTGAAAAATGTTCACAGAAATGCTGTGCCTAGCTTTCATGGAATACTTCGATCTCCCTCTGTTTTTCATTTTTTCTCTCTTTCTTTGTCTCTCTCTTTGCTTCTCTATGTCTCTGTGTGTGTCTCTTTTCATCTTCATAAATTTCATTCTTGGGAGCAGTAACAAATAATTTAACTGTGTTTCTTCTCTCTGTGAGAAAGAACTTTAAAACTGGGATGTTTTAAATGACTGTTCACAGTTTGGCATTTATTTTGTGAAAAATCTGCATATAGCTTTTTTTTGTGTGCAACTCCCATCCCAGCATTTTCTGTTAAGATCTGCAGAAAAATAATGTTTTCTGCAGAGAAATCATGTTTACTGTCATGACAGTATTATTTCTATGTAGAAAATATTCTTTTCTGCACATACACACACAAGCCACGTGGATTTTTTTTACAACAGGTAAGCCCTGAACTGTGAATACTCTTGTCCATCCAGGATTCTCTTTGCCAGAATTTCCTGATGCTTGGGAAACGGTTGTTTCACCTGGAATTCAAATATTTTATGAATATTCCTTGTACCCCCAGTGTGAATTTGTGAGTGCATAAGAGAGAGACAGAAGAGAAGAGAAATCTGTATGTATATAATGGCATGCTGAGGCTATACTTGAGATATGGAAAGGTCAAGCAGTTTTTGTGAGATCTGCCACTGAATCTCTCTCCAGATTTCTGCTAGACCTACATTCTGATCTCTGTCAGTTTCTTGTAATCCTTAGAAGCCACTTATCTTTTTCCAAGCAATCCTGACAATATCTTATTGCTGCTCTGTTCGCAGAATAAATATGTTTTTTCCAGTATAAGTAATACTTTAAAAGACAAAATTCCACCTTATTCACTAACCTCTATGACAAGTTATGGCCTGGTGGAATCAGATATAGGAGAGCATTGCAATCTTCTGAAAAACACACTTAGTAGTTGTAACAGCAGGGTTCTCTAAAAGAGCATTATCATTGGATAGCCTGAAAAACAAACAATACTGTACTTGTAAATGATGGACTTGATATAGATAAAAAAAACCCAAACCTTATTTATTTGTGTTCTTATTTGACTTAATATCCTACCTGTCTGCCAAGGACAGAACTGAAAGAAGCTTATGATGATCCTGAAGAAATACAATTAAAACATAAAATGAATAAAAGGCACCAATAATATAAAATGCAATCCAAAAGCACATCAATAAAACAAAATGTGGCATCTGCTCAGTTAAAAGACTTCCACTGAAAGTGAGGTCACCTGCTAAAAGGCTTCTGAATGTGATAGTAATATGGATCCTTTATTATGTTTAGAAAGAAATTGGATATGAAGGAGGATTCTATAACCTAATTGTTAAAAAATGTGTGATCCATAAGGGCTACTAGCTATTGGCAGCAACACATTAAAAGCAGAGTTTGGGAAATTTGCATTTTGTTTTGACTGCAACTCCCATATATTGGGAGTTCTTGCAGATTTAAAGCAGCTAAGGAAAATTTGAGTCTACCTGTTAAAAAAAATAGCTTTGCAAATCTTTCTTTGGCTGAATTACAAATCCCAGGTGTTGCTGAAAGTACTGGTTGAAAAAGTATTAAAAATAGAGTTAGGAAATTTGTTTTATATTTAATAGAGTTGAAAAACTTAATTTATGACAAAAGCAATATCCCCCCCCCGTCTTTTTAATTTGAATGAAAGGCTCTATGCAACTGTGTCTGTTTCTACTGTATCATGTTTAATGGCATTGCCAGAATCCACCCCTTGTGATGTCACCAGGATTTGAGATTTGTAACATCACCAGTAGCCACTCCTAGATCTCAGGTATGTGATGCCCTTGACTTGCCAATCCACATCTGACTCTGTGTAAAGCAGCTTCCTGACTTTGCCTATGAGAAGTTAAATATATTCCTCTCAAGTAATACTACCAGTATGTAGATAAAGAATGATGGAAAGAGTTCCCTGCTCTTCAGGGAACTTTGCCAATGTTTATCTTTTTCTTTTTCTTTTTTTAAGGGGAACAGGACACTATTTATATTTGGAAAGGTTATGGCATCTTCCCAAACTTGAATTTTACCTAGCTGTTTTGCAAATAGTGTGTGTGTGTGTGTGTGTGTGTGTGTGTAAATATATATATATGGATGGGTAGAAAGGTAGTGCAGTGGCACAGTGGTTAAATGCCAGTACTGCAAGCCACAAGATTGTGAGTTCGATCCTGCCGGGCTCCAAGGTTGACTCAGCCTTCCATCCTTTCGCAGGTCGGTAAAATGAGTACCCAGCTTGTTGGGGGCATGTATAGAAATGTTTCAAAATACATGCTATTTGTAAGTTGTTCACCACCTTGATCCATATGGAGAGGCAGGATACAAACAAACAAACATATAAATAAATAATAAAAAATTATGGGCATAGAAATACTGTGTCAGAAATAGAAATCTGCTCAGCAGTACATCTGAATCAGTTGATCTTTTGTGTCTCCTTAGAACCTGGCATTTGAGGCTCAGAATCAGGGATTTGGAGAATAGCACTGGGTACTTCGTGGGACTAGTGTTGCTTTCCACAGAGTCTATCTGTGCTTTCTCTCACCCTGAGAGCAATAGAGGGGAATGACAGTGACTTTAATGGTGGGATGTGATGGTGGGGATGGCAAAGGCAGTTCCCCTTCTTCCAGGTCAAGTTATGAGAGAGCTTTGGCCAGCACTGTTTTAGGTTAATTGTAAACCTCCAGCCCAATCTTCTTTATTGTTATTTGCCATTAGGTCAATTTTGACTTACAGTGACTGCTCAGGTCTTCCAAATTTGGACCATGGCTTCCTAGATTAAATCAATCCATTTGTAGTAGGGTCTTCCTCTTTTCTTACTGCTTTCCAATTTACCATACATTATTACTTTATCCAGTGAGCTGTGTCATCTCATGATGCATCCAAAGTATGACAGCCTTAGCTTAATAATTTTCCCTTCTAGTGAGAGTTCAAGCTAGATTTGCTCCTATTCATTTTTAGCAGTCTATGGTATCCATAGAACTTGTCTCCAGCACTGCATTTCAGATAGGTTGATTTTCTTCCTGGCAGCAGGCTGATTTATAATACTGAATTTTTTGAGGGCAATCCACTTCTATTGATCATACATTTTGTTACATTGAGATACTTGGTAGCTACATGTAACTTAACGGTTTTATCTACTTGCAGATATACTTGGGTATTCTCTAGTCAGCTACTTGAGAAGGAAGCATAGTATGCCAGCAGACATTAATTTTGCAATATCTTTCTATCACCAAAGCCTTCTCTCCCCACCGCAACATTGTCAAAAATGTCTTAGAAAACAGAAAGTCTCTTCCCCAGGCTTAAAGGCAAGAATTGTGAAATGTCAGTGCTAATGTAGAGTACGCTGCTGAATTTATTGCTCAGGGTCCTTTAGTCCCTTATCCAGAACTGAAAAATTCAAAACAAAATTGCTTTTAGGTGACAATGTCCAAGTTGACAAACCTAATAAAGAATCTGATTTAAAAGACCTCTTATTTTAATTTTAAACAAATGTGACCCATTAGTATTTAAAAGACATTTGGAAGTATTTTTTTAAAAAAGAAACGTTGTTTAGAGATACTGGATTCTTATGTTCTGTGTCTCTAGTTGCTTGAAGAATGTGTTTGTGATAAAAATATTGGTCTTGCAAAATTCAGTCATTCGTGCTACTGCTTTCTTTCTTGATTCTAGGCCAAGTTTTCTTACAGTCTTTGATTTTGCTATGTTTCCTACTTTTGCATCCCAGTCATCTATGATTAACAAGTCCTGGTCTGGTGTGTGATCAATTTCCTCCTGCCCTCCCAGCATAGAATCTTTCAGTATCTTTTTCTTCATCATCTGTAGTTGTAGCTTAAACTAGGATTGTGGTAATATTGATGGATTTTTTCATGAACTCTTATAGATTTGGTTCATTCAGACTTTGCATTATATTCTTTGACTACTTTTGCTACATCTCTCCCTGCTATTAATGTCACCCCATTTCTTCTTAGATTTTCATTTCCTGAATAACTGTGTAATTATCTTCTGTCAGGAATGCTTTGATGGTGCATTCCTGTACGGCAGGAGATTGGACTCAATGACCCTTGTGGTCTCTTCCAATCCTATGATTCTGTAGCTCTGTCTGACTCCAAATGTCCCATTCTTGTCCACTTGTGCTCATTGCAATGTTTATACATTCCATTTCTTGTTTTCCTATGTCTAGCTTCCTCTGCTTTATGATTCTCACACACTTAGTTCCTAGAAGAGCTGTGCAGGTTTGGACCTTCATTTCACCTCTCAACATGTCAACAACTGAGTATTCTTTCAGCTTGAGTCCACTTGTGTCATTATCCACAGTGCTAGTTGTCCTCTGCTGTGAGAGTTGAAACTCTCAGGTCAGATGACATTCGATGAGCTACTGGACAGCAGAGGACAACTAGTAATGTGGCTAATGATGCAAATCTTCTGGCACTATCTCTTGTTTCTTTTTAGAATGTCTCAACATAAAGTTTTTGTGGTAAAGACTTGAAAAAGGGATATACTGTACCTTCTTCTGCACAGTAGTAAGAACTGTTAGCTATGGTGCCACTGCTGTTGTCTCTGAGAGATCCTCAGTCGTTGTTACCCGCTCACCCCAAATTGCTGCTACCCAATAGTTATTTGGCACATTTAGTCAGGCTTCTCAGCAAAAGCTTGTCTGACATGGGAAACCTTACCAACAGCACTGGTGCTGTCAGCGTAGCCTCTTGTCTCACAGAAGCACGCAGTCCTACCAGTGCAGAAAGGTGCATTGTACATAGGCCCGTTTTATGGAGATGTTCAAATGACTATCCTGGTTAGAAGCCAGTAGGTTGCGGGTGATCATTAGGATAAACTTCTCACACTAGTAAAGGAACCAATTACTTCTTTATTGGTATTGTACCTTGCTGGAAGTATTTAGGCAGAGATCTGGTAGCCATCTGTTGTGATGCTGTAGCTCTTTATTTCCTGGATTGAACAGAAAATTGAACTAATAGGTCAAAAGTCCCTGTATGACTCTGGAGGGCCTGATCTACTTATGTCCCCGCTAAAGTGGGTTCAAGGGTATGTTGGAGTAAACAGAAGCCACTACTAATGCGGAATATAGCTTTACTAATTACAAGTAGACAGTAAATGTAGGTAGTAACAGAAATAAAAGGAAAGAATTTCTCTCATGCCCCTTCAGCTGAAAACAGACACAACTGATATATATTTGTTCTCTTGGGACAGACGATATTCCTTACACTCCTCAGCCACTAGATCTTCTAGATGAGCATACTTTACTAAGGCTGGCTTTCTCAAAGCTACAGTAGAGTCCCTGCATTGTAGGGAGAGAGACTTCATCCCTTGTTGTGATCACTAGGACTGGAAGAAAGGAATATTCCTGTTCTCATGAGGAAAGTGTTCTTATTAGTAGAGAGGCTGGGATGACCAAGCAAAAGCTATAAAGATATTTAGGTTATTCTGTTGATAGGCCACCTCAACTTTTATATGCCTCTAAGCAGTATAGAATACATAGCTATATAAGTATATATATAGCTATGCCTCATAAAAATGATAAAGAATGAATTAGTACAACCTCCATTAGCTGTGTAGTTTTGTGATGTTGACACACCATAATTGTCTGTATCTTTGAACAAGATACCTTTTCATGAGGTATATCTATGCAGGTTTTGTTTCCTTTTTTTTTTTTCAAACTGATTGGAATTTCTTCTGAAATGATTGGATTAGAAAGGGATCATTTTTAATAAAAGATTTTTATCAGGATGCCTACAGCAATTAAAACAACTCACTGCCTCATCTCGGATTTCTGTCTGTGTCTGGAATGGACAAAATATTCCAAATGGTCTAGGTAATAACTGCTTTTCTGCACATACTAAATTTGGTGAGCATGGATTCTCTATAATGGGCCATTTCAGGAACAGCTAAAAGCATTGCAATGCCTGGAACAATTATGATGCTGTTAGAGCTTTCCACATTTCAATCACTACTTGTACTGCTTAATGGTGTTCTCATTTTGATAGCCAGATATTATCATTTGTCATTGCTCAGGATGTAGAATTAAAGGAGACTCTTCAAAATATTTCATTAAAAGAGAACTTGTAGTTAACAGTGCAGGTAGTTTTTAATCTGCCAGTTGGGGACCTCTTGATATTGGTGTTTCAGGCAGTGGGGCTTTGAGAGACAGAAAGGATTGCAATATCCTGGAGGTTGTGATTTTTTAAAAGATTTATGTATATATTTGTATATTTTTTATTATTATTTATGTTTACATGTCATCATTTCAATTATTTATTTGAATACAACCCAACCAATTTATATGGTGTATATGTATGTTTTGTATCCAGTAGTGATAGTTAGAACAGACATCTCTGGAACCCTCCAAATATGCTCCACAAGGTTAATGGAACCATGGGGCGTGTGTGTGTGGTGGAGGTGGTGCTGGTGGAGGTGGTGGTGGTAGAGGTGGTGGTGGAGGGCTATGCAGGTGATCTAGGGCAGATGAGACAGGTGAAAACCTGCTGAATGATCAGAAGTCTTCCCATGTGAAGTTGGATAGAGTTCTTTGTGGGGTGGCTGGTTACAAAATTGTGGAAAAGTACTGAGTCAACAATTGGAGAAAACCAATGTAATATTTATGTTAAGAAAAATTGTCACTATCGATATATTTGCCAAGTCAATGTTACCTAGTGTAAAAAATTATTCCTATGAAAACTCTGTTTTAGTGCAGTTGTATTATTTCAGTGTCTAGTAGTCATTTCCTCAAGACATTTTAAGGAGACTTGGAAAATGGAAGAAGACATTCAGCTGGTTGATTTTAACAGAGAAGGGAGATACTTTTAAAAGCATCAGTGATTCACTTATCTTTAAATTATCCCTGAAATATGTTCTTCAGGAAATGGTTATTAGACACTTGGTTGACACAGCTTGGCTATGGATTACAGTTAGAACTAGAACAGGGAACATACCAAAATTTTACATGCAAATACTCTGTAATAAGAACTACAAAGGTACATGTTTTGATGCAAGTGAAGCCATGTTAGAGCAGGACTGAATTGCTTTATACTTGTCCTTTAATTGGTCCAATTTATACTAGGTCATATTGGGTGAAAATTAGGTTTATCAGTACTTCATTAAATCATAAAACCAGTTAATAGTGTGCCCTGGCTGTAATCTTTACTAGCAAAGAGACAACAGTGATGATGAGGCTCTACTGACCTCTTAATCCTTTGGTTGAGAGAGTAGCATTATACTACATATACATCCGAGTCTTCATGAACATAATTTAGGGCAGAGTAGATGAAGGCATCCCTTTCCTTGTCTCAGATAGTCCTTCAGGGCAAGTGGAGCTGGAACCTGCTGTTCTTGTCCAATACATCTGTAGGACACCATGATGGGGAAGACTGCGTGCTCCAAATTGGTGTTTTGTCCTTCCCACTCCTTTAGCATTCTATCTTTTATCGCACTCTGGATTTCATGGTGACGCTTGATTTATATCTGATAATCAGTTACTGTGTGCAAGTTCCTGGAAATGTGTAATTGTCCTTACTAGATGAGACGGTTTCTGATTAGCAGTCATCATTTGATTTAATGACATTCATCGTCCAGTGAGTATTGCAGCTGCTTTATATCACATGACTTCTCAAAGCCTTATTAATTCTGCTGATATAATCCTGTGCTTCTTTACCTCATTCCACCCCATCTGAAACGTTCACTGCTCTAAGTGGCCATTCTGTGAAAACTGTCAATGAGCTTGTTCAGCTCATTCATCCATGTTTAACATTCACGTTCAGAAGGTCATAGATTTTATTCCATTGACCAGAAAACAAGTATGGGGAGCATAGTTTGAGCATTAATCATAAGACTTAGCCTTATGATTTTGTATGGTGTTCTCTAATATTCTCAATTTGCTCACCGTATAATCCCTGCACATTGTATTTCCTCGTCTGTAGTCTTGGTATCACCATGAACAGCTGGCATTTACTAATTAAAAATATCAATCTTTGGTTTACTCTGCCATATTTCAGGATTAGTGTAGCAACTTAACAAATAACTAAATATCACTGAATATTAAATAAGTGAAAAAAAGACATTAGTACTTAATTATTGACCCATTCTTATAATAAAGTTTGGTTAACAGATGTCTAATGTAGATTTGTGTGAATGTGCATGTCAACTCACAGCATTAATCAGCCCAGGATCAGTTCTTGGTATTTAACACAGATATTTCCCATTTAGTTGGAAGAAAGGGAAACACACAGATGTATGGGCAAATTAAGGGCCACTTTATTAATTGTTTGAACTAATCTGCAGCAGGACTGTGTAGTGCAGGGCATGCTGAAGCAAGTATATACTTACTCTCTAATCCATATTTCAAGGCTGAGCAACCCAGACCCCAGAAGGAAACCAGTAAATGCAGCTTGCCTCTAGCTCATCCATTTCAGGAAGTTTGAATGTGCTGACCTCACCCTCAAGCTGCAAGCTCGAAAGCAGAAAGCCAGTCAATCCAATCGTAAAGATTGCTCCCGTTTCCATCTTCAAATCCCAGGAGTCAAAGGACAAGTCAGAAGAACTCACTTCCACAAAGTATGGGTGCTCACCAATATTTCCATCATTCTGGGAGGACAGGTGTTGTCATCCCCACTCATTAGTTGCTGGTGTGGGTGGCACACAGATAAGGGGTCGAATAAGTAATCTAAGAACAAAGCATATGAGGAAGGCTTAAAGGACCTGGGCTTGTTCAGGTTTAATGAAGACTGAGGGGTGACATGGTTGAATTCTTAAATACCATAAAGACTGTAAGAGAGAGGAGGAGGCAAGCCTGTTTTCTGCTCCCGAGGGGGAGGACCAGGTCTAATAGTTTGAAGGTACAGGTGAGTAGTTTTGATTAAACATTGGAAGGAACTTCTTGACAGTAAGGGCAGTTTGGCAATGGAACCTATTGCCTGGAGAGGTGGTGAGGTCTCCTTTGGATGCCTTCAGAAATAGGCTGAACAGCTATCTACTGGGAATGTTCTAGCTGGAGATCCTACATTGAGCAGGGAATTGGAACTCAGTGGTCCCTTCCAACTCTATGATTCTATGATATACCTCTGTTATGAAGTAGGTGTGTTCCTGAGCTTTGTTTCTTGAATAGAAACTTTGGTACCAGAAGTAGAACTAACATGGAATGAGTATGCACATACACATACACAGTAGTTCAACATCTTCAGCAAACTTTTTATACAGAACTAGCATTATACACAAGTGAAATGAAAACAACTAGGTCAGATAAGCCTTGTATAACTCATCAAAAACATTTTGAATCTTCTAGAGATCACTTGAAAACTTCTTCAAATACATCCTGGGATTATTTTTTTTTATTTTCAACAGCTCCACTTTTCTTACAATTTCCATTTTCCTGGTAAAACTTTATCAGCATGCCAAGGTTGCTGGTGAGAAGGCTAATTTTCTTTCCTCTATTCCTGCTGTTTTGCTCTTCGTACACTCTCAGTAAGGAGGCAGTTGTTTACCTTGCCTGTTGTGCACAATCACACATAGCTTATGTACAGTAGGATCACCTAGAATAGAATCTCATTCTTTCCAAGCTCAGATTTTTCCATTGTTTACTGCATATGTATTTCAGCAACCCCACACTGAAAGTCAGCATTCTGCCAATTACAATGTTAGAAGGAGGAGGAGCAGGAGCAGGGGGAAGTAGTTGTTTCAGACAGACAGATAGGAAGGGATTGGACAGGGCTCTCGTGAAAGACTTCGTAAAAAAAGGAGCTTGTCGGAGGCTTTGTTAACTGAGATATGCTCGTTTAAAACAAAAACTGCTGCGACTATGACCTTTCCCAGTTTGGAATCTGACAATTGCTGGTATACTCCATTAATATGCTTCTGTTTGACATGCTTCTGAGCTATAGAAGTAGGCTTATACTAAATCAGGTCATCAGTCCATCTAACTCATTACTACAGACTCTAGGCTAGCTTTCTGTCCTTTGGTGCAGTGGAAGATGGTGCCCCATTTGTCACTATTAAATAAGGATCAAGTGCCAGTCATAAAATAAGAATCAGCCACCAATCCGGCTGAGTTTTGTACATAAAACTGAGAGAGGGTGCCATTTTCTCTGTGTCTCAGGCATCATGGTGTTATGAGGCAGCCCTGGGAGATCTTCAGGATTGCAGACAGAAGTTTTTTCCAGCCATATCTAATGACACAAAGAGACTAAAGCTTTGACATGCAAACATATGTTTTCCACTGAGCTATGAACTTCCCTGTTTGGAATGCCTTTGTCTTATGGTGATGAACAGCAGGACCACTTTTGACAAAAGGACACTGCGCAGCGCACAGCACAGCTTCCTTCTCAACTGAGAAGCAGTGAAAGAGCTGAAGCAGCAGTAGACTGAAATACACTGGCCATTGGCTTACAATTAGCAGAGGGCCGAAAGCAAAAGGAATAGGCAGCTTTGTACATACTGTGTATCTGTGGGGGAGCAGAAACATGAGCGGCAGGCAGGGTAATGACACTATAGACTGTGGGATGGATGGAGAACAGTGCACTTAGGAGTAAAGTCTTTGATTTCCACTGACACCAAACGCAGAATATTTAGAAAGATTAGGGATGTAATTCTTCAATAACTTGCTTTCAAAGATGTGTGTGCATGCGCACACTTTCAGGTTGCTTGTCAACTTATGGCGACCCCATGAATTTCATTGGGTATTCTTAGGCAAAGAATACTCAGATGGGGTTTTCCCAGTTCCTTACTCTGAAATATAGCCCAGCAAGAAACAATTTCAGTAATTTTCTTAAAGTCTTTTAAAACCATGCAGATTTTGAAGACTATTTGCAATTCAGGACTTACTCTGCACAAAATTTGCACTTGGCTGTTTTGTGCAGGAAACATTTTCTATGCAGGAATCAACATTTTCTGCATGAAAAGTAATATTTCAACACAAAAATGTTAACTCCTGCATAGAAAATACTGTGTCTTGTGCAGAAAGTGCTATTTTCCATGCAAATCAACCATGTGAAAAATTTACATGGAACAAATCTCCAGTTGCAGTTTTTTTCTGTGCAGAAAACATTTTCTGTGTTGAAATCTTGTTTTCCATGCAGAAAGTGCTGTTTCGTATGCAGAAAATGCTGTTTTCTTTAAAAACAACCATGTGAGAATTTTTCACAGAATAAGTCCTGAAGTATGAAAATACTTTTCAGTCTAGGATTCTTCCCATCAAGGTTTCTCAATGCTTGAAATGATTTTCAATCCTTTTTTGAATATTTTTTCCATTCCCTAAGTAAGATGTGTTAGGCAGATCAAGGATAAATATGTAGCATTCTGAAAGCCTTATTTTGTTAGCTTTCCATTATACTTCTATGTCCTTTTACTTAAATTTTATCAGTGGGTCAAGAAAACAAAACAGAAATGCTTTTAAATGGATCTCTGGTTATCTATTTGTATTTGATTAGTGACAGTGAGTTCTTATGACTGAATTGTTTAACAGCTTCGCTAGATGTTAATTAACCAGGTCTCAATTCTCCCAGTTCCACAATTATTGCACACATACTTTAATAGTTAATAAGCAAAATCAATCTCAGACTTGAGCAGATTCCAAACTGAAGCAATATTATGAAACCTTATTAAACATTGAATTAAAAGTACAACATGCAGTACATTATGCATGATAACCAAAGATCACAATAGACCCTTATCCTGTCACTGATTAATGATTTCAGTAGATACCTCCCAAATATTACTTATTTTACTTTTATTTGTTAACATTATTTCTGTCCCATCTCATAATATCACTGGGTGGCTTACAATAAAACCAACTAGAACAATTTAAAATGCAAGATAATAAATATTTACAACATTAAAAATAAACATTCTAAAAAGATTAAATATAGCACAATTTAAAAAGCTATTAAAACAATAAAAATTATACATATGTAAACACAGAATAAAACCATTGAACCTGTTAAAAACTCCTGTAAAAAGCCAGGTTTTAACTTGGCACCAAAATAGACAATCATTGTTGACATTTGGGCCTCCATTGGCAACACATTCCACAGCCAGGGTGCCACAGCTGAGAAGGATCTCCCCCATGCCTGTCCCATTGTCTGTTGCTTCCACTGGCAGGACACAGAGAAGAGCTACCCCAACACATCTCATTCCTTGTGTGGTTATATATGGGGATAGGAACTCTTGTCTAGTAAGTAGTCTAATGAGGATGTCATCAATGCATGAACAACTGTGGTTGGATTATCTGTGCCTGGTTTCAACCAATAATATACAAGACTTTACATAAGACGTATGTATTCATGATGTTATGACAACAAAAATGCATTCATCACAGAGCAAAATATACCATAAGTCTTGTTTGTCCATGCATACCTTCATGTTATCATTTGTGGCACATCAGTGTCACTAGATGAAAAGAAAATCAAGCAAAAAGGGTCAAGCAGTCTATCTTACCAGTACTTTCCCGGCTGGTCCCCTTGCGGGACATCTTGTTGAACACAGTTGGCGTGGTGACTGGTGTCTTATGAGTTGGTAGAATAACTTCCTTTCTGAAATATTGTAGCAGGATGAGGAAAGCTATGACTCTTTGAAAAGAGAAAAAGAAAACCAACAGTATATCATACTTGCATGTGCCTTTTCAAGTTGTAGTAACAGTAGCATTCTAGCCACAGGAATACGTAGCCCTGTAAATACAAATGAATGATTGAAATAATGCAAAGGACAAGATGTTTTCTTCTATCGCCACTATTCTAACAATTCTGTTTGTAACACACATAACCAAAGTTGCATTACTGTGAAATTATATGTGATGCATTGGAAAGGACAATGATCAAGAGATGAACAAAGGTGCAAAGCAGATCCTGGCTTTTGGGCAGAAAATGCTACCAATATTAAATAGGCAAGGATCAATTATTTTTCTGCATTATTTGCCCTTTGAGTTTTACAATATACATGCCGTACAAATTACTTGACATTTTCCTCTTCCTCATTGCATTATCAGCATGAAAATAGTAAAGGTCCAGCTAAATCACAAAGCATACCTAAATGAATGCAAAATAGAATATGGATCAGACATAATTACAATGTGGTAGGGAAAAATAACTAAAATTATAATTATTGTTCCATATCATTTCTCTGATAGATTTATTGTGCCCAGTTCATATACAGATTTATTGTGCCCGGTTCATAGTCATTTAGGATCCCTTTAGAGATAAATGAAAATGATTTAAATATTGTTGTCATGCATTTGTATTGATTTCTTAATGCAGCATTTTAAATATTCCGTACTTTCCTGTTGACTTTGAACTTTGAAAATTTTATAGACTGATGTATTACTCTTTGGTTTTGTATATGTGTATAAAAAAAGGGCAGTCAACGGTGAGTTTGTCTTTTCCTGAGTTTCCTGAGTTTGTCTTTTCCTAGTGTTACATATTTATTCTAGCATTTCTTTTTCTTGGTGTTTGTATAACTATGAGATCTGATTTAGTCTGGTGACAAGGTGACTAACCTGTAAATTAGGAGGTCCCACATTTGAATCTCACCTCACATAGCCTTATCGTTTGCAGGTTGGATGCAATGTGTGGGGGAAGGAGGGGGAGGAGGAGGGAGAGAAAAGGCGAGAGAATGTGTGCGTGTGTTATGAATGATGTTTGCATGTGATATGGTATGTCTTGCCCCTGTCCTCTGTGGTTATGCAGCTGCCAAACACTTTCCACCTCGGGGAACTTTAAAAACCCGTTCTTCCATTGTCAATACTTCAATCTGTTTCCAAGTCTGAAAAAGCAATACTCTTGCTGCCGTTGTCATACATCAGAGAAGTAATCTGTACTTACTCTCAATTTCTTTATCCGTAATGGCCAACAAAATTAGTTTTGATAACATTACAAAATTTACCTTCAATTTGTTTTGGTTAACATGTAAATCTGAGACCAGGAACTTTCCACCATCTTACAAGTCTGTTTCATATGAAAATAAAAGAGCCTTCTCCTCCTCCTCCTCCTCCTTCTCCTTCTGACATCTCAAACATTGGTTTGAAACATTCTGAGACATTTTCAACAGTTTATTTGGGCTTAGATACCATCTCTACATCATTTCATACAGGTTTTCTTTTAAATTACTGCACTAAGTAAATTTTATAACTTTGGACATCATCTTTTCTTCAAGCATTCCTATGGATGTCATACCCAAAATTTTGGGCCCATCTTATCATGTACTGTTTTACAGGCTCATCACTTGCCTTTAGTTTCAAAAGCCATTTATACCTTTTTTTAAATTACGTGGTCACTATCTTTACACAACTCTGAATACAATTCATTTTCTCTAACATCTATGCCTGCATTTCTCTTGTCTTGATTAAATCTGTCCTTAGGTTGTATATAAGCAAACTAATTAAGTCTTTGAAGTAACTCATCTTCAGATTTCTTAAATATATTACAGATAGTCCATCTGGCCCTGGCAATTTCCCAGATTTAACCTTTTTAATTGCTTCAATAAGTTCTGTGGCTGTTGCAGGCCCATTCAGACTTTGCTTTTGTTCCAAGCATAATTTCTCCAATAGGACATTGCCCCTCTCATATGTCTTGGTAATATTCCTCAAGTACTTTTAATCTTTTCAGAGTATTCATTACAAACTGATCTCCTTTCCTCATCTTTGTGACATATTTCTTTATCCTTTCCTGTTTCACTTCTTAGCTTTATTTGGGAATGCAAAACTTTTTCATTTAAGGTATAAGAGTTGGCATTAGTTCTTGGACTGTTGGAGTCACTTAATCTTCTATTGAGTCTCTTTATCAATTTTTTCTTACATTTTCCCTCCAAATTCTGTGTTCTGTCCATTAACTTGTTCTTTTTAACTTCATTAAAAAAAAAAAATCCACTCATTTCACTTTGGTTGCATTCCAAACTGTTGTGGGCTCTGTACCCTTGTTTATGCTTAGCTTAAATTTTTTTCTCAGTTCTTATTTACATTGGTGTAATATTTCTGTCTTTGGAAATAAATACTTATTAAGTTTATGTCTAAACTGTGTTTGCTTCCATATCAGGGACATTGTGGTAAGATATTTCTTTTTGGGGGGGGAGGTAAAAGGACCATACTCTTTATTAAGTAACCTGTATTCTTAGAAACCCAGACCATATCTATTCTAGAAAAAGATTCATGGTGATTTGAAAAAAAGTATAGCCTCTAGAGTTTGGCTATAAATATCTCCAACTGTCTACTAATCCAAAGTACTCTTTATGTTTAAAGATGGTTTTAGTTTCCCTTGGTCTTCCTTAGTACCTTTACTGGAACATTTACCTTTATTAAGATCAACAACCCCAGTTGCATCAGCTTTGTAAGTCTAGTTCAGATGTCCTTCTTAACAATTTTTCATAAAATGTTGCTTTCTCATTATTGGGGCCATAAGCACCTATTAAGTACATTATCTTGCCATTACAATTGGTTTACACAATAGCACATGTACCTTGTCCATCTTCAAAAATCAATCTAGGTTGTAATGTTTGATTTATGTAAAACACTACTCCAAAAAAGACTATTGTGTCTTTTTTGTATATGAGTCTCTTGAAGACAATTAATTTCATATTTCAAATGCCTTTTTAAAAAATGCATTTTTTTCTTTTCTTAGGTGAATTCAGTCCATTTATGTTCCATGAAAACATTTTTAGATTCATTTTAGTTTTATTTAGATATCTTATATAAGATAATGTTATAAGATTATAATATACGATATTATATTTTGATTATTTTATGTATTTATTTTATTATTTCTTCTTAATAACTTCTTAACCATTTAAATGCCTCCTTTTAGGGTTTCTTTCTTCAACGTTTTGAACAAATTGCTCACTTATTCAAAATAGAGCTTATCATATTATTTTTCTCCTGTATAAGTGATTATGAAACTCTCTAAGCATCTCTTTGCATTTTTTCAGCATTCTTTTGAGAATTTCTTTAAACATAATTATTTCATTCTCATTTATTTTAAGCCTTCTTAAAAAGTATACTCTCAGTATTTCATTTCTTATGCTTTTATATGTGAAATAAATGATCACATATCTTGGAAGTCTTTTCCTTATGAACAAGCAGAGTTTTGCCTATATATTGCTTCATTCTTCTTGTTCACCATAGCTGCTTCTTCGCCACAACTGCTTATAAGGGCCACCAAAGCTTTTAAAACTGTCTGTCCTAAGTCAGCCAGATCTTCTGGAACACTGTTATCTGTGTTTCATTTGATTTTAACTCCATCCCATAATTCTATCCTCTAGCCCTTTCCAAATCCTGATGTAAGGTGCCCATTCCCTTCAAATTGTCAGAGATCTCCTGTTCATATTTGTGTGTAACCATGGTGTTATTCTGAACTGATGTCATGATCACTTTGAACTATTTTTTTGGCAAGTTCTTTAAAATGGTTTACTTGTCCCATCTCTAACCTTAACAAATCCAGTTTCTGCTCTAAATTTCCATTGCTTTCTGTCACACTTCTATTCAATCTAAAATCTGTGTAGACATCTCGGATAGTGAAGCTTGAATTTCAATGAGCATAGAGTCAGTTTCATCTAGCCTAGCTTTGGATGTTTTTCTGCTGACCATGTTTATAACGTCACATAAATCACTCTCTGCTTTAATACCAGTGTCAGAGACAGCGTTTATTTCCCCCTTTTTAAAATATGGCATCTGTATGGACCTTTTAATTATTTGAATCTTAGAGGTGCCAAATCTGTTTATTTCCAGTCCAAATTGCCACTTAATTTAATCTTCAGGTTTTGAACACTGTGCTGTCTCTTTCAGCATTTAGTTTCACTTTCAAGTACTTTCCCAAGTACTTCACTTCACATTGCAGATATTTATAATGCAAACTGTTCGTATTCACTCAAGAGTAATAAATCACCAACCAAGTGAGGTGGGGTTCTCCATCCCTGTTCACAAATGGGCTGTCCGTGGTCCTTCGATAATAATGTAAGTCTTTGTTTGGATAAGCTTCTGGCTAGCCAGGCTTAATAAATCTTTGCGATTCTACAACTTTCCAGTGGGGACTGTTGTAGTCTCCAGGGCACATGTCTTTACCAGACAGCTCTGCAGCCCACTCCAAGAGACTGTATTTCCTTCTTTGTGCAATCCTTCTGTATCTTTATGTGCTTAAAGATAATAAATCCTGCCAAGATAGGAGTAGCGTGAAAATCATGCTATTAACTGTTTGCCATCTTGGCCAGAGTCACAGGTAATTTCTTTAAATAATACTGTCTTCACAAGGACCACTGCCTGAGATTCACACTGTTTATCTACTGATTATGGCTCATCTTTACCATGATACAATTTCATGGATTTTGGGATAAACTGTCTTGCACTAATTTTTGAAACAGCATTTTTATCCAAATAAGCAAAAGAGAGAGAGAGAGAGAGAGAGGATGGAAGAGAGGAATGGATGGGAATCTGTGCCTCAATGTTTTGTGTACATGTAATTTTTGTGAATTGGAATCAAGACACACCACTACCTAAGTTTCTACAACAACTCAATACAGACTGGTGCTCTCCAGATGTGTAAGACTGCTATTCCTATCATCCCCATGGCCATGCAGACTGAGGAATGGTGATTGTTGTATACGACCAGATCCGGGGGTACCGTGTTGGAGATGGTGCCCTGTACTTGAAGAGATGGATACTGTGTCGTTGCACAAAATGTGTGGAAGGCACCAGGCTGCAGTGAGTTTCTGTAGAAACTTAGGTACTGGTGAAACTGGAATAATTTTTTTAGTGTATATGCTGCAAACTCAAACATCAAATTTACATTACTGTTTATATTCAAAAGGGACAAAGGCAGAGACATTTTTTGTAGCAGTAATAGCCACCAGAAAGGATTATTCCTGACAAATAGAGAGGTGGGAGTAGAATACCAATTCAATTAAAATGTAAGAAGGATGCTATAAAAAGAAGAAAAGCTGGAAGGGAGAGAAAGCTAGACTGAAAAGGCTACTATATGAAATCTAATAATTCAGCAGAAACCATGGGTAGATGAACATAGAATAAAAACTTTAAATGATAACCAACTAGTACAATTTAATTCCACTAACTTTGTCAAGAAGGCAGTCATTTCTTATTACCATCTGAACCTCTTGGTAATTACTTGTTTTCACTGTTGCAGACTTGGAGTACATTATTCCATGAAAAAGTGAAGCTTCCTTCATCGATCTGCAGATGTTATTTTAATGCATTACTTTGAAAAAAAGACCTCGTCAGATCCAATAGCACTGAGATTTGTGAGACTGACATTTCTCTTTCTCTGCATTCCAGTATATTCCTTCCATAGACCTTTCCTTTGCCCTTCATTATTTCTCTGTATTTACATCACAGTTTGTATTTGTCACAAGACAGACATAGCATCCTGCATTTTTAAATTTAACCTATACTTATGGTCTGATTTTGGAAACCCACAAGTGAAACATGTGAATAGGACTATTAGATATGATGAGGCATGGGTCCAGATGGAAGGTTTTTAATGCACAACCAAACAATATTCTTAGATCTTTTCTTCCTTAAGTAGCTGTTGCAGAAAGAAAAGAAGTTATAAAAAAGTGATGGGAAAACACAAGAAGGAGACAAGTGGGAGATGACATGATTACCCCCCTCCCCCAAATGAGGCACATTGATTGCACAGTGAAAATCTTGTTTGGAGACATTCCAAAGGGTGCATTCAGCAAATTTAACTTAATTCATAGATCCTCAGATGACTGGATTTTAAGAAATATATCTTTTCCTCTTTCAAACTAAGGCATTGCTTTATAATTTTTTTCAGATTGCCTCAGGCATTATGAAGCAGTATGCATATGCAGACTTTTAGATGTCAGTAGACAACCTATTAAACGCACATTTATGAAAGTGCATGATCACTATTTTTATAGGGCGAGTAAAGGGATTTATTTAATCTGCTCTATTTTTAAAGCAATATTAACCATGTGACACCAGGGTATTATAGTTAAGAGAACTAGATAAACACATTAGAGTAATTAACCTCCCTGGGAAGGGGGAGCTTTTGAAACTTAAACATACTGTATTAAAAGGTAGACAGTGTTGAATTATCAGCAGCTGCTGGATAAAGGCGATTTATCTCATTATCATTTCTTGTAAGTATATTGGACCTATTTCAGCTCTGGTTTTACAAGCCAGCAGTTTGCTGTGGGACTTTCTAAAGCTGAGGCGTCTTTCAGCACTGGTGTTACACTTAATCTTGTGATGCTGTATCTAGGCTTCTGGCTTTAACCCTACACATTGCCTGAATGCTCTGGTTGTGATCTGAGCACTGCAGTTGCTTAATAAGCACATCTTGGTCAAGTTGCTTTTGGATAATATCTCTTAAAATCCCTGACTCAGCACAAGCATTACCATGAGTAGGGGATTCTAGGAACATACAGTCAAACATTTTACTTCTCCACATTCTATTATGTCACTTCATCCAGAATGATTTGTGACTATATGGGCATGAACAAATTTGATCTTAAAGTTCAGAGCCATAATGGATAGAGAAGACTATGTATTAGGTTTCCTTGTTATAGTGCTAAGCTTCTTATAACTCAGCAAGACAACTTCTTTCTTTAAAAAAGGCTCAGACTTTCACAATTCACTGCATTATATTAAACTGTTTTATCAGTAAGCTAGATAAGATCCCATATCAATGTGTGTGGTTCCTCTCAAAAATTGTTTCAATTGCTTGCTCCCTTTCTCCTTTACTTTAATATTTCTTCCTATTGTATGGTTACCAGAGGTGGAGTGCTTATTAAGGGTCCCATGCTCCACTGGGTCCTGATTTCAAATCTATCCTCTAGGAGGGGCAGTTTACATTCTAAATAAAGATACAGGGCCTCTGCACATCGCTTTAAAAAAAAAACAACAGCTGCATGCCTGACTATTTCTGTTTTGATTTGTTTGCATTATTGTCAGTCTGGGTGTCTCACTGAGAGTCTGTGAGGCACAGACCCTCAGATCTATCAAAAATACCAGCCATGATTTATAGCATGCCATTAACCAGCAACCTGCTCCCTCCATTTGAGGAGAGGAAATGTTGAGAAACAGGCAGAAATGCAAACCTGTCTAACATGATAATTAAAAAAAACCCTCTTGTTTCTAGAGGGCTTGTCTTGAGGAGTCCACAAATTACCCTAGGTAGAACTTGGAAATATAATTTTTAAGAAGAATGAATCTTAAAAGTAGCTTTCCTGGGAAAGCTACCGTAGATCTGGACTTCCTACCATCACAGTTCTGCTTCTACTGCTGCGCAAAGGAAACTGTGGCAATGTCAGTAGTCTTATTTGTCCTGGACTTGTGAAGGTTTCAGATGAGAGAACACAGGCGTGGCATCATGGTGGTTAGAGGAATGGGCATTGACATGTTTTATTATTATTTTATTTATTTAATTTATATCCTGCCTTTCTGCTGAATGGGACTCAAAATAGCTCATGCATGAGTTAAAACATGGTAGATGAATTAAAACTGAGAAGTAAAAAAGTTAGAACACTAATGAGATAGTGTGTTAAAACATCAATACTTTAAAGCAATATAAAATCATTTAAAACCATGACAAAAATAATTTTTAAAAAAATGCAACACAGGGACCCCGTTAAGGACCTTTCCACATAGCCTCTTAGTCACCAAATATTTGTTTAAATAAAATGTCTTTACTTGCTGGTAGAAGTAGAGCAGGGAGAAAGCCAACCTGTTCTCCCATGCCAGACCATTCTGTAGCCTCAGATCAGCCATTGAAAAAGCTTTCCCATGTCCTCAAAAATGTGCCTATGAAGTTGGGACCAAGTGAAAGCTCTTCCCTGAGGATCCTGAAACTCAGGAAGACTCATATGAGGGGATACATTCTTTCTGACAGTATGGGCCCAAGTCCTATAGTGCTTTAGGTCGAGACCAGCCAGAAGGATATCTAGAGTGGGGCAAGTAGTACACATGCCCCAGGTGCTTATGCCAGGGGATGCAAAAGAGCCGTGCATGTAGGGGTCGGAGGTGGGGATAGAGGTAGGAAGCAACTTCCATGCTTGCTCTAGGCACTGTTTACCCTATATACACCACTGGCTGACCGGCCCTTTGGATTTTGCCCAGAAATCAACTGGAAGCCAGTGGAGTTGTTTCAACATGGGAGTTATATGGTCCCTATAACTGGCCTGAGTCAAGGGAGATATGTATGCTTCTGTGAAGGTTCTTGCAGCTACAGGCTTCCATGCTTTTATCATTTTGTTCTCCTTCCCAGGGTAGTATATATGCAATAAATCGCTGTTTATTGTTCAGCTCTTCGGTGTTAGTGTTCTTGCTAAGCTCTTATGCTATATTAGGTTATAACCAAAAACTGTGTCCAACATTAAATCAAGTTTAGCTCCACAATCATGGGAAAACCTGGGCAAAGCATTCTTTATTTAGTCTTCTCAAGTTTATCTGCCAGTGGCAGTAGCACACCAAAGGTGGATCTGCCATTTTAAATTTCTCACTGTGCCTCAGATTGTAGAGTCAATTTGTGGCATTGTGGGAAATTAAAATAGAGGATCATAAATCCAGTTTCTTGGTGGGGCAAGCCTGGGACAAGTATTGACAGAGCTGGGATCTTGTTGGGCCAGTATGGGTATTGGCAGGTGCCCTATGATGCTGGATGCTGTGCTTGTGTTAAATATACATTAAATTTTATACTTGATCCCAACTTCCCTCTGTGGAAATGGTTCAAAAATTTTTATAATATTAAGGCATAGTAAGCATTTCACATGTAAGGTACAATCCAAGCTATCACCTCATTCTTAGAGATGGCAAACAAATTCACGTCAGGCAGTAGGACAAAATAACAGAATGGTGTTTGCTTGTACCACATTTTTTTCAGAACATAGAGAAATGAGAAATGGGAAAGCTTAAGATACAGGTTCCTTGTGTTTTCCTTGGACTATTGATAGACAGGGAAAAGATGGGGGGATCTTTCTGTTACTGATGCAACAGGAAAAGGAGAGATTGTGCACCATCGTAATTTGGAGTAAATGAAGAGGTTAATGACTTCATAATGGTCTTACATTTACTGACAGAAAGTCTTGGTGGTTTAGATGGGCATTTGGCTATCTGCTAGCGCTTATAATTTGAGACCCTGTATTTGTGACATTGATGTCCTATTATTTCCTGTGCATTCCTAGGAGAGAAGAAACTAGACAAATAATTATTTGATCCATTTCCAACCAAGATGAATTCACTGGTACTTAAGGAAAGAAATCATATGGCCATAGACTTTCTTCTTAAGTTCAAATAAGCACAGGAAGAGTGGGAAGCAAGTGTACCATAATGCAGTACTGCTCTCTCCTTCTCCATTTCTGTAACTCTTATTTTAAGAATATATAACAAACTACCTTATATTGAAACAGATCATTGGTCTGTCTAGCTCAGTAATGCTGACTGGCAGTGACTCTCCAGATTCTTGGATATATGGATCTTTCCAAGTCCTACCTGGTGATTTGACCCTGGGCTCTTTTGCATGTGGATTCTTCACATGCACTCCATCATTGAGCTATGGTAATTCAGCATTTACAATTAAATAGACTACATTACAGGCAGAGGTGGCTTAATTAAAGCAGGCTTGTGGTTGTTGTTGCTTTACACTAGCTCCCTATGTGGTCAATTGCCCCTTAATGCTTGTTGAACTAGCATAGTGAAATTAAAGAACCCCTGGGTACAAAATAATTAAAATATCCCATTTTCCCCTTAATGACAACACTCTTTCTGACGTTAATAGTGTTTCTCTGCCCCATGTAATTAAGAGCAAAGTTTACTTGCCCAACAGAACAATTTCAGAAAAGTGTGTTTATTGTGCTACTTATATCCATGGCAGCCACCTTTGCATGCTTGCTAAGGTTTGGATAGCTTCCATGTTTCATTTTACCCACCAACAAAAGGGAGCATTAGCAATTTGATATGTATAATTGAGATGATATCTTGAAAGACAAAAGCCCTGCAGCAATAATTTAACATTGGTGTTCTCAGAGCAGTCATTCAGAACATCTTTCTGTGTATGTAACAATGTCCATATCATGACTGTGTATTATCGTTTGCTAAAATGAAGTATGCCATTAGATCACTTTTTAAAAAGATGCAGACGCAGTATTATCCTGTTTAAAATTGTGAGGAAAATAAGAAGCCTACCACACATCACTGAGACATTTTACTTTTCCAGCTGGTAGAATTGTTGGTAGACAAAATGCCCCTCAGACATACATCTGTCAAATTCCCTTTTCAGTGTTCTCCTTTCAACCAAAGTGAATGTAAAAGTCTGCATGTTTTTCAGTCTCACTTTGTACAACAAGCATGGAGAGTTGGTACTTGATGCTTTGATGTGATTTATGTCAAAACAGGTGTGTGTGTGTGTGTGTGTGTGAACACATATACACACAGTAAGCCTTGCTTGCCAGCCAAGTCTTCTTCGTTTTCCTCAGCTTCCACCCACTTACTCACTCAGCTGTGTACGCCACTTGATTTTCTGTTTCCAGAAGCTTTGTCTCTCTCACTCCATCCCCATCTTGGAACTTCTCAGCCTGGAGCCACACATGTATAGATGCCTGAGAACGTTATGTAGTTGTCAAATCATGCCGACACATATACACTCCCAGGCTTGTCTGGTTTTCTGGCCATCCATATGTCTAGAATTAGTAAATAGTTAAGATTTAGCTCTCATTTTGTATTTTTTTAAACGGAGAAATAATAAATGTATTTCTGCAGAGTTCCTGCTCATGCAAGGAGAATAGCCATAAAAAATTTCTGTGAGCTGGATTGCTATTTTCAGAATTTGAATGGTGGTGGAAAAATGATTTTCTTTTTATTCTTCCAGCTGTATTAATGGCTTTACTCTTAAAAGTATTTGAATGATTACAGTTTTTATTATTTTAAACATTTACTCATTTAATATGTTCATTTCAGTTTCTGCAGGTCTTTATTTATGTAGCTGATTCTAGTTTTGCATCTTGTTCACAAAGAAGGATCCTATTGGTCTCAAATCTGTTTGGGGGGCAATAAATTTTCAGTGTTTCCATCTCTGAGAACTTCTCCTGTTACATTATTGCTGAGAACATTGTGCCGACATGTTTGCTCACTCTCATTACCTGTGCCTATCGTTTATCTTTCTACTAATGTAATTTCTCTCTCTTTCTCTTTTCTTTTCCAACCAGTACTTATAAATGAAAGGTCTCTTTCCATGGATTTAAATGAGAAAACAACAATTTATCCAGCTTTGTGCCCTTTCCAACTGTTCTTGCCTTGCCTGCTTGTATTTTGCCTTTGCTTTCTTCTTTCCTCCCTGAGTTGTCTTCATCGACTTATGTAAGTCTCTGGATTTGTAAACTAGCGTATGGTGCCTGTTGGCCATCTCTCAATCTCCTCCCACGCGAAGATCATCCTCTCAGTAATAGTGTAACACATCAGGCAAAGATATTCTAATACCGTCAGCCTCTCCAGTTAGACAGGTCTTCAATTATCCTTCTAGGATTCTCTGACTATAAACTGCTTCACAGATGGTATTGATGAGTATATGATAGTGGGAGTTTGCATTGCAAAGAGAAAAGCAGTCTCTGCTTTTAAAAATTATTTTTAAAAAATCTCTTGAAAATGTTGGTTCTAAATGGACTTATAAAGCTATGGTGAGATCTGTTCATACATAGAGGATGTCTCCAATTTCTACCACCCCAGATCTCTGCTGTAGACCCCAGAGCTATTCTAGATGCTCCCCCAATCCTCAGGAGTGGTTATCTTCTTTTCTGTTTTGCGTGGCAAAAGTTGCAGAGGGAATGAAAATATGGCAAAGTTACATTCCAAGAGCAGAACTGCTGTCCTGGTTTTCTGAGTCTCATGTATGTTCATGTCTGTTTTGCTTTCCCACAGGAATCTCATTTTATAAATCCACTCCACATGGGTAGGAGCTGGAGATATAATGGAAATAATAACTTAGTGCAGAATCCACGATCTATTAGTGCAGTGGGAACTCTTCCTCTGCTATAGCCCTGTCCTCCACACTTGGGAAAACCTGTTCCAGTTTCTAGCAAGAAGGCTTCAGGAGGTATGGATATTGCCCCATTCCTGTCCTACTAATATAAATATTTTAGGAACACAATCACAATGTTGGATCCTGCCCTTTGTTAGAAATTAAAGTGCCAATACCAGTTGGAGGTAAGATCATAAGCGGACAGGTGAGATTTTCCTTGGGGTTTTTCCAGATCTATGTGGAGACAGCGATACTTAGGCTTTATTTTCTTCCCTCTTTCTCTGTTACTTTCTCCTTCTTCACCAGCTGGAAAGAGACCAGCAGCATGTAGAGTCTTCACAGAGGCTACCTGAGCAGAACTGCATACATGGAATACTATCTTAGAGGCTTCTGTAACTAAGTTAGGATTCTGAACTATCTTTGATGGATTTCTTTTTATCTTCCTATGAGCATCTGGAGTAGCTGATCATGTTTTATAGCCCTAGGCTCATACCACTAGTCAGCAGCATTCTGCTAGTATAAATACCAAATATTTTTATACCTTTAGTATTGTGTCTGTTGATTAGATTTTATTGTATTTTTATTCAGTGCAGCTGGTTAGCCTGCTGTGTCTACTGCATATTTTATTTTAATGTGAACCACCTTGAAATAGCTCAGAGACAGAGAGAATAACTCAGAAAGAAAAAAAGTAAGTAAATAGGTAAATGATCCAAGCAGATCATTTTAACAGACAGATTGTGTCTCTTCATTAAAATTTAGGTTGTAAGTCAACAGTGAGCCATGGCAGTGGCAAAATCTAAGCTGTTACCACCCAGCTGTGCAGCTGCAGAAACTTCTATTAGGTTTTCTAGTACTGTAGATCCTCAGTTGCTTTTTGTGTTTGAGAACATGTTCACCTTAAGCAATATGGCATGCTAATTTATATTCCTTTTGCTTTCTTAGCCAATGAAAGATCTATTTTACACAGTGTTAAGAATGAGGTACTAGTCTTTTCAGTTGGTAGAATACTTCACAAAACCTCAGCGGACGAAGTCCTTAAACAACATATGCTTCAAATCATCCAAAAGTTATTGCTCAGAATTTGGGGGAAATTCTAGGACTTACCGTTCAAAAAATCCACATAGTCCCCCCCCTCCACCAAAAGAAAAGAATTCTGGTGGTTTTTGAATGCCCTTCTACTTAAATAGCTCCTTCAGTTAGCAGCTCATCATATATGCCAGCTTCCAGAATGCCCCAAACACTCCCCACCCCCTCCTCCTCTTGGACAAGTACTCTCACCTCCCTTCCCTTGCTGGCAGAGAAGTATAGGCAGGGAGTTGGACTCTGACATCTTGTACTTGGAGAAAGCAATACATACATATACCAGGGTTTCTAAATAAATGTAGCATTATGTCCTTAATATTATCAACATTTGCTTTTGTAAAGAAAAAATCTTGACAGAACATCAGCATGAATCACCTCAGTCTGGTGTCATACTTGTATCTCTCCACTAGCACAACAAGACTTTTCTCCCCTCTCCTCTCCCTGGAGGAGAGCTGCAGTCCCCAGAGAGCTGCAGTACTCAAAAACCTCCCTCCAGGGCAGGTTTTGAAGTAGTACCAAGGGATACTTCCTATTCCATCAATGTTTCCCACTCTTTTAAAAAAGACTTCATTCTATTCACATTTCAACTATAAATCTTGGTCATGCTTTTCACTTGTTTGCATGACTTAAGTATTCAAAAATAAAACTGTGTTACGGGCATTGGTTTGCAGGAGATAGGGATAACTTCCATCACAGATGTGAAATGCAGCCTTTGTCCAGAAAACTAGAGGGCAGAAGGCTAAAAATAGCCAGCTGAGCCATCCCATTATTTAGTTAGCAGATAAAACTGAGTTCAGACAATTACAGCTGCAAGGAAACCAGTGGGTTTTACAATTTAGCTTCTTTGCTCTAAAATGGAATTGTTTCTAGAAAAAGTAATCTTGGCATCCTCATTTTAAAAAAATCTTAAAAACACATGCAAGGAACATTAATTATTGTACACCATGAAATGTTTGTTTTTTTAGTGACATGTTCAACTACTCAAGGCATAGGAATTGTCAATAACTAGGAATCTTGCTGCAGCTTCTAGAGTGTGCAGCCCCCAATCTGTTTCTGTTATCACCCATGCATTCCATTTAAAAAAGGGTACCAGTACTCTCCTAAATTTGGAGTTACAGGTGCGACCAGAATTCAGCAACAGACCACTTAATTACTAACAGTGTATTTGCTTAACACAATCAGTTACATCAGTTTAAATGGTAAGCTCCTATTTTTTGGGAAACCTTGGTTTTACAACACAGTGCAATTGACTAACACACTGAGTTGTCTTAATTCAAACAGTAAACCTTTTATTGGTACCAGAAACCTTGATTTTGCAACACAGTGCAGTTAGCTATCATAATTAGTTACCGTGATTCATAAATGGAAAGCCTTTCATTTTTATTGGGTATCTTGGTTTTGCAAACATTGCAAAAGCTAACACCCAGCTGCTGCTGCTGCTGATGGTTCTGCTGCTGGTGTTTCTGTCTGTGCTGCTTTACCATAGTAAGTCAATTTAAAGTTTCTGTCTTCCCATACGGATTTAAAATTTAAACATTATTCTTAATTATTCTATAGTCTATAATTTTGTTCTCATTACTCATTGTGGAATTAAATTAAAACAACGATGTTTAACTTCTGCTAGTTTCAATCATTTTCTATCTATTTTACAAATGCTTAGCTAATTTTTATCTATTTTTTACCTAACAAAAACTTAAAAATGAACAAACAAGCAGTCTTGAACATTTCAGCTAATGTGGCCCTCTGGCAGTTGCATACTTTTCCCATAGTCCCTTGGACATGTTAAAGAGCAGTGACAAAGGTATGCCCAGAGAAGAGAGAAATTATTTGAATTAACATAGCAATAGCAGTAACAATTGCAATTCTACACCGCTTTATAGCACCAAGCACTCTCTAAGTGGTTTACAACATGTTACCTAATTGCCAACCAACAAGCTGGGTACTCATTTTACCAACCTATGGAAGGATGGAAGACTGAGTCAACCTAGAGCCCTGTGGAAACAAACTCACAATGTTGTGGCTGCAGTACTGGCATTTAATCACTGTGCCACCAGAGCATGCATTTATTACACTATTTCTAGAGAGTGGTTGCATGTGGTTCTCTGTGGAACACTGGCAGCTTGTGGTCCAAGGGGTGTCTGCCTCACTTCACCATTTGTTGATGAAATTAATCCTCTCTGCTTAGACCATGGGTTTTGACTGCTGAAGGTCTGAATAAGGGTTGTGGGCAGAGCCTGCTTCTTCCTCTTCCACACAGATGTTCACTTCACCTTTACTGGAATGTCTGTAAGGAGATCTTATGGTAACCTGTTGACCAACACACCAGATGTTCACACAGTGTGCGATAGTAAATATCTACGATAGGTCACTGGTAGATCAGTTGTTTTGAATGCAGATCCTACTTTCAGCCCCTGCTATCTCCAGGTAGAATTGGGAAAGAAAAGGTACCTTTTTGAGAATTCTTTCCAGCGTAAGGTGCATGGATAATTCTCTAAGCTGATATGTCCAAAAGTGTCCACCAGAACCATTTCCGCACTAGAGTGTTATAGCTGGCTCCTCACAAAACTGCAAACCCCCGGATTCCATAGGATGTTGAAAGTGGAATGATCACGCTATAACACTCTAGTGCAGAAATGGGCCAGGTTACGTTTTTCTCCATGTCTGGTCTGGAAGATCAGAAATCTTGTGATTTGATGCTCCTTAACATCACCTCATGAAATAATTATACTTGTGGGCTAACAGTAGTATCACCATAACATGATACTGTCATATAATCCTTGATAGATCAGACAAATTTGCCCTGTCATGTAGCAGGTAGATGTTTATAAATCAGTCTTTTAATTATTGATAGAGGAATCTAGACATCTGATGCATTTTGTTTCAAACCAGTAAGAGAAAATAGTACTAGCTAAGGCAGATGCAAAGACTGGAAAGTTACTGTGAAAAAAAGAATAAGTTACATTAATGGTTCAGTGCCCCAAAGTAGTCAGTTGCTTTTTAAAAAGTAACTAGTTATTACTGTGTTTCACACATAACTGAAATTAGTTACTTTTTAAATGCTTGAAAACCCCATCAAATACTGTGGGCTGCTGGGCTGCAGTACAAAATATACTGCCCTCCCATCCACTTCCTTCTTGCCCCAAGGGCCCACAACAAATCATGAGGTAGCAGCACAAAGCATAGCATGAGTGACAACTTCAGCTATGTAACAATCCTCCTCCACTGTTTCATGAAGCTATAGATCTTCATAACCACAAAAACAACCACAGTGTCTCAGTTACACTACAAAATAATGAAGTTATTCCTCACTAAGTTACAGCCTACTTTTCTTATTGGGGAGGAATTAATTATAAGTAGCTAGTTTTGTGTGGCTATTTATTTCCATGCTCTGTTTAAGTAATAATGGGATGGGAAGAAGCCACCCCAAAATAATTCAGATGACTAAAAAACAATTGTATAAAAGACGAATGACTGCTACAGCCATTAGGCTACTGTTTTTATAGTGGTTCTGATATTTGCACAAGGTCTTTTGTAATTTGCAGCTCAAATATCTATAAAAAGCAGAGATGCCTGAAAAAAGACATCTTTCATCATGCCCCAAAATCCCTCAAGCCTGCCTGCAATTACCTGAGACCATAAGGGTTTCGGTATGGATTTAGGCTCATCAAGCAAAATTGAATCAATAGTAACCTCTGTTTGAAAATTGATCAACACTAGGCAGGATGAAAAATGAACCTGGACCCTCCTAACAGAAAGGGTGACACTTGTTAAGTATTTAATTTGCACTTCTAACTATGAATTCAAACTACGAATTGCTCCTTGTCTTGAGTCTTGTTGTCTATAATTCTGAAAACTTTAGCTTTTGAATCCTGAAGAACTGTTCATAGTCAGTTTGCTCATCTTACTCACTGGCTATATTTGGATACTATGCTGAAACCATAGTTTAGTGTGATGAAAATGAATTTTTGGATCACACATTCCCCTGTTTATCCTCTACTGGTGTAATTTGGAAGCTGTTGATTCTGCTTCAGATAAACTGTTTCTTTAGCATGTGGTACAGCACTTGCACATGTGATGTTCCTATTCTACCATTCGGTGAAGCGACATTCCCATAATGGTAAAATGTTGCAGTTAGATTGCAAAAGAAGTAAAGTTATCCCTCATCAAGTTTCTTTTTTCTTTTTTATAAAATACAAAAAAGTATGATTACAATTAATTGTAAATCTTGAAAAAAGAGAAAAAAACAAACATTTCATACAATCATACAGTCATGATATAGAGGGGAAAATTATAATAATCATCATATAAACCTTGTTGAATTTCAATCCCTAAAATTAAAAAAGGAGCATTTTTTGCTCTATTATTATTTACGTAGAAATTTCTAATCTGTAAATCCTTAACGCTAATAAGAGTCTTCTTCCCTTTCCACATACCCAAACATGGAGTGCTTTTCTACAAAACCTTCAATTCCATAAGTAAAGAACAGTATAATCTCAAGTAAATTTTGCCAAAAATTTCAATTCCTCGTTCTAAATAAATAGTAAATACAGTAGGAATCAATAAAAATAGTTGTGCTGCTATCTGCAATATTTGTTATTTGTAGAATGTATGTTTAAAGAGAAATATTAATCAACAATAAGATTATGCTGTTTTTGTTTAAGGAATGTTGTTATTGGATTCCATTCTTGTTTGATTCTATCCAACATCCCTTTTAGATTGTATGACAGAGAGACGATTTCTTTCAATTCCAGTCATTTATACAACCATTCTTCTATCTCTGGAATCTTAGAGTTTTTCCAAAGTCTGGCAAGCAGTATTCTTGCAGTGGAAGTTATATATGTCATATGTAACATAGGGCAAGTGCTAAACATACAAATAACAACTTGCTGGTAAGTAGTTACTTCTGTATTCTCTGGGCATGCAGTTCTTGAGAAGCATAGGTGAGAACCAGACTTTAAAGATTTCCAGTTGCATTGCAGGCAAGAGGATTAAGAAAATTTATAAAAGCTGAATTTCTACTATATCCACTACTATTTTATGGTTGTTTTGATATTTGCACAAGGCCAATTCTTGAACCATAACTACCAGCCTTGTAGTTGTGATTCCCAGAAAACTCTCATTGACTTTCCTGGCTAGAACTACTGGGAGTAGCTGTCCAACACTAGAGGTCTGCACAGTTCACATCCTTGATCTAAACAATGGTTTGTTTGACACAGTCAGCTTTGTGTCATGGTATTCAGTTGGCTGGCTGACATTATTTCATATTAGCTACAGTTTAGGGTTTGGATGACATGCTTAAGAAATTTCTGAATTCCTTCTCACAAATACACCAAAGAAGAAAGAAAGAGGAAAAGTGGCATCCCTATTGCTGGAGTTTGTTCTTGTCCTATTAAATGTAGGGCCTTTCTGCACTACACTGTTAAAAGTGCTATTATTCCAGTTTCAACATCCTGTGGAAGTCTGAGGTTTGTAGTTTACTTAGGCCAAAGAGCTGTCTGACTGAGAATTCAAAATGCACCTTCCTAAACTGCAAACCCCAGGATTCCATAGGATGCTGAAAGTGGAATAATAGCACTATAACAGTGTAGTGTGGAAAGGCTGGTAGATTTAGCATGGTTTTCACAGGGAGTCATTTGTCTTTCTCCAGAACTGTACTGCATTTTTTTATATTTTGAAAGCACTTTTTGCTCATGAGTAAAGTTGTAAATAATCATTCTTTGATAACTTGATCAAAATTCCATAGGGCTGGCAGGAAGCAAATAAAATCACTTCAGGGATTGTGCCTGGCCTTTTAAGTCATCAGTTGGTGGCCTCTCACCTAAATGGTAGAGGTTTCCCTTACCCTAATGAAGTGGAAACTGTGGCTTTTCAAATGGTGATAGACTACTAATCATCATAACTTACCATCAGCCTGGCTGACTGGTTATCTGATATGAATTAGAGGTGGGATAGTTTAGGATGGTGAAAATATAGTGCATGTGGCTCCGAAGCTTTTTTTCTGCCTGACAAGGGTGTGGGGGCCATTTTTACCACATTTCCCCCCACTCAGTCTGTTTTAATCCTAGGAAAGTCCATTTTTTCTAATAGAAAAGGATCTGGAAAGTAAACTTCTGATCACTTTGTGTTGAATAGAAAGCCTCTGCTGGGCCAAAATGGCTCAGGACATAGCTCCCAAAATGTGGCAAAAATTTCCTCCCCCCAGTGGGTGTGTAGGAATATTTTTTGGAAATGTTTTTAAAACTTTTTGTTTTCAGTGGTGGGAGCAGCAAAGAGAGAAAGAGAGAGTTCAAAGGTTTCTGAAATGGGGTCAAATGAAGCCCCCTTACCCATAGTTGCCCACCTCAAGACCTCAGCTTTCCCAGCCCTGTATTAACTTTAAGAACATCAGAGCTCATCTAGAAGAGACTGAGAGTCCATCTACTCCACCATCCTTTTTACACAGCCAAAATTACACAGTTGCAAGAAAAGAGGCATTGAAGGCATTACCCTTCTTTCACCTAGTAACTGAAAAACACTACTGCTGAACATGGAGTGATAATTTTCACTGCCATGGCCTGTATTTTGGTGGAGAGTAAGGAAGAGGGAGAAGACAACATGGTTACAATCTGCTGTCCTAAGAAGCTAGCTCCACTGAAATTAGTTACTACCAACTGTTGTCTAATAGCCATTCCACCAGTTGAGGAAGAGGATGGAGAATGTTGCACAACAAAAACATGCAAAATCTAGAAATGTTGCAAAACAAAACCACAGGACACCAAGAGGCATCCCGTGAAGTCAGCTCCAGCAGGCTATGCTTCCTGCCAACCAGTTGAGGATCTTCATATATTAAGACTTTTCTCGAGAGTCTTTTTGTTTCTGTTCCCCTCCCATTCCCCCTTTCCTTTTGTGTCATATCTTTTTAAATTGAAAGTCTGAAGATAGGAACTTCTTACCTGTATTTTACTGATTTTCAGACAGGTCTGACAGCCTTTCATGTGGATTACAGTACATGGTCCCATGATTTCTTCCAGCTTTATATTCTATGATAAATAAATAATTTGTTGGCAGCTGTATTCTCCATGAATGTATCTAGTCTTCTTTCAAAACCATCTATGGAAGTAGTTTTCACATCTTCTAGCACAGAGTTTTATTGTGATGCTAATTGTTTGGCTCTGCAGTGAGGATGCCCAAGTCCGCCCAGGTGTTCTGGAAGAAGCAAAATACTTGCCTGGATGTATATGTCTACTGACAGCTTAAATAAGAAGGCAGGTCTCTGGTAGCCAGTATTGTGTTCTTTCTTGCTTTTCACTTTGAAGCCTACCTGTTGCATAAAACAAACAAGCCAACAAAATATAGGGGAAAGATGAGGAAATAATATGCAATGTATGAGGCAAAAGATACACGTATAAGTCCAGTTCAGAAGAACTGATTTTAGGAGGGCTGGTTCTCTAATAAACATGTGCAACTTATTCCAGTAAAAGATGAGGGAGGCACTGAGAAATATGCTGAACAATAGAAAAGAGAGGAAGCCAACATGAATTCATGCTGTTGTTTTTCAATTAATTTGGCACAGCGTGAATTTGTATGCACATGGCATTTGTGCAATATGAGCGCACTTCAGTTTTGTTTGCATGAGTGCTTTTTTTAGAGCCAACATAATGTGACAATACAGTTCTCTTTTGGGGTCCAGTTTTTCCACACTAAGAGCCTGCTTTAAAGAAACGTGCCCTTCGATTACAACCATGTGAAGTAATTCCACGTGTAAATAATGCAGTCCTATGGACAGTACAGTTCACATTGGCCACAGTTCATAAACACTCTTCTGGAAACATAATGTTTTTATGTGAATGAGTCAAAGTTCAGTGTTGTATTCAAGTACATCTCCTAGTTTCATTAATGATATAACAGGGGGAAAAACAGCCTCTGTGGAGGAGACCTAGTGTACGAATTAGATTTGGTAAATCTAAATTTTTCCAATTTGCAACAGACGTTGAGAACAATGAGACAGTTATTTTGACCTATAGCTTCAAGATGTTCAGGATTCCCCCCCCCCCCCGTAGTGGTGTGAAACTGCACAGCTTTTCAACAAAAGCTGTGAGTTCTCAGAAAACTGCATTGTTTTGGAAGCTACGCAGCTCTTCCTAAGAATTGCACAGTCTTCTATGCAAACTTGGGCAGCTTTTAGTATAGAAAGAATTGGTTTGAGGCAGCAACATGTGTGATTGTGAAAGATTTCTATAATCTTGCATAGCAGAACTGTTGCACAATATTACCAATGCTGTGTAACAAAACCATGTGCCATTCTTTTTGTGCAACTTTGCTGATTTCCTGCAAGTTTTGTTATGCAACACTACTGTTTTCTACTTAAAAAAACAGCAATGTTGCACAACAAAAGCATGCAAAATGTAGAAATGCTGCAAAACAAAACCACATGTGGCTGCAGATTCAGTCACCTTTCTTTTCCTGCTGTAGAACATGTGAGTTGCACAACTTTCAAAAGGGCAAAGGCTGCAGCCATAATGTCGCCCCTTCACAATGTTGTTTGTATAGGGGTGCAGTGCACAATTTAGCTTGCGCATTTCCTAAGTATATAGGGGAAAACAAAGTAAGGGTATCTGTAAGAAATCTGCGTAGTTTTCTGTATGTGTTAAAAACAGTGTAAGGTTTTTATTGTAAAGCAGTATAGTTTCTCACACTCTTAAATGGTTCTCAAAAAGTGGGTGTGCTGGGAACAACAGTGGCAACAACAATAACAAAAATCTTGCAATATCTGGGAGCTTTCAGTGTGCTGTTTTTCTTGCTGTGTTAAGTTTTTTGAAGGATCAGGACTCCAAATTCAACCTAAGTTAGAAAATTCCTGAATATCCATTCCATCTCTAGTATATTTCCTGACTGGAAAATGGATTTCCTGGCACTGAGGAAACATAATATAGAACAATAATATAATGACAAGAATTTTATACAGTGAAAAATAATACAGTGACAAGAATTTTGTGCAGTTTTCAGCTGGGATTTACACATTCTGAACTATTTGGAGAAATTATTTTGTGCAAAAATGTGTGCAAGTTTTTGGCATGAGAACTATGGGATTTTGCACAAAACAAAATAAGAACAATAAAAAAACACTGCTTCCAGACATCCATGTGTGATTTTTTCTACAAAATTGCTGTTTTCTATCCAACCTTGCACAACCAAAGTCGTACACAAACAACTTGCCCACAATAAATAGAGCCACACAGTTTTCTTGTGCAAGTTGGCTGTTTTCTGCATAGGAATGTTGTGCAGATTTTTGTTGTGCAAGATTGTGTGTGTGTATGTGTGTGTTTGGCATAGGAACACGCGTTTGCATAAACTCCCACTATTTTCATGCAACCTCCCCCTCTACAGACATGTCTATTTCTGTACAGAAGTTTTCCTGAAATATTTTGAGTTGTATGAATATCACGTAAGGACTGAGCAGGAATATTTGTTTCCTGTGTAACATCTCTACTATGTATGTATATATGAGACACAGGAAGAAGAAAAGTGAATTCCTGTGTTTGCTAATTGAGATGACTAAAAGTCACTTTCACTGTACTCACAAGATAGATTAAATATCCTTTGAAGGACTTTAAAATTAGTAAGGGATGAACGTAAGCAATTTTAGGTGCTATGAAGGACTTTTTGATTTTCATCATCAACCCATTCATCGAATGAAAATGTCATTCACCAAAAGAATTTTCCCATCCGTATTTTATTTAGACTTGCTAATTGAAAACCTGTGGGCACTCTGAGGTTGTCCACTTCTAACTACATATGAACCAAACAAACAGAGAAACATGCTTCTTCTGCAGACACATAGACACAAACACACCAACCTTTTTCATCATCAGTTTAACTAAGCAGAGAAACATCATCTGAATTAGAGGGCAGTTGTTCAAGAAGAGAATCACCACCACAGTTGCCAAGCCGAATAATCAGTTCCTAAATGGAAAAACAATTGCAAATTGTTAAATAAAGAGAGAAGGTTTTACAGCTCTTCATCTGGCCGTTCTTGAAAATGCCTTTATAGATGATGTCCCTACATAATCAGTGTTTTCAATTGTGTGAGGAGCTTCCATGATTGTTGGAGCTTCCTGTTGTTGATGTTATGCTTAACACAGTGCCCACAGGAAGAGAAGGAGGCCGGGTAAACACATTGATTCCCCATTTTTCACAGATGTACCCTGTTCAAGTGAGTAATAATAGAAGAACAGGATTTATCAGAGAAGCTGTACGTCTGGTCAGGTGGAAGGCTTACCTGCCACATGCTTAATTGTTGATAGGTAGATTGAAGACTTCTTCTTTCAGGAAAAGTACAAAGTGTTGGTCATTACTTTTAAAGCCCTACATGGTTTGGGTCCAAGTTACCTTCAGGATCGCCTTCTTCCACAGGATTCACCCCATACACTCAGATTCCCTGGGGGCCATTTATTTAAACTGGCCAGGATGAGACTGCCAATGGTCACCCAGAGGACCTTCTCGTTGGCTGCCCCAGACTGTGGAATGACCTGTCAGGAGAGATTCCACTGCAGAATAAGCTGTCCAAATTTAAAAAAACAAACAAACTAAAGACCTATCTCTTCCAGCAGGCCTACCCAGTCTATTTTTAATTGTGATGTATTTTGAATTATGTGTTTTGATTATGATAGATTTGTATTTTAAATGGTTTTATGTGTTTTTAGTGTATTTTTAATTGTATTTTAATTCATGTTGTACCCTGCCTCGATCCTTGGGGAGGAGAGGTTAACAAAAAGTTGTTGCTGTTGTTGTTGTTATTCGGTGCTTTCTTCAGGCTCTTTAGCATGTGCGTCAACTGAATAGACCATCAGATTCTTCTGGGGTGGTAATGTGCAGTCCTGGGGCCTCATGAACCCCCCCCCCAACAGCCACTTCTGTGGCTTCCTACTCTTCTAGGGTCCTGGAAGTTCTAGGAGTAGTGATTAAAATTCTCAATATGTTACAATAGGTCACTTCTGTTTGGTTGGGTTTTTTATTTAAATTTGACAATCAATATAGCTCCCCCCGCCACACCAAAGATGACCAGCAGTAGAAATTTGGACCCTGGACCCACTGCATTTGCCCAGTCCTGATATAATGGGTATCTTGGACAGTGATCTAATGAACAAGAGGCAGATCTCAGTACCCAGATGCAGCCTCTCTAAACAGACATTTAGAAGCACAGTTGTAGCACTTTAAGCAGTTTGATAAACTCAGGGCCTTCTTTCGAAAATGGAGAATCAAAGGTTTTTTCCTCCTTTTCATTGCAGTTATTTTCCATGTGAAAAATATTTGCCTGGGGGAGGGGGCGAATGAAAACTTGGGCAGTGTATTGATTGCTCTCCTCCCCAAACTGCATGATAAATGACTCAAGCATTTTCCCTTGACATATGTGACATATTTCTGTTGAGTTCACTGGGGACAGTGCTAACTATAAAGAGGAATGCAATTTAGGAAAAAGAAAAGGTTTTGTCATGCTTCCAAGCAATCCCAAGATGTCTGCCAAGCAGTGCAGAATAAAGTGTGAGATTTAGCAGTGCTTTAAAACATTTGGCCTCTGCTGTCAAACCAATTCTGTTTCTCTATATGGTGTTAGTGAAAATACACACTGGTAAAGCTGTAATATTCTGGAATTCTAGGCCAGTCAAGTAAAGATAAGTATCCATTCAAGCTGCAGACAGAATGAAATTGCAGAAGATTAAACAGAAGTTGGAATTTTAGAACTTTAATTTAGGTCACAAACATCTGTTCTCTAAAGAAAGAACTCAAGGATTTTAAAAAAAGCCACCCTGTTATATACAAACATTTAAACCGTATTAAAATTTAATGCTGTGAACCAATGTGAAAATGTCAGACAAGTCAGAAAAAGCAGCTTTCCCACTATTCCAAATTTGGATCAAACTGTGTAATTTTAGAAACACAGAATGCATCCTGCAGGTTAGGGCATTGTCATGGGCAAGTGATGGGAAACTGTGTTGCATGAAAAATGTCCCCATTACAAAATGTAGTTGATTTTGAAGAGGCTTTCTTATCTTTTTCCATCTTATTTATCAGAATAAAAAATAGTAACAAAACTTGGTTATTCCTTACCAGAGTTGACCTTTTAGATAGTGGTCATACCTGTATCTTGATTTAACTGAACGTATGAGAGCCAGCTTGGGGCAGCTTGAAGCTCAGGACTGCAGTATTAATGTTGGGAACTCAATTCAAGATGAAGTTGCGTGCGTGTAAGATGTGTAATGAAGGTACATCTTTCACATATGTTTAAAATTGCCATGTAGATGAACACTAAATGTTCACAGGTTGTATGGCAGTAAAAGAGTGACTGTTGTGAGTCCTCAAAGAAGAGCCAGTTCAAGACATTTTGCCACCTGGTACAAGCAAGATGGTACCTCCTTTTATTACAATTCAACCAGTAGTTTAATCTTTTAAAAGTATTTTATTCTGTTTTATCTGTATGCTTTTAAAATATAATTCTCTAGTTGTTTTTTTAAAACTTTTTAGAGTCTAAATATCCTAAAGACACCAAATCCTGTCTGATCTTGAAAGCAAAGCATGGTCAAGCCTGGTTGTTCTTGGATGGGGTGGGAGACTTGCCAAGGAACATTAGATGCTGTAGGCTGTATTTTAGAGAAGATCAATGACAAACCACCTCTAAGTATTTCTTGCTTGAGATAATACAATTAAATTCAGGGAGTCATAAGTTGACAGGCAACTTGAAGGCACAGACACACACAGAAACAAATATGTTTTTAGTTGGACTTTATTTTAAAATTGATGGAAGCCACTTGAGTCTCTTGGTAGAAGAAATGCAGGGTATAAATTAAACAAATAAACTTTGTTTCAGCAGTACTGTCAAGAACAGCATCTGTCACTGTGCCTCAGGGCAGGAGGCTATCTAACAGACACAGCTGAGAATATACAGGGCATGCAGTTCTGTCCTCCAGGAACGAGGGGAGTGCTGTTACTCAAACATCTGCCACAGCTGTCTCACGTGGCCTAGGGGTTACCATGCAGAATGATGCATAGTAATGCAAAGTTTGCATGGGGTTTTTTTCTGCATGGCAACCCTAGGTAAGGTTCCCTCCATTATTTTAAGGAAATTTCCTCCCTCCATTATTTGAAGGAAAATTTTGTTTCCCACATGTAAGTTTTATTTACCAGAAACATCTAAAGCAGGAGTGGACAAAATGTGATCCATGAGCCACTTGTGGGCCCAAATCTCCCCCCGTTTTTTTTTTAGCTCTCTCTAATACCTCTCAAAATTTTCATTCTTAAAAAACTGATATGGTGGTTTGCCACTGATAATTTGGGAGTAAACTACTAAATGCATTATACTAATTGGGAAAGCAATATGGTAAGGGGGACAGTAACATCCAGCATGGTGTAGTGATTTGAGTGTTGACTGTGACCCTGGAGAGCAGGGTTCGATTCCCCACTCAGTCGTGGAAACCCACTGGGTGACCCTGGGCATGTCACATACTCTCAACCCCAGAAAACCCTGGGATAGGGTCGCCATAAGTCAGAAATGACTGGAAGACCAGCAACAACAACAGCAACAGCAACAAGGGGGATAGTAAATGCCACAGTGAATTTTTTTCTTCCCACTGCAGCATCAATATTCAGTATTATAATCAATATCATAATATCCTATCAATTAAAGCTAATTAACTACATTTATAGTTCATTTATGTATTAAAAATTAGTAGTAGTTACCATATAAGTGCAAAAATTAATGAATTTAATAAAATTTAATGAATTATGTTATTAGATTCAGCTATTTTCAATCTAATTTACATTTGTGTAGCTACGTTCGTGTTGTTCTTAACTGAGCAGCCTTTAAATATCCGTGAAACAGAATAAAAAAGTGTGACTGTCAAACACTTGAGTAACTTGAAAAGCGGCTCCTAGCTTCAGAGAAGCTGTCCACTCCTGTCCTAGGGTTTTGTGGCAGAAAGTATACCAAGTTCAGGTCCCATCAACTATCGATAAGAGTTGTCATTAGCTCCCCATTAGTAAAGATTGTCAAGTGTGTTTGTGGTGTTGCCACCTGGTGGTCAAAATGCAAAAGTGCTTCTTACAAAAAGTGCAAAGCGGGAATGCTTTAGAACTAAGTTCTAATTAATGAATGTTCAGATGGTGTGGAGAGGGCTTTAAGGCATTCCAACATGAATGCAAGACTGAGAACTATTTCAAGAGAAAAATAAATCAAACTAGCCCAGTGTGGTGATATAGTTGTGTTGGATTAGCACTTTGAAGATTGAAGTCCACAAAAAGCAGTGAAACTCATGATCAGTCCATGGGCTGATCATACCTCTCACATGATGACCTACTTCACAAGGTTGTTGTGAAGATTAAGCCAGGAGCTTTATCCTATGCTGCCGCGAGCACTGGGGAGGAAAAGTAGGATATACATGTAATTAAGAAATACTAGAATGTAACATACCATCCAACATTTCACAGATAAAAACTGGAACGCATGTGGCCAAGCAACATTAGAGAGGGGTCAAGATAGCAAAAGTTATTAATGAAAAAGAACAGATAAGCTAGAAGAGGCTGCAGTAGTTTGTTTTTGCCTGAGCCTACTTGGGAGAGCAAGATTATGCTCCCTGCTGTTACTCAGTTGAGTACAAACTACTTTTGCAGTTTAAACTCATTTCATGGTAACTCAACTTAACTGACAATTAAGGAAGAAAATGAAAGGAGAGGGGGGAGAAATTAGAACATTTTGGAAACTGAGAAAGTGGAAAAAATGGAACAAAGGATTAATCATATTGGGTAATTGGACGGTATGTAAGCTATTATGTATTTAGTTAAAATACATATTGTGTAAGCATGTATAAACTTACAGTTTTAGTTTGGGAGTTATAGATTTTAAAAGAAAATTGAGCAAAATAAAAGAAATATGGTATCATACTGGCTTGGACCATAGCTCAGTGAGGCACCTCCTTTTGATAACTGTGCAGTGTTTGCCTTGCTACATCTTGCCAAATTGTCAGTGTTCCCCAGATGCTAATCTGTTCGGAAGGTGTATGGATGGTGAGCTCAAAGAGGAAGGAGAAGACAAGAAAAACATACCCAAGGGGTGTGTATCTGTTGAGAGTATTCATGATTCAACACATTGCTATCTGTGAAAATTTGCCCTTGCCATTGTGTGTGTGGAAAAAAAAACATACATTTTTGGAGGGATATGTAAGACATTCTGTTTGTGGGGAAAAACTATTTGCGGGCAGGGAGAAAAGATAATTGTTTTATGTAAAGATGTTCTGTTTGAAGGAAAAAGCTGGGTATTTTTAAAACCAATATAATTTTCTGGAAGTAAACTTGAATATTAGATTCTGTGGGAGTTACCAGCATAATCATTCGGGGGAACAGTTATGAATGTGATTTATAATTTATTTGCATCTTGGTCCTGTGCATTTGTACTCTGAAGTAAGCCTTACTGAGATCAATGCAACTTTTTCCTGCTTAAGTATGAATAGGGAGTGCAGGTTTTCATACAGGCCTGATGATTTTTATTTTGGCAGTTTCAATATAGAGAAATGCCCTTGTGCACAGTATTTAAAGATGAAAGCTATTGTGTTCTCACAGATTGTAGCCTGGATAAGAGAACTCAAATATTAAACAGGAACTGTGCCCTCACCGGACAATGGAATGTCATTTTTAATAATTTGACTTTGCAGGCAGAAAATGTGACACATTTTTTAGAGAACTAGTGTTTATAGAATTCTGCCCCACTGATGCAGAGCTGAGAGAATTTGGGATAAATTTGGCTGATAAGTAAGCATTTTTGCTTGAAAAACTCATCAAAATGTTTGAATTTCAACAGTGCCTAGTTAAAATGAAAAAAGAACTGGCTGGACAAAAATACAGGAAACACATGCTTTGTTTTATATTTCTTTCCTTCAAGGTAGCCATTATCAACCTGGTGCTTTCCAGAGGTGTTGGCCTGAACTATCATTAGTGCCATCCAGTATGGCCAGGGGTCAGAAATGCAGTTGTAGACCAAAACATATGAAGGATGCCAGGTTGGGGAAGTCTCCTGTGGCTTTCCCCTATAAATGTGGGTGGGTGGGTATTAGTGTGTGTAACAGCTGCGTACAAAGAGGTGGTCTCCAGTGGCTGCTACAAGGGCAAACTTTCAGCTTGAACCAGTCAGATAAATAGCACTTGTTTGGCAAATTCTTTTAGAGCAAGCCTGAAGGTATACACTTCACTTCTAGACTATACTTATTAATTCACTGAATCTCTTTACTGAACAAGCCGGGGAACAATTGACAGTAGAGTGAATTGCTGCAGCAAATTAAGCTTTCAGAGCACGAGACTTTGCTTTGTTATATTTGGGGAGTTGTATTTTGTAACTTCAGTGGCAGTCATGTAATGTTGCAATCGCATTTTGAAATTATGTATCTTTTCTGTATTATGCACTGTAATTTGAGAATATAAAATATAACATGCAACATGAACAAAATATACATAAAAACATTAAAAGCACTTAAAAATCTAGAGAATTAAAATCATTTAGAAATTTGTTAAAGGACAGGATATTAAAAAACAACAGCATATAATTAAAAGCCCATTCTAGTCAGCTCGTAAAATTCTGTTGAAATTGCGAAGTTTTCACTTGGTAATGGAAGGAAGCAATCTAGCTTCCTTAGGAAAGGTGTTCCAAATTTGGAACAACCACTGAGAAGACCATCTCCCTTGTACCCACCAAATATGCCTGGGAAGGCCATGAGTCTGAGAGAAGAGCCTCCCCTAAGATCTTACAGCTCAAAAAGGCTCATAGTCCTTTGACGGTTTGAAGCACTAAGTCTGTATGTTTCAAATTAATGGATTTTTTCTGATGCTTCAGGAATCTTGTCAAAGACAAGTTGGACAAAGACAAGTTATCTTATATTCCTAAATGTTGTAGTACCTAGATGCAGACTTTAAAATGTAGCATATAGGTTTGGAGCAGACCCATCAAAATCTGGGACTTAAAATTAGTCATGACTAATTGATTTTAATGGGCATGTTAAGTGTGACAGATTACGGAACCAACACATAGAATTGTGGTTTCTTCTGTGTTCATTTTTGATCGGCCATCGAGTCAACTGCCATTGACATCTGAGGCTTGATCAAAGAACCCTGACCCTTGGTATTCCACACACGATTTGGGCAGCCACCCCATCACTTTTTGTGACAGTGGCTCTGGTTCAGCCTTTGAGGCAATGGGTAGCCCTTCCCTTTTCAAGTAACATGTTCATAGCTCAATGAATTTTGATAACCTCAGCGAAATATTATACTTCCATATAATGCAACTATTATACTTTTGTGTATGCAAAAGGTGGTTATTGTTTTGTGTAGCCTTGCTGTCAGCAATACTTGGGTGACAGCTTTATTTATTTATTTATTTATTTAAGTGTCTGATCTTAGCTTACCTCTGCCCCTTCTGTGAGCCTCTTCACCTAATCAAACAGGTTTTAGACAGTCCTGAATAACATTTAGTAGCTGTCCTTCTTGCTACTATCTTAGGCCTTGGAGAAGCACCAGTAAGGGCTTAACCTAGATGAACCGAATCTTATCTGAACCTTCCATATAGTATCTGATACATTCAGAAGGCTTCATGTGTACTTTTAAAAGGTTGGGTTGGATTGAGCTCTGAACAAGAAGACAGTTGTGTTTGCATATTTCCTATTGAGCTCATTTGTTTATGCTCTTTATCATATAAATCATCTTCTTCTAGGTGAATGAAAGTATTTGTTGTTTATTTTCTGTAGTGGTATAAGGACAGTTGCTTTAAAATAGAGCCCTGAATTGTAACAAGGCAAAAGTATTTTGGCCTGTGTGGGAGTTTGAGGTGAAAACCAGGTGATGGTGAAGGGTTCCTTAAGTGCCTCTTATTAGAGGCTCTTTGCTGATAAAAAAAAATGTTGAACCCATATTCCTGCACATATGGCTAAATTATGTGCTACTTGGTTCTTAGGCAGGTCTAACTCAAAATCTTTGATCTAAACAATGTAGATATAACTCTCTGTAGATTTTAGCAAGATTATTGAAAAATGGTAATTTTCCGTTCACTAAATAGGTACAGATTGCTATGGAGTTAATATCAATTACTTCTAAACTGTACTTTTCAAACTTCATTCCAAGTGGAAGGGTCCCTGTCCCACCTGTGGCCAAAGCCTTAATAAATCCTGTTGCATTTTAGTTTTCTCCTTCTGCCTTTCTGAAATCTACAATCTCTTTATTCTTCGAAGGGGATGTTCTGCTTCCATGGAAGAAGCAAACATTTATTGGAATGTGCACTTTTATTTAATCTGAAATAAATAAAACAAAAAACAACCCTACCAAAGAGCCCAGTTAGATCTCTTGAGAGACATTATCTCAAGCAGCATATAAATCAGTCAAGAAATGTCTTTGGTTCAGATTAAATATGAAGTAAAATTAATTGGAATTAACTTACTCTAAATTATATTGAATTTCATTCAGATTGTTCACGTAAAAAAAAAGACTATAAATATTAGGCCTCAGTATTATTTGTGAAGCTTAGTACATTTAGCAGAAGTCGCTAGCAATTCCAGCTTCTCTTTTGATCCTTACTTTGTACCTCTCTGTTTTTCTCTCATTCTATATTTCACATAAAAGGGACATACATCACATATGAGTGAAGTAGGAAGCAGCATGTTGAGCAATGCAGAGTCTTTTTAAAATGAGCACAAATTGCTAAGAATTCTGCTCTGGGCGTTGGTTAATCAAGTGGCATTTGTGAATGCGTTAAAGGAAAGGTGCAAGGGGACAAATTTATGGCAGTTTGTGACAAGGCAGAAAGAGAATTAACTGAAAAGTGATGCTGCTCTGTTTCAATATGCATCTAAAAGCAGGATCATCAATATTCACAAGCTATTCCTTTGACAAAATGAAAGCTGTAATGACTTTCTAAAATTTACTGACTGTTCCTTGTGACTGCTGACAATTCCAAATAAATACCACAGATTCCCACAAATAATAAAATTCTCAGTTTTTAACATCATTTATTGACAAATACTGATTCTCCTCCCCCTGCCTCTTCCTCCCTCTCTTTCCTATTATTATTTTAGGTATCTGTCAGTACCTTTTTGGGGATCTGCTGACCTTTGAGAGACTCACAGAAAGTACTTGGGGTTGTCAGTGTTGATAGAGTCCAGGAACTTGTTGTAACCCATTATCTCCTTTCACAGGTTAATCACATAAAGTAACAGCACACAGTTAAAGGAGGCAGTAAGGTTGTGCATCTGGTCCTGATCCCATTTTGTGATGCTTATCTATCTCCAAAGTCCATATGGATAGATTTCCTCGCTGTAGTCATCCATTTTCAACATGGACAATGGTAATGACAACAGGAAGGCCACATAATTTAGTCCCCGTTACAGTCAATATTGAAGGGGGCTGTTGAGCAAATGAATGAGTACAGAATTCTCATCTTCATTTGAAATACTGGCTTTGAATGTGAATGTGTAGTCCTCTGCTTCACCTTTCTAATTTGGCATGTGTTAACCAGATTTTGTCTGTGATGGCCCCTCTGGTGGCATTCTGATACTTTGGGGGATTGCTAAGTTTCGGAAATATTTCTTGATACATCTTTGTGATAGTGTGCATATCCTCACTTCTGTAATGCTAAGCCAAATCCATGCTTGCAGTAGGTAGTAGCATGGCAGTGGGAGAAAGTGGGAATATGCAGTTATTTTCCAGTGTAGGAAAGTGTTTTCACTCAGAAACCTAATGGACAAATATCTAGATCAGGTTTGGCAACCCAAATTTCAGAACTCTGAACAACTAGAAACAGAAGTATTGGAATAACAAGTGGGGCAACAGCAGTCTCCAAGGACATTCTGTCTATAATCTTGAGGTGGCCATTCTTGGACAAAAGAAGTTCAAAGATATATTTCAATAGGAAAGAGCAAAAGAATTTCTCTAAATGGCTAGTGTGGATGGAACACCACTGAGTAGCATTGCACTACAGTATGTGGCTAGCCCAAGTGTAAATTGTGTGGCCCATGGACTCCATGTGCCCTTCCCCCAGGGCCTTCTTTGCATTGCCCCAGAAGCCCCCAATGATGCCAGGAGTGTCAAAAAATAGATACCCTTCTCCTAGAAGCATCCAAAAGTGGTGGTTCTTCTAAACAAAGTATGACCTCCATGGCTTTTTACCATCAGAAAACACAATAAACAAACTTAGCAGTAGACATCCACTTACTTCCAGATCTTTTTTTATTTTTGTATTGAGAGTGTCAGTGCAACTCTCAGGGTGGGGAGTTGGTCCCTGGACCTTTGATCCCTAGACCTTTGTATCTTGCCCACCCCAATCATTTAGAGGTTGGTTGCATCATAGCTGGCTCAAACAAGGGACTTTTTATTATCGTACAGGATCTAATCTGCACATCTGTGGTTCAAAATCCTTGTAACCTCTCATTTAATGACTGCTGATAAGACCATCACATTTCTGATACCCTTCCCCCCACATTTCTCTCCACCCACAAGTGTATCAATATGTGCCAAATGAGGAAATACTCCGTGCATCTGATGAAATGGAGTGATGTCCCTAAAAGCTTATACCAAGGAAATTTGGTCTTCTAATGATGATCTAGGCAGTGTGAAAATCACATCTGGTTTCAGGGTCCCCAAAACTAGTGGCCCGTGCTGTGTAGTAATGTGTAGTGGAAGACAGGAAGACACACAATCTTCCATAGGACCTCCAGCATTTTACAGATGAAAACCAGGACATACTTGGCCAAGCAACATCAGAGTGTAGTCAAGATAGAAAAAGTTATTAATAAAGAACAACACACAAGCTGTGAGGAGCCGTAGCAATTTGCTTTCTTCTGAGGCGGCTAGGAAGGGCAAGATTCTGTTTCCCCTCTCCCCTTCTCTTCCGCTAAGTGCAAATTACTTTTCACTTTGAACTGTGTTTGCAGCAGTTGAAGTAAGCTAAGGGCAAAGAGGGAAAATGGGAAGAGGAGAGAAAAATGGGGACATTTTAGAAACAGAATAACAGATGATTAATCAGGACTGGCACTGCAAAATCAGCACAGTTGAAGAGTATGTGATGCACATTAGGTAGAAGGGGAACTAGGCATGGAGTTGCTGTTTCCAGTAGTATCCCTGAGTTTTTGCTAATTCCACTAGTTCTGTTTCTACTCCAGAAGAACTATTCTTTTTCTCTACTGTCATCATTTTTCCCCAGACTTTTAATAGACTTCAATTCAGGCGAAAACCACTACTGCTGCTGCTTCTTTTTCTCATCAGAGCATCATGACCAATGTTCACATCCAATTATCTTTGATTTATATATGCCAGGATGTTCAAATGAGTGAGACTATAAGATTTCCAGCAGTCCGCTGCATGAGGGAAGCTAGGCAAGAGGACTAAATCAACTTCAGATTCCAGTCAGTTCATTCATTAAAGAATCAACCAGAGAAGAGAACAGAAGTAGTCAGGTGCTTTGGACAATAAAATGGACAATAAAATACAATTAGCTAAGCTAAGCTTTACTACAAGGAGCCCAAAATCTTTGTTGGAACTTTTAAGAATAATTTTTAAATTTGCTTGCAGATGAGGGACACACCTGCTATTCTCTAGCATCGCTTAGGCTGCCTTTTTACTTTGACTGTCACATACAGATTAAAAGGAAAAATGAAAGAAAGGAGAACCAAGGCAATTCTGTGGAGGCTCAGTAACTTACAGAAAGGGAATTTAAACTGACTGATCTGAATCCTGGATGGACATGATGATGTGTTGTCCAAAAGATGCAGAAGTTACTCTGCATTTGGGTCAAGGGGGAAACTGAATCAAGGAGAATGAATATGGGGTGCTGAGATGGAAATGTTGGGCATCTGTAGCTGGCTAGCTGCACCTCAGTGTGTTTTTTTGCTCTGAGACATTCCTGGACAGGGTATAGAGGACAGAAAGGTTGGATACATCATAAGGGGGTACATAGTTGAACATTTAATGCATCTGTCATTAGGCAGATTTTGTTGTATTGTTAGAGTTTTTTGTTGCTGTGCTGTAATGACCTTTAAAATATATTTTTATTGTACTTTAAGACACTGCAGTACAACCTTGTTAAGTCATCCCAAGTAGTGGGTTGTGCACTAGAAAAGTAGGATAGAAATCTATAAATAATTGTGCTCACCAATGCATATACAGTAGCCCCTCTATATCTGCGAGGGTTAGGGGCGCAGAACCCTTGCGAAAGTGGGAAAATTGTGAATAACTCCCACCCCTTCAGAGCTCCCCCCTCCCATTCCTTTGCCTCTGGCCCCAGCATTGGCGGGGGCAGGGGGGAAAGACAGTAAAGGGCTTACCGGTACTTTCCCCTCATAGGGAGAAAAGCACAGATCTCCCTTTCTGGTTGCTTCTGGTGGCTATTTTGAAAGGGGAGAGGTAAGAGCAAGGAGAGCGCCTGACCAATCAGCAGTCATTACGCAGCAGAAAGTGCAACCACCTGGGAGAGAGGACACTCCTCCAGCAGTGGGAGGGAGGTTTTGCTCACCCAAAAAGAAAAAAAAAAGGTCCATTTTAAGCACAGGCCTGGCAAGCCTGGGGCGAGGAACGCAAGGGAATGGGAAGAGGAGAATGGCTGAGGGAGGCAAACACGTGCTTCTCAAATAACCAAATTTGTGAAGGTCAAACCAGCGAATGTAGAGGGAGGACTGTATACATTCATCAAAGGCAATTGACTCTTAGCAGGAGGAATTCTAGTCTAGTCTTCTTAACCTGTTAGTTTTCTGTCTGCATGGATTTCTATTTTGGTCTGCAGAAGCATTCATTCACAAGAGATCCCAGCTGCAATCAAATACTTTGAACCAAGTTTCCTAAGTCAAGGTCCACCTTACATCATCCAGGTGCTTTCATTTCCCACAGATAAAACTGAATCTAAAAATTGCTCAGCACAAAGCCACAGGAGCTGCTTTAAACCTTGAGGGGTGACAGGTGGATTATGGAATTATGTGTAACCTGCGTTGTTTGGTCCTTAGTGAGAATTAAGCCTTATATAAAAGTAGCACAGTGACAAATGAAATCACCTCATGCAGGTTAAAAAGTACAAGGGAGTTTAAGAATAGAAACATAATGCCAGAAAAGTCAGCCTGTAGCATGATAAAGGTGTTCAGTGGACACATCAGACAGATGGTAATCTCAAAGTAAGGATCCACAGTTCCTTTTGTCAATTGTGAGACTGTGTGCTGACCAAGACTTCTTCCCAACCAAAGCTTGGAAAAACTGTGAAAAAAATATAACTGGTCTGCAACTCACAGAATCTTCTGGTGCCTAGCATACCACTGCTGTAGCCATTCCTCTGGTCTAAATTAGGTTAATTTTAAAAGCTCTGTGCTCACCCTTAGTACTTGGGAGTGACTAATGTACTTGGGAGTGACCAGTCATCCTCATTGTTGTGCTACACTTCTGAAGTTCACTGAGTACTTTACAAATGCAACATGTAAACAAGGCATATTCCACTTTTCTTTCAAGCTTCAGAACTGAGGTGGGTGGAGAATGAAAGGAAATGTGTAGGTTCAGGAAGAACACATGCTTGCACTTGACCACAGCTATCCAGAATGTGTACGTCCTTGCCTAAAAGACAAGGGAAAAAAGGAAGGAATACATTATAGAGGCCAGTGTCACTGATTTACAGTTCTGTGGTGTACTGGTTTGAACTTTGGATTGTGACTGTAGACACCAGGGTTTGATTCTGCGCTTGGCCATGGAAACCTACTGGGTGACCTTGGGTGCCTCACATAGGCCTTTTGCCATGCGAAAGGGCCTCTGGAGCATCGCACGATTGCGAGGAGTGTTTCAGATGACGTCCTCGCAATCGCACGATGCTGCTGGGGCCAGCAGGCACCAATCACGCACTATTTTATTTTCAGCTTCTAGCTGAAAATGGTGTGCAATCATGCATCGCTCCAGGGCCCTGTGCGCACTTACCATGTGTGTGGAGCCTCTGGAGCCGCAGCGCTTGCGCTTACTCCCCCAGCACAGCCTGGGAAAATGCCCAGCTGTGCTGCAGAAGGAAGAGGCAGAGCCCTCATGCTGCCTGCTGGTCGGCAGGCAGCAGCTGCGAAGCTGAAGCAGCGTGGACTCGAGAGCCTCTCGCAAGAGGTTGCTCACGTGATCCCTGCGCCCCAGCACCGAGAAAAGGTAAGTTGCAGAAAGGGCCATACTCTGAGCCCTAGAAAACCCTGTGATAGGTTCACCTTAAGGTTGTCATAAGTTACAAACAACTTGAAGGAACACAACAACCAAATATAAATGGCAAATGATGTCTCCTACAGTTTTGCTATGCAAAAAAGCATGCTGTTGTTACTATCCTTACTTTTCCTAGTTGAAAAATACATTGGTGATCAACATCCTTTTAAAAAAGTCTGTGAAACAGGTATGTTTCAACAATATGCAAAATCAAACCATAGTATTTATCAGTTCTGCTAACATGCAGAGTGGTTGCTTTAGTGTTCTTGTTCATCTTGGTATCTAAAAAGTCTTTCCCAAAAATTGGCTTTGCCAGATAAATATTTCATGCAAACCTGGATTTAATAACAATTATGCCCCTATGCAAAACTGAACTGCGAAATTCTCACATATAAACTACATACAGTAGTTTGTATGGGATCAAGATCAAAGAGTTGTTGCTACACCACACTACTGTTTCTGGTTTGAGAAGCACAATTTATTTTTTCAACCATATATTAGCTTAGGTATAGCCGTAAAATTTAAAAAATAATTGAAGTTAAACAATCATTGAATTAGAACAAAGTAAACATCTTTTTGTATGCTTTATAACAGGTGGAGATCTTAGCACAAAATATGTGACCTTTTCCTTGGATCAATGGTTTTCTGATTTTTTTGGCAATAGTATCTTCCTGAGACATGGAACATATATTTTTAAATGTATGGGTGGCAGATAAGTAGAGAAGGCCCTCTATCATTATAAAGGTTAGCTGTGATTCACAGGTTCATCTGATGAAGAATGCACTTAGCCATGCCACCATTAACCAATTGGCAGTTCACACATTATATGGTAACAGGAGTGAGTCATGCTTTTGTTTCTGCAGTTATGACAGAAGAGGGAACTTGGGTCAGTGTAAGATTCAGAAGGGTCACTGCCTGCCCTAGATAATCTATGTCCCTTTTAAAAATATCCTTTATCATGTCATTTAAAGATGTTAGAACTAGGATGCTTTTGCCAAAGATGGATTCTTTGTTATGTTCAAGCATCATAATTGTCTTGTACTTTTTGTCTGATTATATTGATGGTTATTGGATAATTCATAAAGTGGTCATGCTTCCTACTTTACAGAATACAGCCCTCTATACAAGGCATCATCTTTTTGAAGAATTGTTCTTTCTATATCCCATTTAAAGATAACCATAAGACAGTAGAGCTAGGGTCTTGAAGTTGCTTTTCAATAGTTAGCATCTGGAAAGCACAATAAGGAGGCACATGGGTCAGTCACCTTGTCACAGTTTTCTCAACTATGGTGTGTTTTTATTTAAATCATAAATATTATTCTAAATTTGTGTCTATATATATCAATTAATGTATATTGATTTTACACAGATCTGTGCCTTTTTTCTTAGTATGGATTTCTTGTGTTTGGTGATGTGCCAGTAATCATTGGTACAGCAGAATTGTGAGGTGTTTAGAGATTGATATGAAGGGGCAGGAGTGATTCTCAAAAGAAGAATGTCCTCAAGATATTGTATCTCAGGGAACTGGTCTTGTCAGCCATTTCTTCTATTAGAGAGGACAGCTGAGTCATGAAAGCAGCAATGTCCAATCTTCAGTGCTTCTTGATATTTTCATCCCAAGTGAAGGTGATATCTTAATGACTGGATACACACTTCGTTAAGTGGTCAAAGTCTTTGTCTCTGTTTTGTGGTTTGGGGAGACAAGGAAGTTTGCTACTAACATTGGGAAAAGTTTTCAATCCAATAAAGTCATGTGTGGTTTTCTAGTGGTGTCCCACTCCAAGGACAGTATGAAACCTTTTTTGTTTTGTTTACTATTTGCTTTACTCTCCGTGACCTAAACAAGTAAAGAAGACTTGCCCTAGATCAGAAGTGAGAACAGTGTGGCTATCCAGCTGTTAATGGACTGTAAGCCCCAGCAGCTTTAACTGTCATAGACATTTGCAAGGAATTCTGGGAGATTCCATGTAACAACATCTGGATGATTCTCACTAGTTCTGTAGATAATTATTCTGTAGATAATTATTTGAAGTAAGGTGCTTTGATGGTGATGGATGTCTAGCATCTCTTTAGTCTAGCATCATTCCCAGAAGATTGTATGGCATGGGAAATTATCAGTTTCATAAATTAAAACAGAAGAAAGGAATAATAGAAAAATAGGAAGCCTAGTTTATACTGGCTCCCATTGTTTATGCATATATATATAAGTATTGTCTACACTGAGTAGAGTGGTTCTTAAGTGATTAAGACTGGAGTCCTTCTTCCTTTTGAGTTCTACTTCAACATATCAGGAATTGCATCTGAGACATTTTTAGTACAAATAATGTGCTGTGCCTCTGAGACTGCAGCCTTCCTCTCCTTTGACAGTCACGTGGGCATTCAGAGAATCTGAGATTGTAACATTGAATGGCGTTTCTCCTCTTATCTCAAGATATCTTGCACTGCCACAGTATAGGAATGATTGCATTGGACAAACACCCACGTCATTAATTCCACACAATCAAGATAGCTTTGGACTTCTTTCTTGGCCTCCCACCCAGTGTTGTATGGCTGAAAGCTTTTGAAATTGAGGAGAATGTCAAATTTTTCAATTCATGATAAAGTGTGTGTGCTCCTAATGGGCATTTGAGAATGCCTCTGTGACCCTGAAGCAGTACTTTGGAACCTAGCCAGAGTAAGTGCTATAACAGGATAATAGTATGGATGAATGTTCTGTAAATGAATCCATTTACTCCTGAAAATATTTACTTGAAACAAAGCGCAGTAATAACCTCCAACATGGGGATAGGATGCAGTAGCTTCAGTTTTCAGTTATGCATTTTATTTTCCCACATCTGTTTTAGTCCTAAAGATGCTATCTTTTATAGTTGTTCTTTTTGACAAGACATTTCTGAACCTTTCTTTCCTAGGTTACCTAAAGAAGACCAGCATAATTTGGGATGCATGGTTTTTATTTTGCATAATGAAACAGCATGTAAGCTATGACATTTAAGTAAATGGTGATATTTTCTATGAGATGACAAGTTCAGTTGCCATGTCGGAGAAACAGTTACCGGTAAATGAAATAGGATTTATTATGTGATGTCATGGTGTAAAATTAATGTCATTCCAAAGTAGGAGTTTCTGTTGTTTACTCTTCATTTCACAAATCTTAAATCCTTTATCATAAAGTATCAGAGCTCTTTCTGGTTTATCAGATAGGTAGATGAGTGGCATACAAACTGCTTCCCATTTACAAATACAAAAGGAAAAATAAATCCATCCAATATCTCTTCTGATGTGCAGTGGCAGCAAAGATTTTTGTATTCTTGCTTTTGCCATCAAGTTGACTTTGAGTTGCTGAGAGTCTGTGAATGAGAGATTTCTAAGACAACATCAGCTGCTTTGTTCAGGTTTTCGAAACCCAGGACCACAGTAGGCAACCATGCCTTGAAGAGCCTTTCAGCTTTCCATGATGCCTTATTACTTTCAAAAACCTACTATTGATGGGTGGCAAATGACCACACTCTCCAAGGAAACCAGCTAGGACTGTGGGAAAACAGGACAGGTGAGTGGTCGACAATTACCTTCCACTGGCATTTTGTATGTGTGGTCTTCTCCTTTGCCATGATAACCAATGAGAACATAATTGTCTCTTACAGTAGGTGAGAAAGAGGCAACACTGGTGAAAATAATTCAAAAAGGGTGGAATGCCCACCAAGAACTTTAATGGAAATAAGTAGTCATCCTGCAGTGAAGCTACATGGTATAGAGGTTTGAGCATTGGACTGTGACCTTGGTGATCAGGGTTTGGTTCCTTACTAAGTCATGAAAACCCACTCAGTTATGAAACCTTGGGTTTTTCTCATACTCTCAGCCCCCAGAAAACCTTGTTATAGGTGTGCCTTAGGGTTACCATAAGTTGGAAATAACTTGAAAGCACAAAGCAAAGCAGCAGCAACAATGGTTTGCAGAGGGGCAGCCTTTTAACCATTTTCTTCTGCTACCATCAGGCAACAATTTAAACACTACAAGAACTTGGTCGCCCAGAGATGGAGGATGCTTGTTTATGTTATTTATGTTTGCATGTGTGTGTGAGTGAGTGAGTGAGTGAGTGAGTGAGTGAGAGAGAACCTACGAAGTATTGCATTTTAATCTGGAGCTGGAAAGGAATTTTCTGGTTCATAATGCCTACCCTCCCTTTTTTGAGCCACACATTTGCATCTCTCCAGTGGTTTTATCCAAGTATCAGCTTAATAATATTTTCAATATTTCATGGCATAAAGGACTCAGAAGGGGTCCTGTCCACCCAGCACACACACAGACTTACCAAGTTATCTATTAAACATTATGAACTAGATGCACAGAGATCTCTGTCTGAAAATCTAAACTATTACTGTGCACAATTTAAAACAACGGGGGTGGGGGAACAAAATAAATGTAAATAGTCGATGTGTTATGTGTGTATAGAACAGGATTGGGACTATACAACACAGGTAATTTCCAAAAGGGTCTAATGGTTGCTCCAGGGCCCAGTTCTTATTGGCTTCCCCCTTCTCTTCTTAAATAGTGGGTTTCATTAAAATGCTTGAGCATCAGAAGCCTTTGCCAGTCTACTGCTAATCATCAGGAAATCTGCCCATCTCTGTTAGCCTAGTTAGTGGCATAAACAGGAATGTCTGTTGGTGGCATAGGTCACATCATAATCAGAATGGCTCATCAGTGGAATGGCCTCATCCATACCTTGTTTATTTAAAGTATTTTATAGTCACTTTTTTGGAGGGATGTCCTCTCAAAATGAAATACAAAACAAGTGGAAAACAATGCATAATGTGTTGGTGATACCATTAGAAAGGATATCCAGAAATTACTTGCAAAACTTTTATGCCGGCATAGGGAATCAGTCAAGGGAGTTTTGAAGGGGAAATTCTTTGAGGCCTGCCTGAAAGCCAGTTCCAAAGGTGCAAGAGTTGAGGGTTGTAGGTCAACTGTGAATTCCAAAGATTGAGAAAGAGTGTGCCATGTGGGAAGTTGAAAGCTTTCTCCTACTGAGTTGCTATGAGCCTCTCTCTGCTGGAGTGCATTCAACTTTACATAAAAGGCTCAGCATGGATATAGAGGTATCACTCAGCGAAATATGTTGAGCTTAAGCATGTCAGTAAGAGAGAAATAGCCCTAGCTGGTTTCCTTGGAGAGTGTGGTCATTCCTCATTTCTTGGGACCCATCCACAGGTCAAGCAGATCTTTCCCTTTGTAGTCATCCTCCTCTCTATGGCTCTTGTTTAGCACAGACCTCTCCTTGGCCCAGTATGTGTAGGGGCTGGGCTGTAGCTCAGTGGCAGAGTTCAAGCATTGCATTCAGAAGATTTCTGGGTCAGTTTGGTTACCTCCAGACTAGGAAAGAATCCTCTCTGAAATTTTAGAAAGCCAATATCAGTCAACATCAGTAATATTGGACCAGCTAGACTAATAGTCTAATTCATTATAAGTCAGCTTCCTATTTTGTTCTGGTACCAGAAACAGTTGTTTTACTAAATGTTAATGCAGTGTTAGTCTTGCTCTTAAATAACTAAAGTAGCTTCAATATTCTGAATGGTATTGAGGGAAGAGAGGTCTGTGGCTTTCCTGAGAAAGAGAGTTCAATAGGGAGGTGTCCCATGGCTTCTTGCTGTCCCCACAGTTCCAAAGAGAGGCTTTCAGCTCTGCAGAAATGATGTGCAAGGTTTTGCAGAATATTCAGTGAAGTCAAGACCCTTGTGTTGATTGCCCAGATGAGATAGTCAGGAAACATCTCCCTACTCATTTCTGAGATGGCCTGCTTGCTGCTGAAGAGGTGGCAGTGGCATTTCACTCTCTTCCTTAATGGTGAAGGAAAAGATTGACGTAAGTAGTTATGGCCCTTTAAATACAAATTAGGTAGAAATGAAGTGGCAGTGGCACCAATTATATATCCCGAAATATCCATGACACGGGAGGATAATTTCAGTTTGAACTCTTTTGTGTCTAAAAATAGGTCTTGGGTGCCTGTGCTGGGAGGGAAAAATGAGACCAGTGTAAAGCTCAAGAATTCTTTTGGAGTCTTTGACACTGCAGGGTGTGAAATAGTCAGGAATTCTTGCATGTCTATTTTTCATTTATTGCTGCAAAGCATCTGCAAAGCCACACACAGAAGCAAAAGCAGTGAAATGACTACTAAGAATCATATCAGCAAACATGGAGCTACTGTTGATAGTTCTGCTAATTCTTCTTTGTCCTTTAAATAATCTAGGACTAAAAGTTTATGAGATGCTGTATTTCCTTTTTCTATCTCAGAGGCCAGAGCAGTGGCAACTGGAATCTGAAGGGAGAGGCTCTCACTAGCTTCTGGGCCCAGGCATGATTGGAACTGTTGTTATGATGTAAAATTTGAGGTGATGTAAAACTTTCACACTAAGTAGATAGGATATGGTTAAATAACAGAGAGGGGAGTGCATAGTAAATTGAACACCAGAGATGTTCTCCTGTCAGTCACATGCTGCCACAGTCATATCTATGCAACAGATTAATATGATTAGTCTGAACTGCATGGTTCCTTCCCATACTAGTATCACCAGATGTGAACACAGTGGTGAAACCAATTTTTTTTGGGGGGGGGAATCCCACATCATTCAGTCGGCCAAATGGTTCTTCTCATACACACAGACTATACAAATAGGTGTGGATGACAGATATTGGTTCCTTGTCATCTTATAAAATGTGAATCAAGTGTAACTTAAATCAGTGAAAATTCCAAGTTGCCTGTCTATTTACATGGTGGAGGAGGGCGGATTTCTGCCAACATCCCCTCCATCTGCAACTCTGGAGGATTCCCAAGGGTGCACTAACCTTCAAGATCAGATATTTAAGGTAAGAAAGGAACCTGAAATGGGAACAAGGGAAAAGGCCAATCCCAACTGCCAGTGCTATGGCCTCTGGAGGGAGAGAAGAACAGGTTGGTGGAGGTCCATCATACCAAGGCCCAGCAGCTGATGAAAAGCACCCCCATTCCCAACAGTCACTGCTGTGGCCTTGGAGGGAGAGAACACCAACTAGCACCTGCTGGACAATCTTCCTCCCCACTGCCATCCCTTTTTCCTTATGTCTCCTGCCTTTTAGATTGTAAGCATGAGGTCAGGGAACTGTCAAATTAGCAATTATAAACTGCTCACGTAAAGGGCCATGTGGACTGATGTCACTATATGAACAAATATATAAATTTGGTAATAATACAAAAGTAACCAACGTTTCCTGAAAGATTTTAATAATAAATTATTTCAAATATAATATAATAAACAGAGCCATCATGATATAGTGGTTTGAACACTGGGCCGTGACTCTGGAGACCAGGGTTCAAACTCCTGCTCAGCCATGGAAGGCCACTGGGCAACCTTGGGCAAGTCTGTTGGCTTCAAAGGAAAGCAAATACAAGTCCCCCCTCCCGAAAAAGTCTTTCCAAGAAAACTCTGTGTGCCATAAGTCAGAAACAACATGAAGGCACACAACAACAACAAACAGAATAAACTAGTAATAGCACAGTAGAATATAATAACAAAACATTATTATATAGGACTTTAGAGTCAATAAAGATAAGATCCTTTCAATGTTAGAATAGGCAAGCCCCTTGGCAAGCATACTGGCAGACTGTTAACCTCATTCTGTGTTCAAATTAGATTGCTTTTGAGTCAGTTTAAAGCCATTAACTACCAACTGCTTCACAGAGGTATGAATAGACCTATTTATATCATCAAGTATCTCTTTGACTCTGCAGCTTTTTTTTTCCTGGTCAAGCCCTTTCTTGTGTTTTAGCATTAAGTGCATCCGCATGTATAAATCATTAAACTTGCTGTATGATTTTTAAATGTAGGCGTGCTCAGGGAAGTGAAAGATTCTAGGCTAGCTTAATGTGGTGATATATTCTTCAGGGAAGTAAAAGATTCTAGGCTGGACAGTGTGACTGAGAGAAGGAGTGCCTGAGATTCAGGTTTTTTTGATGCATTTAGCTTTCTCCCTTTTCTATGTGTGACATAAGTAGAGAAGAGACAGTGTTCATGATCATGGCCAGCCCTATCATTAGGCAGAGTGAGGCAGGCACATCAGGCTGCAGATGCTGGAGGACGGAGCAGCATCTCTCTGCCATCTTCTCAGCAAGCCTGTTGTCCCAGAGTGAGGCAGAGGAACTTGACCCTTCACCAGTGCTGAAATAAACACAGGTGACCATTCAAGATTCCATCCATGGGATGTGTGGGTACTTCAGCTAGTTGGCCCTGTCAGTGTGTGTAAACTGTCCAGCATTGTTATAGTGCAATGACAGAGACTGCCCTTGGGCTCCAGGAGGGGGCAATTTTCAGTCCTCACGGGGCAATTTGCAGCCTGAGATTCCTCACAGGTTGTACTCCCCCATGCCCCAGAACAAAAACTCTGGAGAGTCACTGCCAGTTAGTCTTAGTCATGCAGGACTGGATGAAAGAATGGACTTTAATACAAGATAGCTTCTTATATTTTTGCGCTGTGTTTTTAAGTACTCGTTTAATGTCAATGGATGTGAAAACTGTTTGCTGTTTTTCCATTTCAAAGAAACTATTAGACAACTATAAATATTATTGTTGTTTGCCTTCAAGTTCTTTCTGACTTATGGTGACCCTAAGGTAAACTTATCATGAGGTTTTTTAGGTCTGAGAGTATACCGTGCACCCAAGGTCACCCAGTGGGTTACTGTGGCTGAGCAGGGAATCAAACCCGTTCCCTGGGGTGGTAGTGTAATGCTCAAACCATTATACCATTCTGGCTCTCCAACTGTAAATATCCACATGGCAAATTTATTAAAGTCTAAGTTGAATCCTTATTAATTTCCTATATGATGACTGAAGGTCTCTGAGTGTTTCTTTTCTGAAAAAAAATAAGTATGAGGTGGTGATGTAAGCAGATATATGTGCTCAGTTCTGCCTTCAATCAAGAATTCCACTGTTGTCCTTCAAATATCCATAAGAAATCCATATTTGTATCTATACACTCACATTTTTCTTTACTATGACCTAAGATGACCGTATTAATGTAGAGCCAAATGAAATATATGTTATTGGATCCCAAAAGTGCAATAACAATGGATTAAGTAAATACCTGGAGAAAAAAATGAATGCAGTGTTTTTAAATCCCAGCTCTTTGTGCTATTACAAAGTAATGAAATGAACAAAAAATCAGTACGAAAGGCAACATATTGAGGACAGAATTATGTGCATATGGTTTTTGGTATTAGTTATGTGACAAGTAGACAGGTTTTGAATTACTTGGAATCTGTTAATCAGCTTTGCTGGTAGATCTGCTGAGAGAGCATTAGAGTTGTGCCGGCAAGAGGCAAGAAAGAAAGGCCCAAATTAGCTCTGAACCATTTCTAGGGACATATGGCACAGCTCCTCATGTTCTGTTTCTCATTTGGTGATAAGCATATAGTTATTCTTAAATCTGTTATTCAAATATAAAGCAAGAATATTATGACCTCTACCATCCCCTTTACGATCTGTATTTTGTGCTTAAATCTGGCTTGTAGTTGCCAAATTCCACTTATGTGGGGCCGGTGGAACTCAATGTTAACACTGAGAACGAAATGAAGTGCTCATCCCCATATGAACCAGTGCAGATCTTCAGAAGTTCCCTTAGCCTTATGAGGTTAGAGTATGGTGCAACAAGAAACTATAATTAGTTAAATGATCCAGTTCAGATGTGATTTGAAACCATAGTTAATTAATTTAGCTGTTGTTTTGTTCCGAAAATCATGATCTGTCTCTCAAAGATAATAATTCAAGTCTTCAGTGTATGGTTTCTCTCTTTTGCCTACCTTCTCTGGGAATTTCTGGAGAAGCATGCAGTAGTGCCCAAGTTCGAACAAAACATTATCATCCACTTCCTTTCTTTACATTTTCTAGTAGCATAGCAAAATACTTTTCACTTTGGATATCTTCAGCTACTCAACAATATTCAGAATAAAGAGTTTTCCTCATGCAGTTCTCTGCCACCTCCTTCCTTCTCTTGTTTTCTTCACAGATGGTTCCATAAAGGTTGCTGTTTGTGTTTTCACTGTATTCAGCTGAATTACTGTAAACTTTTTGGAGCATGATTAGTTAAAAGATGATGTGTGCATGTTTCTGTGTATGGATGGATGGATGGATGGATGGATGGATGGATGGATAGATAGATAGATAGATAGATAGATAGATAGATAGATAGATAGATACAGACAGACAGAACAAGACAGACAGACAGACAACATAGATGCTCAGATAGACAAACAGATAGATAAACAGATAGACAAACAATAATAAACTATAGTATTTAGAAATGGCATTCATGCAAATCTAAATATATTAGAGTGCAAATTCTTCAGATTGTCAGCTTTTTTATTGAAAGTTAGTGATCAATCTAGTCCACAGTCCTCCTTTTCACAGGATAAGTGGTCTGCTAGTCAAATAGAATCAAAAATCAGAAAGGCTTCATTTACTTTGATTTTCCGGTAACTCGCTTTCTATTTTCCCATTATCACTGTCACCATCCATCCATCCACATTCAAGACTGTCATTGTATTCCAGAGTTCTTCATATTATTTTCAATAGGCATATGTAGAGAAGATACCATTCCATAAGTGTATGGAATATTGCCTACATACTAAAAATGACCCAAATGAAAACTACAACAAAGACTTATTCAAGAGATAATTTCTATAATACTTGGCTACCATTGATTGATTATGTCAACAGTAATTTAGAGAATATATGCCGTCATAGGTTCATGCACACTTGTGGAGTTATATTGTCTCTACATCTTAATAGAAATCTTTGCTATTGTATCTACAATGTTATGGTTTATGGCCCTCTTCTTCAAATCCAAGAGGAAGAAGAACTTTTTGCATTGGAGAAAGTAGGCTGTAGTGAGCAAAATCTTATACTGAAATACATTTGTTAATCTTTACAGGGCTACAAGTTTCCATTTTTTTCTTTCCTCCCCTCTTTTTCTACCTTATTGCTAAATATTTGTTCATTTAAGCCAAGCATGATTGGCAACAGCTGTGCACTGTTGTTTACCACTGAGCTATGACCTTGCCAAAAAAGAGATCAGTTTTAATATTTGCAAGGGATATATATAGAATTCAAGGATAAAATTCTAATATTTGTGAGGGCCATGTGCATGCTTATGTGCGTGTATGGTTGCGTACGTGCATCTGTGCATGGTCTACTGTGGTCTTTACAACATGGTGAACTATACATCGAATTAAGGCATGATGTATGAGTTGTAGTTAGTGACCCTAATCCTGTGATCTCTTCTGGGCTTTGGAGCTCCACTGCATACACAGAGCTCCCCAAAACAGTTGGATTCATTTTAGTTGATACTAGAGAGATAACCTATATCTCCTCCACTGACTGTGGATCCCTATGAAGTGCCCCTGGAACTCTTGGTTGGGCTTAATGAATGTCTCTAAACAAACAATATATATTCGTTTAAATTACTCTGATACAGAAGATCCCAGCCTGGTTTATTTGCAAGGAAATAAAACAAGACAGCCTTTGCCCACAGGTTTGCAGTCTAAAACAGTGCTACTCAAAGTAATGGTCCCTGGACTGGTGCTCGCCCCTACTGTCAGCAGGCACCAATATGGTGTTAGCTCCTGTTACGTTAGGAAAAACATAATAATTTTCAGTCCTCCACACCAGATAGCCTGAAAAACACTACTCTAAATGACACAGAGGAGATGGGGAAAGAAGAGGAAAAAGCAGAGCAAAGCCCCCAGTATTAAAGAAAAGGAGAAATCCAGTACACAGGACTAATAAAATGCTCCTGCTTCTCACCTTCTTGTGCTTTGTTGTTGTTATATGCCTTCAAGTTATTTCCAAATTATGGTTATTTCCAAATTAAGGAGACCCTATCACAGGGTTTTCTTGGCTAGGCTTGTTCAGAGGAGACTTGACTAGTGGCGGAGCTTGGAGAAAGGAGGGTATGTGGGCAGAGGGAGGCATGGCAATGGCACATGGGGGCATGGCTACAGCGGGGCAGGGCTGTGTTGTACCGGGCGGGGCTATGACAGGTGGGACAGGGCTATGTGCATGAGGGAGGGCAAACAAAGAGCCACAGTGTCCCCCAAAAATTGCTGCCCGGGTGCACCACTCCCATCACCCACCCCACACCGCTGGGTTTGACTCTTTCTTCCTCAGAGATTAAGAGAATGCAACATGCCCAAGTAGGTTCCCATGGTTGATTGGGAATTCAAATCCTGGTCTCCAGGATTATAATCCAACATCTAAGCCTCTATTCCTACTCTAGAACAATTGCTCTATCCAGATGGAATGGTTGCTGTCCAGCAGCTGTTCAGAGAGAAGATTGATGGAGCTAGTTTATAAGCAGGGCAGATAGAATTTCCCTCCTTTCATCTCCCTTTGTTGCTGATATGAGATCTGCTTTTGTGTTTTATGATGTGATTTTTGTTGGATTGAACTGACAAAACTTTTTAAAATAACCCTACACACAATTTTATTGCATGTTATAATTTGATAGTGTTAATAAGTACAGTGTTTCCTATCCTTGAATGACGATTTGTTTAATCCAAAGGTGGAACACATGCAGCTCTCTAGATGTCTTTAGACTGCACCTCTCACTATTTCTCACCATTTTCTGGGAGATGTAGTCCAACAGCACCTGGAGGGCCCATTCTTGGTTTATCTTGTTAGGAGGTAAAATCCAGTGCCCCCATTTGGGCTAAGGGACTTCTCCTACCTCTTTTCCCTTTGGCAGTACTCCATGCCTCCCTAGTTTGCTTTTATGACCCTTTGGAACTAATTTTGAGGGCCCTTAGAGTTCTTCAGGGATCATTCCCATTCCATTCTTCTAATTAAACCTGTTATATCTCTTGTTGGATAGAGCCCCAGGTCACCTTGTTTCTTAAAGAAAAGCATAAATAAAAAAAGGCCAGTAGAGGTCACAGAAATGATTAAAAATATGTAAAGACTTCTATATGAGGAAAGATTTAAAGGATTACAGCTTGTCAGAGAGCAGGGAAAGGAGCTGACATGATCAAAGTATATCAAAATAATGAATGGCTTTTGAAAAAGTAAATAAATGTGTTTTGCAAGGGTTTTTTTAAGTTGTTGTTTGCCTATAGCATTTTTGAGCTCTGTTTATTATGCAAGCCTATTTCTTCCCTCCCCTCAGTGGTGGAAATGAGAAGGTGACCAGTTCTGAAGTGTTATGGGTGCTTATGTTTTCTTTAGTGCATAGGCAAAGAACTGTTTTGGTTTTTGTTTTGTACCAGAGAAAAACTAGTAAGTATCCTGTTACGGAGATTTATCAGCCATTTTCATGGGATGAAGAAATCAGTTACTGGGCAAACATTTGAAAAGAGTTAGAAGATTTACAGATAATTCTCCTTATCCTGTTGATGGCTACTCATGTAATATGCTCTTCTTACAGGGGTCAGCGTCCAAATGCTCAACCAGCACTCAACATGTCCTTTGCTGTGATAATGACCAATGTTCAGGATTCATACTATGAGCCATGTTTTTTGGTATTTCTGCAGTCCTTGGATGAAATCTGATGTTACTCTTCAAGAAATTGACTAATGCAGTGCTGCTTTTTTTCTTTCTTTTCCCACAAGATTTGGAGAGAGCATGGAGGTCTTTGGGGAAGAGAGTCGTTAAAGTCCCACCTCCTACCACTGATAGAAGTTGCCCGACCAGTGAAATAGTAGCATTCATTTCACACCATCATAATAGTTTGAGTGATGGAATGGCTATATTACAGAGGACATTGCTCCTGCACCTATAAGAGTTGTGTAAAGGCAGGCATTTGAACAGTTGGAGCTTGTCATTCAAGCTTCACCTGCTGAAGTTCCTTCTTCTGCACAGTTATTAAAGATACAGGAGCCCTGTCTACTTTTACATGTGACTGCCCTATTGAAGGATGAGTTCTTGTAGAGCAGTGATACGCAAAGGTTGTTTGACTCTTGTTGTGTATGATCTCTAAGAAGAAGACCCCAAAGTCTGCAGTGCTGGTGGGACTTCTGGGAAAAACAGAGGGAATGCTTTTAGTTTGGAGCATATGATAGTAGTAAGAGTTGGAGTTTCCATTAGTTCTTCAGATGTCAACCCTTCACTGGGCCTGTTTAGTCATGCTTCTTTGAAGTCAGATGTTGTTTTAGGTACCAGGAGATGTTTTATTTGAATTTCTCTCTGTTGTACTTTTTCTTGTATTCAGAAACTTCAAATGCCTGATACCTCAGCCAACACGGCCAGTGGTCAGAGATTCTTGGAATTGTAGTCCAATGAAATCTGTGGCTACAAGGTTGGGAACCACTCCTATAGACAGTGGTCTCATTTGCAGACCACACTAAGGTTGGACAGCTTTTCCCACCTGGTAGAATAGTTGAAAGAGGTAGTGCTGGGAAAGTTAACCTGGTGGGTGTCTATAGTGTATTTGCATCTATCTTTCTTTTCATTTGAATTAGCCTGGTTGGCTAATCAAATGCTAGAAGTTGGCTTATACCAGTCCAGATCTTTGGTGCAACACTGTCTACTCAGTGGGAAAACAGAACAAGAGGAAACAGTTAAAAGGTTCTTCACTCCCTTTCAGATTAGACCATATTATATAAAAGAACAGCAAAAAACCATTAAAAAGAAAGGTCCTGACTAAATTATTATTCATAACACAGATACTATTCCAAAAAATTTTGTATTGTAAGGTGATCCACAAACTAATCATCTGCAAAAATTTGGCACAAGTTAACTGTAAATTATCCATTTGTATCCTGTGAATGGTTATTTTCTCCAGAGTTAATCCTACTGTGTTAAGTGGGATCCATTCTCAAATAAGCATGCCTATCTAGTTGCAGACACAACTGAGAGCAAACTTTGCCCGACACAGAAAGACTTACCTCCAAGTAAATGCACACACATGGCCAGGCTGTGTATGAATTCACAGCCACTTGTGTTTTACCAAGATGACAAAATGGACAAAGACCTGGATTACATTTTGCATATACCCCCTTTTTTTGTTGCTCTGTATAGTGCAAATTACTATAATGTGACCTCTCAAGGGAAGATTGCTGTCTAGCTGTGCACTTTAGGCCCTAAATTACCATCGCTTCATAGAATACTGTGCCTTTAAACTGGGATTGGACAGGACAATCTTTGAAATAAGAGGTCTTCAGTTCGAAGGCTCTTGTACTTCAGCCCTGGAGGACACCAGTTTGGGAAAATGTGGACTGTAAGATATGAGTCACATATCTTGTAATGCTGACATTCTAATTAGAGAAGCTTTCATGGCAACAGTGTGGGGCACAATTATCAGGGAAGGGAATTGGTTGTGGTAGCAGCAACAGGACCGTCTCAGTAGACAGAGAAGCCCATTTCGCCAGTCCTGCCGATGCTGCTCCCCAAGGCATCTTCCTCAAACTGGCTAATGGTAAGGCCAGCACTGTTTGGACTGCAGCTCACTTCATTCTGTGCATGGACTGTTAGCTCAGTTAATAGATTATTATGCACATGCTTGAGTGGGAGGGTGCAATCAGTGAAATGACAGATAATTGAAATGCATTGCAAAGTACAAACACTGATAATTAACAAACAGTAGCTAAGTGGTAATGGAGACATTGTGGCATAGATGAGGTTATCAGCACAATTCTTGTGATGGAAGATCAAATAAGAGACAGAAAATTAAACTCTGTTTTCTAGCTGAAATAAAATACAGTGAACCCTCCACTTTCACAGGGGTTAGGGTGCAAGACCCTCATAAAAGTGGAAAAACGTGAATAAAATTAAAGATCACAGATACTTTTCTTTAAACCTGAGAACACTTCCCTAGGGTGAATCTGTGGTCTGCTTCCAGTGGAAGGGGGGGTCATAGAGTAATATTGGAGGACCTAGCAAATGCTTAGAGAAGTGTTCCCTCTAGGGATTTCTAGGTCCTCCAGTGCAACTCTGTGGTCTTTTTCTGTGGAGCATTAGACCATAATAAATTCTGTGTTCCCTGGAAAATATGTTTTTTCCTATTGGTTGCTACAGAAGTGAACTATCCACTCCCAAGGGAGCCTTCGACCATCTCCCACCACCAGCCTTCCACCTGCTTCCCATATGATAGGTTGCTTTGACTTGGGTATAGCAAGTGATGGGAGGGATGCAAAATACAGATTGGTAAAAGGCTGGAACAGAACTGCACTGGGGCTAGTTTAGCAAGGGTACTCTCTCTTTTAGGCACCATTGTTTTATATCATTCTCATCCTCCTTCCTCATTCTCATCCTCCTCCTCAATTATATTTGTGCCACCAATGTACATCATGTTTTAGAAGTAAAACAACAAAAAACAACCAGGCCTGCCAAAGACATACATTCTAATACACAAATGTGCATATATATGTGGGTGCACGCACACACACACCGGGGTGGGGATAGGGAAGGAAGGAGTAATACAAATATATAACTATGCAATACAATTGTAAAAACAAATTATTCCTAAAGTTGAGCTACAGATGATGAACAGGTGTATGTGTGACTAGGTAGCATTCAAAACAACACCTGAAAAATATAACTCTTGCATTTGTCCAACTTGAAAATGAGGGCAGCAAGGCCCTGGGGAACTCAGTAAAAGTTTGACTGAAAAACAAGCAGGCAGAGAGGGAGGCAAGCAAATAAGCACACAAAACAAGTCATTCAGAGGGCAGTGCATTTTTTTCTGCTTTGGAAAACCTTATGAGTTCCAAGTTACAGAGATGGGCTGCTCCACCAAATACTGCTGTTCAGACTAAACTCTTGATTTAGGAATGACACTTTCCCTATACCAACTGACCGTTGGTCAATCTAGATCAGTGCTATCTACACCAGGTTGGGGAGTATGTAGTCCACTAGATGTTGTTGTGCTGGGGCTCCCATCATCTCTCCCCAGTATGACCAGTGTTGGAGTTGCAGTCTAACAGTATCTGAAGGTCTACCTGCTCTCCATGTTCAGTTTGTGATCACTGACAGCAGCTCTCCAGGGTTTTATATAAACAGAAGGTGTTTGTAGCCCCATATAAATACTGAACCTGGGATTTTTCACATGCAAAGAATATGTTGTAGGCACTGTTTTCTTCTGCCTGCACAGACCTTGTTGTATACATTCAGGAGAGACGGACTGTGGCATTTGGATAAATATCTGGAGTTTCATAATACACACCAATGTCATCTTCAGCTTACAAGTGGCACAAGTGGCCTTATATCTATGGTTATTATGAGTTTGCACAAATTGACAGTTTGTGTTCCACAGGTTAAAGAACATTGCATGTACAAGTATTTTGGCATCTTCTCTTTAAAAAAGAAAAAAGCTAAATATGTGTCCTGTGCTCCATTTCTACAGTTGTGCAGTTCTTTTGGTGGGTTGGGCATGGAGCAGAATAAATGAGACTAGCATAGGAAAATAAAATGCCATATTGATTGAGTGAAGAAAAATGTATTTAAAGGTCACAATACAAATCTCATATTTCCAGAAAACACGTTTGATTAAAATAAGCATGACCTTTATTAAATCTCTTCCATTTTTCTCTCTCTAGGGTCAGTGTAACTGAATTGGAGCTTCTATACTCATTAGCAGCTTTGCATAAAAGTGTAACAAGATTTTAAAAGTATTGTGTATGTATCTACTTTTTTGACAACATGATTAGTTTACCCCCAGCATGTACTGAAACTGATCTACATAAGTTAGGAACAAGTTGACACACAATGTTGTCCTCCAGATATAATCAAAAATTGCACTTAGCAGCTTCTTTGCACGCTCTTGCTCTCAGACACAGCTCCCATTTCAAGCATGCCAAGAGGACAATAGAAATGCCAATGTAGGACAATAGAACCAGACATGACTCTGCTGACGTCAATGAGAAAGCTCCATTTGTCTTCAAAAGGCATTGAATCAGGCCAACAGTTTGCTATCGATCTTGTACTAAGAGCACCAGTATCAACAATAGTTACCAAGCAGACATCCTGCCTGTCCAGAATACAAGCTGATTTGGCTGAGGGTGCCTGAGAGGTTTCCTTGTTCGATTTTATAGCAGAGTAGATAACTGCAGCCCTCTAGATATTTTTGGATTGCAACTCTAATAATTTCTTACCACTGTCTAATCTAGCTAGGAGTGATAAGAGTGGCAGTTGGCCAACTCACCTGCTCCTGTTGTATAATTCTACTGCCTCTGTGACAACAGGAGTGACCCTTCAATTAGTAAGACTGCAGAAGTTGCTTCAGATTGCAGAAACTAAGAAGCAACAGCTTGCTGTTGGAGGAGAGAACTGTGTGTCATATGGCTTGCCTAGTGTCCCCTAAATCAGCCTCCTAGTTGCAGGTGCAGCAGAGGGTGCTTTCTTGTTGCCAGTGTTGAAGAAAAATTAAATTGCCTCCAGTCACTTTTCTATATGGAATTGGAATGGGCATCATCTTGGTGTCCCTCACATGCCAGGCATTAGAATGCTTAGGGCAAATCACTCAGGGTCACTGGTTGTTGGGGAGTTTCGTGGAAACCTTGCTTTAGATTGGGACCACTTCTAAGCAGAGATGTATCAATTGCCTAATTAACTCTGACAGAACATGAAGGGTCAGAATCTTAGCTGTTCTGAGACAAATAGGATCCCATATTTTTCTAGGCTCCAGTTTATATACAGTTCTCTCTTCACATTTTCAGGCTTGACACTCTCTAATTAGATTATTCACTGTGTGGTTTGTCTCCCCCCATTCTCCCCCTCCCATTCCCTACTGCAAGGAGAAGATCTTGTCCCTGCACTCTCTTCCCCGCTCCCGTGCCAGCAATCACGCTGGGGGCTGGTGGGCGAGTGAAGTGGAGGGGGGTGATCTCGTCCTCCCTGCTCTGCTCTCTGCCGCTGCTTGAGCGATCGTACCCTGGGGGGTGAGCAAAGTAGGGAGCGTGATCTCACCCTCCTTGGTCTGCTCTTCCCCACTGCTAGAGTGATCACACCTGTGGCATTTAGGAGAGGGAAGTGGGGAGGCGCTCTACTCTCCCCCACTGCTGGAGCAGTCACTCCCTGGGGGGGTGTGGAAGGATGAAGTGCAGAGGGCAGTCTTGCCCTCCCCCCTCTGCTCTCTCCCACAGCCTGAAAGATTGTGCTCCAGGTGGGTGGGAGGGCGAAGTGGGGAGGGTGATCTCATCCTCCCCACTCTGATCTCCACCACTGCTGGAATGATTGCTTCCTGGGCAGGTGGGAGAGTGAAGTGAGGAGGTTGATCTCGCCCTCCCTGCTCTGCTCTCCAGGGCTGCTGGAGTGATCATGTCTGGGGCGGGTAGGAGAGCGAAGTGGGGGGGGTGATCTCATCTCTTCCCTGCTCCCCGCCACTAGTTTTTTATTTGTATGTGTGTGTGTTTTTTACTTTCACAGGGGTTCTGTGCACCTTTCCCCCGTGAACGTGGAAGGCCTACTGTGTGTGTATGTGTGTACCTTCAAGTCACCTATCATCTTATAGTGACACCATACATTTCATCTGGTTTTCTTAGGCAAGGAATACTCAGAGGTGGTTTTTCCAGTTCTTTCTTCTGAAGTACAACCAGGAACACCTTTATACATGTAGATATATGACTTCATTTTAGTTTTCTGTGCTTTACAAATGGATGCTGAGTGTGTGACTCAAATGTAGAAGTCTCTTTGGCCCTTCTTCCTGGACATTTTTACTGTTGTTGTTGTTGCCTGCTATCAGGTTGATTTGATATATAGTGTCCGTATGAATGAGAAACCTCTAGACCACCCAGCTCTGCTTGGGGCTTGCAAACTGATGGCCATGGTTTCCTTGATTGAGTCCCTCCACCAGTGGCATGGTATTCCTTTTTATCTCCTGCCTTTTACCTTACCAAGCATCACTGTCTTTTTAAATGAGCCGTGTCTTTGCCTTACTCCTCTATGGTAGAACACAGTGATGTGTAAGCTAGACAGAATGTCCTGCACCTCCTAACCTAGCTTGTTGTCCTCAGGTGTCCTCCAACAGTGAAACAAAATTTCTCAGCAGTGCAGCTTTACTTTTTACATAGATTGGAGAAGGATGGACACCATAATGTTTTTTGCCTCAGGTAGCACAACATCTTTGAATTAGCCCTGGTTTGTAACTTGAAGTATGTATCATGCAATAAATGATGGATGCCATGGTAATGGAGTTACAGCAGAGCTGTAAGAACAGAACATGTGTAATAGTGTGAAAAGAAACCTGCTGGATCAGATCAGAGGCCTCTCTATACAAAATTCTTTTCTCACAGTGGCCAAGCATTTGCCTTTGGGAAGCCCATTAGCAAGACATGAGTTCACTTGCACCCCTGCATCTTGTGGTTCCCAGCCACTGATATACAGAGGCAGACTGGATGTTATATATTATCTAGTCATCCTGACTAGGGTGATATATGATCCCAGTCAGTAGTAATAGATGACCCTGTCTCCACGAGTTTAATCAGTCCCCAGTTAAAACTCCAAATTGGCAGCCATAAGTGTATCTTGTAGTGAGTTCCAGTTTAACTATGACTGTGCAAAAATGTACTTTCCTTTCTGTGTTCTGATCTCCTACCATCTCCAAGAATCCAAGCAGGAATCTTTTCTTCCTCTGCCATACTGTTTTGCTACCTCCTGCTTGGTCTGCAGAAGCAAAAGTGTTCCAAGGCATCAAAGGAAAGTGCTTTAGTGGTGTAGCACATACTAGACCAACATGGCAGTACACTTTGGAATTGATCTGTGAAGCTCCTGCCAGAAAGGTCAGAGACCACTGCTTTAGAAGGACAGCTCAGGTGGAAACTACTTCTTGACTGCAAATGTAGCATAGAACTTCTATAGTAAGAAGCAGTGTCATATCTGAGTGAAATGTATTTCACTAGCAAATTCCAGGAACTGAATAGATGAGGCAGTTATGTGCTGAGAGGGGAGCAGGGGAAGAAGTCTGGAGTTTGCATGCATTGTGAGAATATAATGGAGGCACAATCTTTCACTCTGTGCTCTTCTAGTCATGTTCCAGCTGTCATATGAGAGTGTAGCACAGCAGAAAGACATGTTAGCTGAGATATATGTGCAGACCTCCACCCTGACTTTACCACAGGAGACTCTACCTATCATAAACTTGGCATCACTTCTAGAAGCTAGCAGGTTCAAAACCAGAAATGTGGAGTGTAGAGGTGTAGCTATGAGGAGGAGGGCAGACTGGATATATTCCCCCTCCCAAGAAAAATTTTCCCTCAATTCCCAAATTTCTAGCATTGCAGTAGCTTAAAACTTCAGTTGGACAATTAGAAATACATTCGAGGCATCCAGAAATAAGGGTCATGCACAGTTACCAAGGGAATACAAACAAAGCGCATATACATGTCCTAGGTTTGAATGAGTGTGAAATAGCTGGCAGGCAGGGCTCAAGTATGCTCCAATCCAGTTCTTAAGTTCATGTTTTCTGAGTGCTGGAATTCACAATGGTGCTGCAGACAGGCAGCTATCTGTTAGAGATCCCTCTCCATAGCTGATCTTCACTGTAGAGTGTCTTCCGTAGGGAGGACTATCCAGCATCCATGTTATATGCATTTAGCCATCAAACAGGTATTTCACCAACAGGCATTTCATCCTTGTTTTTCGGTATCAGTTCCATTGCTCGCTTTATAATATCTTAATATTTTAAACTGAAAATCAGCTTTCACTTTTCAACAACACTTTCCCAAGCTCTGGCTACAGCACATGGTCCGGACGACCTCAGCTGGTGGAATAAATGAGTAGACATTCCCCCTAACACAGTTAGGCATTGTTCTAGACGTAGCTTAATGTGTGGAATGGGAACAGCATGTTTGATATTTGCCTCCTCACTCCATACACTGAAAAAGTATAAGAAAAGTGCTAGGACAGCTTTGTTTGTTCATTTACCAAGTATGTTAATCTTAATATGAAGCACAGACACTGAATATGGTTGTCCCAGGCATGTATTTAATATCTGTAGTAGAGGCAACATTGAGTGTTGGACTAGGGCTCCTGAGACCAGGGTTTGAATCCTCACTCAGCCATGGAAACCCACTGGATGATCTTGGGTAGGTCATACTCTCTCAGCTTTAGAAGAAGGCAAAGGCAAACCCCCTCTGAACAAATCTTAGAGTCGCCATAAATCAGAAGTGACTTGAAAGCACACAACAGCACAAGTATTATGCCAGAGACAGCTAAGGGAGTTGAACAAATTTTGTACCAGGTCAACAGGCACACAACATTTGACTTAGGCCAAGCAGCTGCTGTCCAGTATAGGGTTGCCAGAGTGAAAACTGGAGATGGCTCCTGTATATTACATTTAATGGTTGTGTAGAAGAGGTGTTTCAGAGGCTTCAGTAGGTATTATTTGTCACACAATCAGGTAGCATATGACACCTGCAGAAATTCTGTACAACCATTCAAGGTAGAGGAGCTATCTCCAATTTTCATTGTCTCTAGTCTGGCAGCCCTAGTCCAATGTCATTAAAGAATATGACTAACATAAGAAACTAAGTTGTTCAAATTAAGCTTCAAGATTAGAATAAGTTTCACAATGTTCAAAAGTATTTTAGGCATGGAAAGAAACCAATATGCTTCCTAATATATACCTAGGAATAAAAAGGGATCATTAACTGAGTTCAGATGAAACTGATAATCATGTAATGGCCCTCTCTGACCTCAGAGGCCAATCCTTTTTCATAACCCGTTGCAGAAGTGCAGAACCCTTCTCAACCCTCACTAAGGTCATATGCAACTAGAAGATATAAAAGGGATAGAATGTCATTAACTTTTAAGGAAGGTTTAGATTGTATGGGGAACAAGCGAAGGAGTTCTAGTTTGAAAGGGTATTTCTCTCCTCACCAGCAGAATTTACAGATCACATGGAAATGGAAAGAAACATTGTACTATTTGCATAAGTTAATAAATAAGTAAAGAAAATATGAGAGGGGAGAAGAATGGAAAATAGTGAACATTATACAGATTCCAATTTTAGTGTTAAGAAACCTGATTTGCTTTCAACAAGCCTTAGGTCTTAGAAAAGTAATTTAATTTAACAGAAAACTCCATTTTAAGCAAATAAATTAAATATTACATATCTCAGAGTAGCTGGTACTGTAGGGGTATTTAGTAGCAGTTTTGTTAACTGTACGATTTAAGATTTGGTTTAATGATTTAAATCTTATGATTTAAGATTTAAGATTTCTCCACCACCATACAAAAAGCTTAAATAATTTTCTGAATTGAGCAATATATCATTTGATTATAACAACAATCAACACTGAATTGTTAGTTCCAACTAGAGTAGATCTGTTGGATCAGTCAAATATGTATAAATGTTGATTTATCAAGCTGTCTTTGATTCAATGTGTCTGTTCTCACTGGAAATTGCAGCTGGATTTAGGCCAGTGTTATCTCTGGTGTCTTTTGATAGGAAGCAGTTTTATTCAAGCCTGTATGCATGTGTGTGTATGTGTTTAAGTTAATCTTCAATTTATAAAATAATTCATTGAAATGACTGTATAGAAAGTATGTTTTTAATTTTTGATATTCTTGGTCATTAACAACTAAGTTCTAGCTATTTAAGCTACTTGGTTGATTTTCCTGGGAAACGAGAGACTCATCAGTTCGGAGCTAAAGTTTCTTTATCCTGTAATAGCTCCCTAAATCTATATTCTGGAATTTATTTATTTAAAATATTCCTATACTGTGTTTCATCAAGACTGATAGTAGAACAATCTGCACAATCTATATATAAGTGGCCTGATTTTTAAAGGTGCTCAGCACCTGCAGGGTATGACTTAGTGTTAAATAGGATTTGTGGTTGGTGAGTGTCTCTGAAATGCCAAGCAGTTATATTTAACTGCCTAAAAATGGACTGTGCTATAGACATTTAGACTTCTAGGTTTAACAGTTTTGGCCATGAATGTCGTCTTGACAGTTCTCTTTAATAAGAAAAAGATCTGGCATCTATCCTTGGTTCCACTGCTAGGGCTGCTGTCACAGACTCTTAGCTCTGAAGTTATTTCTTCACTTTAGTTCTACCTGCCTCTATTCTACCTGTTAGCCCCTTGCTGTCCTGTCAAAACAGGTTGATGTAGTATGCACAGTTAGTCACGTAGTTCATCCTTTAAGTCCAGGTGTTATTATGTGGACAATACTTAGTGTGGGGTGCTAGTACAGCTCAGGAGCCAAGTGTACAGAGTAGGCAGACATCAGGGTGATGGTATAATGCTGTAGGTCTAATCTATAGAGGGAAATGATTTTTCCCCCGGAAGTTGAAACAGAGGCATATCATGCCAAACTTGATCAGCCCACAGCAAAGTATAAAATGTTAAAGCATCCTCCCCACCCCTTTTTACGATACTGATTTCCAGTTCCCAGCTACTCTGACAATAGCTGACATTGTGTTGTTTCTTGCTGAGTGGACTCATTCAGTCAATTGTTGAATGGTAAGTCAACATGCAGGTAAATTCCATTGATTCAATGGGCCCACTCTAGTCAAAACTAACAATAAGATTTAGGGCACTGACTGAATGAATAAGATTTAGGCCACTGAAGAATGAATGGTTGGACAGCAGCACTAGTTCAAAGTCATTGTTCCTCTGATCCATTCATTCTGTCTGTATCTTGATTTAACTGGAGGATTTCCTAAAAGGGATTCTTGCTCTCCCCTGATATTACTGATGAGCTTTGATCCACTGATTTTAAAAAAAATGAGAAAAGCTCATCTTGGTGAAGTCTTAAGAAAGCTGGATTCAAGTTTTTTTTCCTTCTTTTTTTCTTTAAATCTGTACTTTACTGATTGACACATGCACATTTGTGTGCAGTTAAAATGCTGCTTGAAAGAGTTCATGCAACAAGTGTGGATGCCCTGTCAAACCAAAATTTGGGTCTCTTTAGCTTAGAAAAAAAATGAGAGCAAGTGGGTGGGATAAAAGTATATAGTATGATGCATCATATAGAGAAAGAAGATACATTTCTGTCAATAGATGACTCAGAGTCCTGTACTAAATCTAAATGGTGAAAGAATCAGGACAGATAGGAGGAAGAATATCCTTTGCACAGGACATAGTGTAACTCTGGAATTCATTCCCACTAGGTGCTGTAATGGCTGTCAACTTGGATGGCTTTTAAAAGGGTGTTAGATAAATTCATGGAAATCACATATATAAGTAGATACTAGTCAGTATGGCTATATATATGTATGTCCTGCTGGCGGACTTCCAATAGACATCTGGTTGGGCCGTGGTACAGGGAATGTTAGATTAGATCGATTCTTGGACTGATCCAGCATGGCTTTTCTTGTGTTTTTTGTGTACTGTTTTAGAAATTGGCTTGTGTATTGGGTAATGTAGGCATGGGGTGGAAGGACAAAGTGAAGGAGCTGAAAGTTAGGGCAAAGTATCCACACAGAAAACAGAAATGGAAGAAAGGAAGCAATGGCAGGTGTCTAATGTAGGGGGGGATTCCACTTTAAAAGAACAAAAAATAGAGGAATCTGAGGAGAAATTCAGATTAAAAAAATTAGAAGCTTTTCTATTTTTTTAGAAACCAAGGGAATGATATAAGAATGAGACATGCTGATGCCACATGTCTAGTTTTGTTTACAAATATTTCTGAAGGCCCTCTCTGTCCTTAAAAGATCTAACTGGAATTTGAAGAACTTAGAGAAGCTCAGTAGACAGTTGCTCAAAGATTCAAGTCAAACATGGTATTTGCCCTCATTAGGCTGGGAGTAGACCTTTGTTTTCTCCAAATCTGCATGTGAACATTCAAATAGGGGTGTTTGTTTTTGAGCTTATATAAGCTGAATTCTTACAATGTCTCTGCATGATACTATATGGCTGTCTCTAGCCTGCCTCTGAAGACATAAAGAAGTTGTCTATAAAACCTGAAATTAGCCCCTGAGACCTACAACATTTTAGCTAATGTCCAGTTCTTTGCTATTAAAGCAGTGGGCTCATAGGTTTCAGGGAAGAATCCAAAAGACGTAGAAGTCTACTTATACTTACTTTAGTAAGACATCCTTAACACTAGGCACCTAAAATACTTTTCCTTGTGTGTACTGTAGTCTCTCTGAAATTCATTAGATGGTTATATTTGTTGGCTTTTAAATTTGATCATTTGCCCATGGGGAGAGAGAACTGCCTCCAGGACACTAGGCAAAGAGGATTTACAAAAAATTGGTTCTTTTTCCCTTGAGGCCATGGTTAACTAGCAAGGAGATGTGTGGGCAGACAGCCTTGTAAAGATTTTGATGGACTGATAATGTATGTGGAGTTTGTTGCAATCCCCAGTTTAATAGATTGGTGTGGGTGGTGTTGAATGAATGCCATGCAGGACCAGGAGCTGGACATTTGACATCATATAACGGTTTTAATAATGGACCAAATAGATCCAATATGTCAGAGATAATACTTGTAGCATCAGGAAACTTCTTCAGTGTTCCTAATAAAGTGACAGATAGATTTTTCATTTCCAGACACAGTGAAAGATTAAAAGAAAAGTTGTTCTGAACTTTTAAAAACCCTTTGTATACAATACTGACACCAAATAGTAAAGGGAGTTTCTATTATTTTAAGTATTAATTTGTTTAATGGAGAGAGAGAAGAGAGAGAGATTTATTGTGCGACCACAGACCCAATAAAACAAGCAAAACAATAACATAGATGGTACAAAAGTTAAAAGCGTAATTGTTAAAACCAAATTCAGTTAAACATATGGATCTTAAGAGAAAATACACATAAAGCATGGAGGGCGTATTGTGATTAAGACAGTCATTCAAGCAGTCTTAATTAGGGAGTTATAGACCATTAAAAACATGTGAAATCCATTGTAAAAAAAGTGTTTAAAACAGAGCAGAGAACAGACAAACCAGAAGGAAGCATATAATCACAGGCTTAATGTATTATGTACGTGTCTTAATCATATTTTTACGAGTATTAACAGCAGCAAGAAGAAACTTTGCAACAGTTTCTGTTAAAGATTTCTTTATGTCTCCTAACAGATTGGCCAAATACCATTCAGGGGATCTGCCAGGTAGTTTATTTAAGAGAGGTGAAATGAATCTGAGTCTAACATCTCGGTAAAAATTACAAAAGAGAAGTACATGGGATAAAGACTCTATTGAGCCATCACCACAGGGACAAAACAGTTCTTTATAAAGAATTCCCCGAAAACGACCTTCTAGAAGGGCTGATGGTATAACATTAAAACGAGCTTTGGCAAAAACTCTACAGTATTTGATGACAGTCAAGTTATCCAGGTAATTTGCACCCCTCTTACTATTAAATGACAGTCTCAGGTGGTTTGGAGAACAGGAAGTACAAGCAACAGATACTGAGTATTGTATATCCAAATCTTTAATACAGTGATTGAGGATTGTTTTAGCTGTGACCAAATCTTGGGTAGAAAGAAAGGTGTTGGAGGAGCCTAATCTTTGTACTTTATCATTGATGGCTTTGGACCGTCACTGGCTTTGATAGTTGTCTGCTGGCAAAAGATATATATAGCCAAATTCAAGTTTTGAATAAAAAATGTTGAGCCAGTATCTTAATGTCCATAACCAAGCTGTGCATTCACAGCTTTAATTTAGAGAATGCTTACAGTGTCTCAGGAATAGGCAGTTTCTGAGGACCTTGAAGTGATTTTTGCTGTCTTCTGGTCATGCATCTCCATCACCTTCTGGCCCCCAATTATTTTTGGCTCTCAAAATGACAACTCTCTCAGAAGTCTTTTGGGGCCATCATATCTTATTCTGAGATAATTTCAGCCCCCCTTGTGTTAATTTTAGGTTTTCCAAAGCTTGTAGTAACTGGCTGGTCACTTCTGATGTTAGAAAAGGTTACTTCTGGCCTAAAGCAAGCACCAGGAAACAAAGCAACTTCACAACCACAGGGCCAAAAATGGGGGGGTCAGTTTACAGCAAAAAATGGAGGGAGGCCAGGCAACACATTTTGGCAACCTGCACCATGTGGAAAAGGGGGAGGGGGTTAAAAAAAACTCTTCAAGTGGTTTGCTTTAAATAATCTAGTAAGGAAAAAAATTAAAATAGAAATGTTTTAAACACTTAAACCTTCAGTTAAAACATTAAAAAGCAGAACATTCCCAACACTGCACTTGACAAGCTGAGTATCATAATCTGTCAGAGAAGACCTGGGGAAAGAGAGAGTTTTTAACAGGAATTTAAAATTATAAGTACCAGAGAGAGGTCATTCTACATGGTGGGAACTACCACACAGAAAACCTATTGTTGTTGTTGCTATTGTTATTGTCCTCCTTGAAGTCATTTCCAGCCTATGTGAACCCTAAGATGACCCTATCAGTATGTTTTATTTGCAAGATTTGTTCAGAAAGGGTTTGTCTTTCCTTCTCTGAAGCTGACAGAATGTGACTTGGCCAAGATGACCATTGGGTTTCCATGGCCAAATGGGGATTTGGCCATGGTCTCCAAAGTCACAGCCCAGTGTTCAAACCACTGTGCCCTGCTGGCTCTTAGAGAAGGCCTTCTTTATCACCAAATGACCACCTGTAGACTGAAATACAATCATCAAGGCCTTCCCTGAAGGTCTTCATGATCATACAGAACTGTTTCATGGAAGTGCCATCTTATTTTAAGTAACATGCAACACCTTTCTCTGTCTACATGTAATCTAAGAAGTTTTTTCTTTTCTAAATGAAGGTGCGAAATATATAAGTGCCCTGTGCATGAGACATACTGTTGAGGATAGGATAGGCAATGCACACATGTTTTTATTTTCAAAAAGAAAAGAAAAAATTGCAGCTTATCGAGTAGAAAATTGTGTCAGAAGAAACCTGACTCAGTTTTGCAGCTTTAAAACAATGCAGAATTTATTGCATGTTCCAGAACAAGAGAACATTGATGAATAGATAGTGGAATGTGAACATAGGCTTAAGGGTTTTAGTCCACATTTGTACAGTATCCTTAATCAGTCTTTTTGATTTGTCCTCCCCCCCCAATCAAGAGGAATGCACTTATACCTTTAATTTCTACTGAGGAGGGGATATTTTCAGAAAGCACTTTCTCCTGAACTGTGCATATTTACCACAGAAATTACAATGGGTTGTAACATGCTATACCTTGTTATTTTTGTCTTAATTAGAGATAGCATCCAAGTCTTAAGTTGGTAAGAACTTCTTTGTGGAAGAGTGAGAAATTCTTGGGGTCACGTGGTTAGTTAATTTTGTTTTCTTTTGGAAAGATACCAATGAGAGTGTTTGTCATTTCATAACTGAGTTTATTTACAAACATACAGATTAAATACGGCTGTGCATCTTCAACACAGCTTAAGCACTTCAAGGAATAGCCAAGGTCCACTGTTGCCATATCAGATCTCAAGAAAGTGATAGGTGGCACTGCTTAAAGTAGTTAGTTTACAAAGGCCAAAGTCAGAGCACTTGCTCTTGTGTTAGTCTGTAACACTTGCCTTTTCATGTAAATGTCAATGAATAATGTCTGTTATTTGCTAGCTTGCTCCCTACTGTCCTAACGGGGGAGTAAAAATGAATCATCCTTTTCAACTGTCTCTTAGTATTCAGGGGCCATCTTAGCTCCCAGGAAGATGTATCATTGCCATGAGCCATCAGTACTGTTCTGTCAAGTACAAGGCTCTGGTCAGATATTGCCTTAAGGCAACCTGTGGTCAGATACCAGTATTCACAGAAATTTGATAGGAGATCAGTGGACATTGATATTCACAAGATAGAATAATACTTGTGAAATATTTTAAGACTGCAAATAATAGCCTGCTACAGAAGTTGTATTTTGACATAATTATTAATCTACTATCCTAAATGTTTTGTTGCAAGGATTGTTGATAGGATTCAACACTAGTGGAAGTAGTCTTGCTTGGGACATGCTGCCTTTGAGGGAATGGGGCTTTGAACTGTCAACTCAGCAAATGTCTTACCAATATGCTGATATACGGTCTTACCGATATACCATTTTAGCTCTGTGTTGTAGAGAAAGGGTGAAAGATACAGTCCACACAGGGCAAACAAAGCAACGAAGTTTCACTGTTGTTTATTTTTATGGAGTAATTTGGCTTTGTACTTGTGCATCAAACAGAAACACCCAAAAGTTTCCATTCAACCATACTTCAGAGTGTACAGGGAACCCTTTCCACACTAATTTCCTTACCATAAGAGACAAGAGTATTCCAGAATGTTCTGAAGGATTAACATTTTCCAGGCCTGTTGGGTCCTACAGTCAAAATACAGAGCAAAGAATTTGCTCAACACTTCCCAGTCTTTTAAGAAACCTGACCTTCGCTGACATTATCATTGATTAGCTTGTCCTGATTAGCTCCTGAAGAACCTCTTGATTCTTCAGCTTGAACAGCACTGCCCTTCAAGATTCCAAATGATATCTCCAATTCACCTAATCTTGATTAGTCTCTATTATTTTTTTTTCATTTCCTCTATAGATTTTCCACATGACATATGACTTAGCAAGTGCCGTGGTGAGAATTTTCAACCTAATTGGAATGATGCTGCTCCTTTGCCACTGGGATGGTTGCCTTCAATTCTTGGTACCATTGCTGCAGGATTTCCCACAAGATTGCTGGGTGTCCCTAAATGGTATGGTTGTAAGTATTGTTCATTTTTCATTGTGTTTCTTTCAAACGTTCTTTTAAAAAATGTGTTGACTCCTCTTAGTTCTAAATTGTAAAGCAAAGAATAATCTTAAGAGAATATTGTTAATAGTAAAAGCTTGGTCATTTAACTGATTTTTAAGGGTGTCTTGCAGCTGAGAGGCCAAACATGGGAGAGGTCAGAGCATCCAGTGGGATCTGCAACAAAGATTCAAAGTAATCTGGGTCCCTCCTTGACCACCAATGTGGAAGATTCCTCACTGCTTCCTCTGAACTAAGAGAAGCACAGAGGAATCAGCTAGACTTGAAACTATTTTACTGTGTCTTGATTCCTCTTTCCACCACCATCCATCTGGTTCTGTCCTCCAGTTCTCTTTACTTATTTCCTCACTTACTCTGCTGCTCCATTTTCCCTTCTTCTCCCTTTTTGCCAGCTCTATTACTTTTCTCCTTGTCTCCTCTCTTAATTTGGCACTTCCTCCTGCATCTCCCACACTGTCTTCTTTTTCTGTGACCATCTCCTTCTGTTTCCTGCTTCTTTCTTACTACAAAAGTAAATCTTTTTGGCCTTTGAGACTCTCTCAGTATTGGAAGGACTGGTGTTTATGTTCCATTATCACAAGCCCAGTTCTGGATGTAAGTTAACTGTTTTGGAGCACTATGGTGCACATATACGTTTGTAGAGATGGGAGTGGGGTTTATGCATTAGGCAAGATACAGGTGGACTGGAAGAAGTTTTTCTTCTAATCCCATAATACTGGAATGGGATGTGTAATTAAGCTGAACAGTGGGAGATTCAGGACAGAAAAAATAAGAGTTTTGATATTCTTCATATAGTGAAGGGTGAGCAAAGTAGTAGCCGTATCTAAATATCAGAAGGGGTGTTACATAGAAGATGAAGCAAGCTTGTTTTCTACCATTCCAGAGACTGAACTCAAACCAATAGATTCAAATTGGGGGAAAAATCCACTGAAACATTGGGAAGAACTTCTTGATGATAAGAGCTGTTCAACAGTGGAACAGAGGGTGGCAAAGTCTTCTTCTTTGGAGGTCTTTAAACAGAGGCTGAATGGCTATCTTTCAAGAGTTCTTTGGTTGTGTATTCCTGAATGGCAGATGGCTAGACTAGAAGGCCCTTGTGGTACCTTCCAAATCTATCAGTCTGTGTGGCCCCATGCTCTTTTTGTGGCCCTTGGCTCCTCTAGACTCTCTGGGCCCCCTTTTTACTGTTTCCCAAAATATTAGTTGTCCTTCTTACACCATTTCCGCACTACAGTGTTAAAGTGCTGCTATTCCACTATCAACCTCCTATGGAATTCTGGGGTTTGTAGTTTAGGGGAGGGTACTTCAAATTCTCAGCCAGAGAGCTCTTTGGTCTCAGTAAACTACAAACCCCAGAATTCCACAGGGCATTGAAAGTGGAATAGCAGCACTTTAACACTTCAGTGCGGAAATGGCCTTAGAAGCCTCTTGGAGTGGCAATTCACCTCTCAGAAAAGCTGCAGCCCACATTGCACTGTTTGATATCAAAATACCCATTTTCTAAGATCTACCAAAAATTGACTTCTGCCATTTCTATGTAGAAAGAGAGGCTAATTTGTCCAGCAGTAAATAATCCCTAGTGCTCTTCACAGTTGCCCATCCCATTATAGTGCACAGAACTGAATTTATTTCTACAAGATTTGAAAATGTCCACCAGTGTAAACATCTTTAATAATGGCTCAGAGGGATTCATGGAGGATAAGGCCACCAAATGCTACCAGTTGTCACGGTTGTATATTGCCTCCAGTATTAGAGGCAGTATGTTTCCGTACACCCGTTTCTGGGAAATGCAAGCAGGAGGATACCATTTGTTGTTTTTTAACTTCTCAGAGGTATCTGGTTGGCTTCTATTGTATTCTATTGTGCTGCCTCGGAGTATGGTGGAGTTTTCTTTGGAGGTTTTTAAGCAGAGGCTGGATGGTCATCTGTTGGGAATGCTTTGTTGGGTGTTCCTGCATAGCAGGGGGTTGGACTCAATGGCCCCTGTGGTCTCTTCTAACTCTACCATTCTATGATTCTCTTGATTCTATGATAGGAAACAGGATGCTGGGTTAGGCAATCTTTGACTTGAGCCAACAGGATTCTTATTTTTTACAAAATATTTATTCACTGTACTTCATTTTGAATAGATATTTTTACATTTCATTTCTTTTCATTCATTTCCACATATCTTTATTAAACCAAGGAGGAATATATCTGTGAGACTGGTTTTAATAATGTTAAACTAAAACAGAGCTCCCAAAAGTGATTACATTTTGGAAAGTCAAATTTGAAAACAAATGTAAAAAAAAAAAAAAAATCATAGCCTGCACATTACAAAGAAGTGTGTCAGCATGATGGAGGTTTCTTGGCAAGTTAAATGCAACAACACAGAGGTTGAATGTTATCCTTATAGTCACATTTCATTCGCTTCCTCCTCATTTGTCTAGTTCAAATCTCACTTCTTTGCTTTTGCTCGAAACTGCTGAGGCTATTAGGGCTGCACTGTGTGTTGAATATCTTAATTGAGTGTATGACCTGCCTTTTCACACTACTATTCTGGTTAAAAGAAAGGTCATACTTTTTGCTTGAGGGTGGGAGTGTGTAAAGACCAAGCAATTTAGAGCAGGGGCAAAAGTCACGTTCAGTGCTGCTCTGCCAGTTTCTCTCTAAAGGAGATGGAAAAACAGAAGACTATACCATTCAACAGTGCTGCTGGGTGAAGGAAAACAATCTGCACAATAACTAGCACCTTAGTTCCAGTCATGTCATCGGTACAGGACATTGAGGCAGATATCTAAGGCATCTATGGCATAAGAGATGGGGAGGGATTACAATAGGGTTGGCTTAGCATATTTTTCAAGTAGGTGCAATAATACTGAGTACAGTTTGAAAAAGCTCCCTGTTCCTTAATAAAACCAGAACCAAAAAGTACCTAACTACACCATTGTGCAAATCCTTTGCATTTATATGCATATAGTTACTTATGAGCCAAACCAGAAGAGAAAAGAGGGAATCCAAGGTAGAGTTGATTGGAGGCATCTGTACATGCTGGGTCCCTGAAGGGTGTTTGGGTGTGTGTGAGTGAATTTATAAAGGAGAGTGGTGGAGGGAGAGAAAAGAAAAAACTCAGAGATTTCATTGATGTCTTGGAGGAGTCTCATTACCTCCAGACAGAATGAGATGGTAGATTATAGGGGCAGTAGTTGCAGATTCCTAGGTTTTCTTCTTGGACAGAACTGTGCGTATCACTCAAACAATGCTGCCCTGTATTTTATGGACTATACAGTCCTCTCAGTAGTGTTGAAGCAGAATTCAATTGCCAGTCTAGTTAGTTTGTGTACATATGAATGAATCTTTATTATTACGGTCATAGACCAGCATCACTACATAGAATTATTGTCTGAGTTTTGCGGTCTACCAGGTGTTACTGATCGGAATTTTTGACCATCAGTGATCGTATTTTTTTAAAAAAGAAGGGGTGAATCAGATAGGTATCATTAGATAAAGTAGTATGTTCCAAGTAGTGCCACTTTTCAAAATGGTGCTATTATGATTCTGTCTATGGCAATTTAAGACAGCATACCACAAAAAGTCCTGGGTATCAGTTCCTAATATAGTGTTGGAACAGATTTTTTTCCCCCATTTGCTGGCAGAAGGACAGCAAGGAGGTAGCTGTTTGGTCTCCTTAGGGAGAGGTTTCTAAATCCTGGGAGCAGCCACAAGGGAGACCCTCTGCTGTGTTCTTACCAAACATCCATGGGAAGTTGGTGGAATGGCCTGCCCTGGTGATCTAAGATGCTGAGCAGGTTCATACGGGGAGATGCCTGGATAGCCTGGATCTGTATAGTTATAGGAAGGTGCATATGAATTCATAGTTCATAATCAGGTATTTGAATATGGACCAGCAGGCACTGAAGATATGGACCAGCAGGCACTGAAGCTGTTGTGACATAGGAATTCTATGTTCCTTATATCCAGCCCAAATTATCAATCTAGGAATTCTTTGGGCCAACTGAGGTTTCTGAGCAAAAGGAAAAGAAGGACCTCTTTCCTTTGCTTGAGGAAGCAAAGATCTTTGACCAGTTCTACTTCAGGAAATTATATATCAGGCCACCAAGGATGTTTTTGTGGCCCTCAGCTGCTCCAGAATCTCATGCTTTTTTTCAGATCAAAAAGAGAAGGTGAATTACTGTTCCTGGAGTCCTCCTCTTGGTACAACCATTTATCTTATAAATAAGATCTCCGTGTACTGTTTGACATTAAAAAGCCATATTTTATGGTCTGAGGCCACTTTGAGGACACGTCAGGTTTAATCTCCATACTTAAAGAAAAAGTTCTAGCTCATAAGCAGAATTCTTCATAGTTCAGTAAAACAGCTTAATATCTATTTAGGTAAGAAGGAGGAAAAGTGTAGCCTAAAGGCTAAATTCAGCTCATTAAGGACATTTTGATGCTCTAGCCTCCCCCCACCACGCAAATACCCCTAATTTTGAAAAAAGGATGATTTGTTTGCCCCATTTTTAACTTAGCTTTTTTCTCCCAGAGGGCATGGAGGCCAGTTTGGTCATTCTTTTGGGCCCCTTTGGGCTGTTGTTTCATTTTGAGATGACTTCCTCATTTGCATCAATAGAGGGGAATAAAGTCATATCTCTAAGGAGTAGCATACCAAGTACTGCTGTTTATTCTCTCTTGAAAGAAATGGAGAAATTTGTTTTCCTATGGAGTTCTAATGTTATATTGCAGTGGGGGGTTCTTAACCTTTTCTTCACCAGGGACCCCCTTTAAATATCTTTTGTCATCATGGACCCCCAAGACTTAAGATTTACAACCCTAAAAAGCACTGAATGTTTATTTAAAATTGCTTATCAAGGGTCTTTAGATTGGGAGTGAAGGGAGAAATAAGTAGGCACACCCCTCCCTGAGAGGCGCTGGAGTGGGAGGGAAGACTTCTCTCCTGCTTTTTCCCATCAGTTTAAGGCTGGAGTGGATTAAATGGCAACCCTGCCAGCCAGCTGATCTGTCTGCCTCCTTTGGGCTTGGTTCCTGCCACATCACCACTCCTTTGAGGGGGATAAGATGAGCTGGGCAGCCTTCAAGTCTTTTGTGGATCCCCAGGTTAAGAACCACTGCTACATTGGATTTAGTGCAGTACTGTTCACTGTATAGCAGCTGAATTGATTGATTTTAAGTTCTTCTTCGTGGTCTCTGTGCCTTCATACACTAGGAGCTTTAGCGCCTGCGCGGTAGCGTTCGGAAACTTCTAGAGCTTGTTCGCTTGGCGGGAACTCCTCCCCCACGCCGGTACTGCGCATGCTCCTCCCGCCGAGCAACGGTCTCTCCTCAGTTCTTTCTCGTCCACCGCCGCGTACGGAAGGTTCTTTAGTTTGTTCCTCTCACGTCGTGCTTGGCTTGCTGTTTTTTCACGGTTTTACGGACTTTCGGACTGTCTTTGACCTCTCTTTCGGACTCCCCCTTCGGTTTTCGTCTTTTTTGGATTTCGGAGTTTGGCGTTTCTTCGTCTTATGTCCGCGCTCTTTAAGAAGTGCGTGTCCTGCGGCCGCAAGGTTGCCCTCAACGACGGCCATAAGGAGTGTCTCTTCTGTTTGGGCGAGTCCCACAACATCCGGACTTGCCCAATTTGCAGGGATTTTACTCCCCAAACTCTTCGCAACCGCTCCGCGAGACTCAAATCTTATTGTTGGGAACAGTCTCTGCGGGCGATAGACGAGACCTCCACTTCCAAGATGGCCGACAAGAAGACGACCACGCCATCGACGGTATCGGCGGCTGCCGTTCCGTCCACCTCGTCGGTATCGGGCTCGGTACCGGCGAAACGCCGATCTCGGCGTTACCGAGGATCCCGAAGCTGTCGGCGGCTGCCAAGTCAGCGAAAGGATCCTCGACGGCGAGGAAGGCTGAGGCTCCCCTTACGGAGACGCCTGCAAAAAAGCGCCCTGCTCCGGACGGAGGCAAGGGCAAGGAGAAGGAGAAGAAGAAGAAGAAGAAGGAAAAGAAGCGCTCCCCGGCTGGGGACGCTCAACCTCCTACTCCTCCTCCTACTCAGCAGCCTTCCAAAGGGCGAGGCGAGTCCGTCGACCTCTCGGAGGATGAGATCGAGGACGTTCCCCAACAGCGCCCGGACTCGCCTGTGGCAGACCCTCCAACCCTGGTGGAGGAGCGCCACCGCCCTCTTAGCCGTCGCAGGTCGGCCGACCTGCAGCAGAGAGAGCCCTCTGCTTCTCCGGAGCGGCGTTCGACCTCCTTCAGGTCCCGGTCCCGCTCTTCCGAGCGTCCGGTGGCCTCGCCGCCTCCGAGGGAGACAAGAGAGGAACAACCTCGCTCGTCTGCCTCCAGATACACCTCGGCGTCCTACGTGGCCAGGTACGCGAGGGAATCTGAATGGAGAGAGCGCCCGGCCTCCTATCGGTCGCATTCGCCATCGTACCGGGATCGGTACCATCGTGGCCCGAGTCGCTGGGAGACCTTCCGGAGGTCCCGGTCACCTCGTCGACAGCGCGAATCGCGCTCGCCTAGAGGGGACGAGGCTCGGTACCGTCGACGCCAAAGCCGATCTCCGTCAGACCGCCGCTCCTTCAGCCGCTCTCCCTCCCCTCGATATCATAGGGCGAGGGAGCCTTCACCAAGGTATCGGGCGATATCGCCACCTCCTAGGGTCACGGCAACGGCGACGCGCCCTACGGAGTCGGTGGTGACTGAGCGGGCTACGACGACGTCAGCCTGCCAGACTACCCCGGTCACCACCAAGAGGGTGAAGTCAGTGGTCAGCCATCCCAAGCGGGACGCTGCTGCTACCACCGCCCCGGCTGCGGAGAAGCCTAGGAAGGCAACACCTGCGGCGACTACGAAGGAGCCGGAGAGCGAGCGGCGAGAGGACTCACCGAGCTCGGAGTCGTACGACTCGAGTGCGGAGTCTGAGGTGTCTGAGGCGGCCTCCCAGGAGTCTCCTCCGTTGGGATTCGGGGACCCGATCCCAGATTCTGCTCCAGAGGACGTCCACCAGTTCTCTGCGATGCTGCTCCGCATGGCCACTACCCTCGGCCTTAAGATCGCCGATGCGGAGCCGGAGGATGACGATCCAGCCTTCTCCGTTTTCGAGGAGAAGCGACCTTCCACGGCCCCGCTGCCTCTCCTGCCCCGGGTATCCAGACTGGTGAAGGCCGCCTGGGATAGACCGGCCTCGGCTCAGCCGATACCGCAGCGGTTAGAACACCTCTACAGGGTGCAGAAGGATAACGCCGGTTATCTATTTAATCACCCTGCACCGAACTCTGTGGTCGTCGAGTCCGCGCAGACGAAAGGCTCTGGCAGGCAACACACCACCCCGCCGGACAAAGAGGGCAGGAAGTTGGACGCCTACGCAAGGAGGTTCTATTCGGCTGCCTCCTTGCAGATCAGGCTGTCCAACACTCAGGCTTGCCTCGTGGCATACCTGAAGAAAGTGCTCGATCGCCTGCAACCAGCGATGGAAGCGGTACCGGAGGACATCCGCCAAGCCTCCTCCGTGATCTTCAATGAGGCTATCTCCATCGCTCGGCACCAGATGGCCTCCTCCCGGCACGCAGTGGAGATCGCCTCCCGGGTCATGGCGGGATCCGTCGGCCTCCGCCGCCATGCTTGGCTTCGACCGGCCGACATCCAGGAGGACACCAGAAGGAGGATTGAAGATCTCCCCTTCGACGGTGAAGGCCTATTCAATTCGTCCACAGACGAAGCTTTGGACAATCTCGTCAAGGCGAGACTGACCGCAAAAAAGATCGGGCTGCAGCCGGCCACGCAGACCCGCAGGGCCTCCACCTTCCGACCATCCTGGCGACGATCTTCCACCTCGTCGTTCCAGCGTTCGGCCCAGTCTGGACAGTCGAGACCGTCCTCCGGCTCATCGGCCAGACGCACGATTAGGCGGCGCCCGCCTTCGTCGAAGAAGTCCTCCTCCGAGACAAAGTCTCGGTTTTGACGTGCCTGGCAGGACCCACCAATACCCACTCTTCAGCCTACCATCAGCGCTCGGAGACCGACCGACTCTCGCTCGACACCTAGCGGAGTGGCAGTATGTCACTACGGACTCTTGGGTGCTTTCCATCGTCCGTCTTGGCTACGCCATCGAGTTTCTCGATATTCCTCCTCGCGGCGTTTACTACTCCACGCCGTCGAGTCCGGCCCTCCTGGAAGAGATCCAATCCCTCCTCCAGAAAGGGGCGATCGAGCAGCTCCCGCAAGAGGCCAAGACCACCGGCTTCTTCTCCAGGTACTTCACGGTACCGAAAGCCAACGGTACCCTCCGGCCGATCCTAGACCTCAGAGGGGTGAACTACTACATCCGCCCCAAAAGGTTCAAGATGGTCACGATACCGTCGATCCTACCCTTCCTACATCGAGGGGACTGGTTCGCCTCCATCGATCTCCGAGACGCATACTTCCATATCGCCATTCGCCCGCAGCACAGACGGTACCTCCGCTTCGCAGTCGACGACACCTGTTACCAGTACAAGGTGCTGCCGTTCGGACTCTCGACTGCCCCAAGGGTCTTCACCAAGTGCATGGCCCCGGTGGTATCCTACCTGCGGACGAAGGGCGCTTCCGTCTTCCCCTACCTCGACGATTGGCTGTTGGTGGCGTCCTGCAAACAGAGACTTTACCACGACGTCCACATGACGTTGTCACTCCTGACCCGCCTTGGTCTACGAGTGAATCAGAAGAAGTCCCACCTCGAGCCGGCGAGGATCTTGGACTTCATCGGGGCGACGCTCGACTCGACCTCCGCCAGGGCGTACCTACCAGAGTCTCGAGCACAAACCTTGATCCGGGCCGCCGCTCACGCTCGTACGGCCCCGACGTTATCTGCGAGAAGTGTCCAGCAGCTCTTGGGCTACATGGCTGCGACGACCGCTGTGACATATCTCGCCAGGCTGAGAGCAAGACCTCTTCAACACTGGTTCGTCCGCATATTCGACCCCCTGCGAGACGAACAGACACTCCAACTGCAGCTGCCGGGAGACGTCCGCTCATCCCTCCGATGGTGGCAGTCGCGACGCAATCTCATGTCAGGGATGCCTTTCCAACAGCCGACACCGAAGGTGACGGTAACGACCGACGCCTCCCTGTATGGATGGGGTGCCCACTGCGGCGATCTCAGAGTCCGCGACAGATGGACCGACGACGAGACCGCTCTCCATATCAACGCGCTGGAGCTGCTCGCCGTCTGGAAAGCCCTACGGGCGTTCCGCCATGCCGTGGCGGGGCGCACGGTCCTGATTCTGACGGACAACACCACCGCCGTCTGCTACATCAACAGACAAGGTGGGACTCATTCCACGACCCTGCTCGACATCGCGCTCGACCTGTGGGAATGGTGCATTCGCCTGCACACGCATCCCGTGGCGGTTCACCTGGCCGGGCAGGAGAACACCACGGCAGACGCCCTCAGCAGGGACACCTCATCCCATCACGAATGGTCTCTCTCCGGAGAGGCGTTCAGACTGATTCGGGACCGCTGGGGCGAACCATCGATCGACCTCTTCGCGACCAGGGAAAACGCGAAGTGTCGCCGATTCTGTTCCAGAGCGGGCCACGATCGTGCCTCCATCGGGGACGCTTTCCAGTTTCCGTGGACCGGGGAACTCCTCTACGCGTTCCCGCCGTTCCCGCTGCTCGGCCGGACGATATCGAAGATCCTCGCCGACCGAGCCGACGCGATCCTGGTAGCCCCGTACTGGCCGAGGCAACATTGGTTCGCACCCCTGCTACAAGCCGCGCGAGACGACCTGCTCCGGTTGCCACCGACACCGGACCTGCTCTCCCACTCCGGCGGCCGAGTCCTCCATCCGGACCTGCCACGCCTGGCCCTCCATGCCTGGAGGATATCGCACTGACGATCCCGTGCTCGGTACCGTCCTCGTCGCGGCCAGGAAGGAATCCACCCGTCGCAACTATCAATACAAGTGGCGACGCTTCCTGACCTTCGCTAACGAGAGGAGTGAGCCGGTATCGCCCGCGGGGCTCTCGACCGTCCTGCACTTCCTCCTGCACCTCCGGCAACAGGGCCTGGCGTTTCCATCCCTGAAGGTGTATCTCTCCGCGATCGTGGCATACCAACCGCCACGATCTGCTGCCTCGGCCTTCTTCAGGAACGATACCGTTAAGCGGTTCCTGAAAGGACTTCATCATCTCTACCCGCCGGTATCGCCGCCGCTACCGCCGTGGTCCCTCTCGCTGGTGCTCTCGCAGCTGACGAAGCCGCCCTTCGAGCCAATGGCGACCTCGGATGACAGGCTCCTGACAATGAAAACTGCCTTCCTGGTAGCGGTGACCTCAGCGAGGCGAGCGGGTGAGATCACAGCTCTTCGTTCCGATGAGCCCTTCACGGTCTTCCACAGGGACAAGGTGGTCCTGAGACCTGACATCTCGTTCCTGCCAAAGGTGGTGTCCAGTTTCCATCTCAACCAGGACATCATCCTGCCTGCCTTCTTCCCGAACCCGACGACACCGTTGGAGCGGTCCCTCCACTCCCTGGACGTGCGTCGGGCATTGGCTTTCTACAAGGACAGGACTGCTTCCTTCCGACAGACGCCGCATCTCTTTGTTTGCTATGGGCGACGTCGGAGGGGCCTAAAAGTGTCCACCCAGCGCTTCTCCAAGTGGGTGGTGAGGACTATTGAACTGGCGTATGAGCTCGCGAGGAAGCCTCCGCCAGTCCTGCTTCGAGCCCACTCCACCAGAGCTGTGGCTACTTCTGCGGCCCTCCTGCGAGGAGTTGACCTGCATGAACTCTGCCGTGTGGCGACCTGGTCCCAACCATCGACCTTCGTGCGCCACTACAGGCTCGACTGCCGGTCGCGCAGAGATGCCCGGTTTGGACGTGAGGTGTTGGCTTCCGTGCTGTAGGACCTGACCCGCCGTCCGACCGGTAAGCTACACAGTCTCCTAGTGTATGAAGGCACAGAGACCACGAAGAAAAAGAACAGGTTGCTTACCTGTAACTGTGGTTCTTCGAGTGGTCATCTGTGCCATCATACACACCCGCCCTTCCTCCCCTCTTTCTCAGGTCCCTGTAGGTTCTACGGCGGACGACAGAACTGAGGAGAGACCGTTGCTCGGCGGGAGGAGCATGCGCAGTACCGGCGTGGGGGAGGAGTTCCCGCCAAGCGAACAAGCTCTAGAAGTTTCCGAACGCTACCGCGCAGGCGCTAAAGCTCCTAGTGTATGATGGCACAGATGACCACTCGAAGAACCACAGTTACAGGTAAGCAACCTGTTCATACGTTTTATCATCATTGCAAACATAGAAACATGTTGCCAAAAGTGCTGCATTGTAGCCAGTGCTTTTTGTTTAAAATAGTAAATAAAAATAAGAAGTAAATATAACAGCATTGTGAAGTTAAGTGTGTTAATAGTCCTATCCTGGTACTGACAGTTTCTGTAAGAGCAGTTTCTGTAAAAGTATTATTTATAATTATGGTAAAATGCTGTATAACTCAGAAATGTTGACTTGGTCTCTAAATTATCTCAGTGATTTCAGAATTAATACTTAAAGCATTAATGTGATAGAATTCAGACTGTCTTTCAGACTGTCTGAAAGACTGTACCGCACTGCACAAACCTGCCAGAATCTTAAGATCCACAGGAGAGTGCATTTTCTCAGTTTGGCCACTGGCACAGGCTCGCTTGGTGAGGACACAGGAGAGAAACTTCTCAGTGGATGGTCCATCCCTCCCTCCCATGGGAGGATAAGTTGGCACCTGCCCTGTGAGCTTTTTGCTCTTCTTTCACTGGCAGGCAAAGACCATTTTGTTTAAACAGGTTTTTAATCTGTAATCAGAGAGGGCTTTATTGGGCTGTGCACTTTATTTTTCAACTTTTGTATTTTTTTTAATTAATGCTATTTTAAATGTGATGATTTTAATTCTTGAGTTTTAATGGATTTTGTGAGTCTCTTTGCATCCCACACTGGGAGAAAGGTGGCATATAAATGAGATGATGGATGGACAGACGGACAGACAGACAGACAGACAGTAGTTGGAGCATTATAAGGTTTGATACATTACCACCATGGTATCAAAAACTCTTAACGGAATTAAATTGGGATCACTTATGCATTGTTTTTCACCCTTATAGCTGAAGGTTTATAATTTGGTTTCTGGGTGCATATTAAAACACTTCTGTCAGAACACCAGACATTTGGAGTCATTTGATTTTCGTACCTGTGTTGTAATGTGCCGTGGTTTTTGTGGTAATGTAAATCCCTGGTAGCTATTCATCAGGCTGCTGTCATGGAATATTCTAACTACATAAGAAATTGCCAGGAATACAGTGATTGCGTGCAGTCTAGTTTTTGTCAAGTAGCAAACAGTTGATTTTAATTGTAGCCAAATTGTCATATAGGCCAGGTCTTTGGGACAAGAAGGTCTCTGTAGACCTCTGGAGCAGAGACTGGCAATTTGTAACCTGCCCTGATGTTGTTAGACTGTGAATTTCCTCAGCCCTAGCTAGCAGAACCAGTGGTCCAAAGCAGCAGTCAGGAGGGCCACAAGTTGCCAATAGTCCTCAACTAGAGAAGCAAAGGAATGGAAAATTAATTAAGAATAGATCCAAATAAATATCTGGGAGCCTAGACCAGAGATGAGGAAAGTTACTTTTTTTTGCATTGCAATTTCTAGATTTCCTAAGGATTTCAAGAAATTTCCCCCCTAAAAAAGTCCTTTCAGAGGCAATGCCTTCAAGTAGGGTGAGTGAAGTGACAGAAGCAACAGATTGAAGAAAGAGTGGAAGGGAATGAGGTAGGGCAGAGAAATGGTCATTCTTCCCCTGCCCCCGCCGCCCCTGCATTTATTAACAAATCCAGTGAAATTCCATTAAAAATGTTAAATGCTCTGATAATATCAATGCATAAGTAGAGTTTCAGAGAGGAACCAAATCACAGTTGCCTATAATTTCTCACCTGTTCTAGGTGGGTTTATGCCAGGCTTTTGTGAAATAAATTACAAGCTTGGGTTAACTATAAAATTATCATAAAATATAGGAAAAAGGCAAATTGAGTTTAAATTGGGTGTTCCTTTTCAGGCCTGTTTTTGATTTTGTTTCACAGGGAAGAAAATACATAGACACACACACGCGCACACACATCAAAGAAAGTAGTAATTATTGATTAAAAACAGGCCTTTTCCTTATTCCCTTTAAGTCATTATAGAACAAATTACCGTGGACAATTATGAATAAGAGATTCTTGGTTTTGATTTAGGCTTTCCTGCAAAACATGCCAGCTCAAATACATTGTAGTTTTTTAGCCTCTTATGGGAGTTGGCGTGTGGAATCATCACTCAGACTGTTCTAAGTAAAGAGAAAGTTTTAATAGAGTTAACTACATATTTAGGAAGAAAACAGATAGGGTGTGCTATCACTGGCTACATAATTCAGAGAGAGAGAGAAGGAAGAAGTGTGTGTAAGGATGTGAAGTCAGGCAAGGATGTGTCAATGCTCCACAATTTTGACTTTATTTGAATTTGGTTTTAATATTGTTATGCAATATGTGTTCTTAACTGCTACTAGTAGAAACTGCACTCCTTGTATATGTTATTGTTACAAGCAATAACAAAATGAGATATAAAAAATTGTTCAATGTATACCTGGCTTTTATTCCTTTATACATGGCTTTAAAACACTTTCATCATCTTGCTTAAATTAAATGCTAGCAGTCTTTCTATCTTTTTGTACATAGATTACAGTATCCTAATTTAATAAACATGGTTTGGACACAGACGATAGCTTACTGGATTTTGGGTAATTGCAGGAATGAACTTTTAATTATTAACAGTAGTTAAAGGTCATGACATTTTCAGAAAGGAAGGTTAAGTATTCCTGGATTGGATAGACACAGATTAGAATAAGTTGATTCTTATAAGTACCTTGAGATTTGGTTTCACTACTGACTGGAAAGTGCAAGATAAACTTACAAAGGCCAAAGGAGAGCAACATCTAAGAAAAAAACAGTGTGGGTTTCCTTCCTCATACAAGGGAGTTAAATATATTTAATTCAAAATTGTTATCAGATTTGTCCCTCTGCCATCATTTCAAATCTTACACGTTGAAAAATGTTTAGACTTCATCTTGGTGAAAAAAAGGCAATGGAAAAACAAAATGTTGTTGGGATTCCCTCTCTTATTTGCTGTTTTTTGTGAGGGTTTGGGGCACAGAACCCTAACACAAGTTAAAAAACTGTGAATAACATCCTCCTCCATGCATGGTTTCCCTTCCATTCCTTTGCCCAGGTGCATGTGCTTTCCTTCCATGCTCCTGGGCAAAAGGCAAGCAAATGGGAGGGGGCAGCCTCGTGCATCAAGAAGGCATGAATGTGCCTCCATTCTCACCCTCCCATTCTCTTGCTTTTTTCCTGGGTGCTCTGCCTTCCTTCTCTGCACCTGGGAAAACAGCAAGGGAATGGGAGGGGGGAAAGGAGACAAAGCAAGCGGATGTCCTGTGAATAATCAGATTCAAGAAGGTGAAGCCCATAAATGTGGAGGGAGAACTGTTCATGTGAATAAAGGGCATGAACTTGCAAGTGTTACACCAATCAGCCTAACATGCAAAAGGAGTTTTATGGCACCTTTAAGACTAACCACTTTATTTCAGCATAAGCTTTCATGGACTACACCCCCCTTCTTCAGAAAGCACCCTTAATGTTGTTTGTACTTCCAAAAACTGTGATAGCTTTTCTTTTCTTTTTTTTATGAGAGCCACTGTGGTGCAGTAGTTTGAACATTGGAGTATGACCCTGGAGATAAGGGTTCAGGTCCCCACTAGGCCATGGAAATCCACTGAGTCACCTTGGGTGCATCACACTCTCCCACCTCCAGAAAACCCTGTGCTATGTTCACCTTAGGGCTTCCATAAATTGGAAATTACTTAAAGGAACACAGTAACACATGGCACAGTAATTTGAAATAATAAAGTGTTTGCAAAAAAAACTAACTATGCAGATATTATCAAGATCCTGCTAGTTAGCTGGCGTATGTATCACTACATATGCACTATGAAATGGTATATTCTTAAGTTTCTATTTGTTTTAAAGGTCAGAACTGGAAAGAGGAAGTAGAGATATGTCACACCTGATAACTATAAACATCTCCAGTGGCAAGCATGTAAATCTCAAACTGTAACTATAATACATCCGTTTATCTGTTTTATTTACAGCCTATCTCATTCCCTGTATGGGATTAAAACTTGCTTACAAAATACATTAAAACAAAATAAAACCAAGAAGCAATCTTTTTTTTTTCAGTTTAAAACATTTAAATAAACTCTTCTTTTTAAAAGCATTTTAGATGTAACAATGAGACTAGATAAATAATAGGATCTGTCACTAAAAAAGTCCTTCTGCAACAGCCAGTTGTTTGGTCAGCAGCCAGACCAAAGTTGGTGAGAGCATCTAATTCAAATAAAAATACGATGTCTAACAACAGATACTTTTTTTTCTGTTGTTGGTAATTAGGTTTTCCAAGCTCTGCATAGAATGGGGAGAGAACGGGCTTTTACCAGCTCTCATTTTAACATCAGTGTGGACAATGCTTTTAAAAACATACATGGGAATTGTAGTCCAACAAGAAAAAGTTTTCCAAGCTCTGCTTTGAGGAGAAAAAGATGAATATATGTAAGCTCGTTTATAAAAAGATTTTCCAAGTGATAATTCTGGTGTTATAGTACAACCAAATAAACCTTTAAAGCAAAAGGGAATGTTTTCAGACTCTGCTTTTAACACATTTTCCCCATTAACCAGTGCCCCTCATCAGCCACTCTTCTTTTTTTCCTTCCGAAAATAATCCTAGTCCTTATAATGCCACTTTTGTTGTGTGCCTTCAAGTCATTTCTGACTTACGGTGATCATAAAGCAAACCTGTCATGCAGTTTTCTTGGCAAGGTTTGTTCATAGGATTTTTTCCCCATTTCCTTCACAGAATCACAGAATAATAGGAGTTGGAAGAGACCACTGGAACCATCCAGTCCAACCCCTTACCATACAGGAACACACATCAAAGCACTCCCAACAGATGGCCATCCTGACAATGTTTAAAAACCTCCAAAGAAGGAGACTCCACTACACTCCGAGGCAGCATATTCCACTGCCAAACAGCTCTCTGAGCATCAGAAAGTTCTTCCTGAGGTTTAGGTGGAATATTTTTTCCTGTAGTTTGAGTCCACTGCTCCTTGTCCTATCTCCAGAGCAATGGAAAACATGCCTGATCTCTCTTCGATATGGCAGCCTTTCAAATATTTAAACATTGCTATCATATCCCCTCTTAACTTTCTCTTCTACAAACTAAACATACCCAGATCCCTAAGCCATTCTTCATGGGACATGGCTTCCAGACCCTTCACCATTTTGGTTGCCCTCCCTGGGCACATTTTCAGCTTGTCCATATCCTTCTTGAAATGAGGTGCCCAGAACTGGACACAGTATTCCAGATGAAGTCTCACCAAAGCAGAATACAGTGATACTATTACTTTTCTCAGTCTAGACACCATACTCCTATTAATGAAACCAAGAATTGCATTGGCTTTCTTGACTGGCACATCACACTGCTGACTCATGTTCAGTTCGTGGTCTACTAAGACTCCTAGATACTTTTCACATGTACTGTTGTCCAGTCAGTTGTCTGCCATCCTATATTTGTGCGTTTCATGTTTTCTGCCTAGGTGTAGGACCTTACATTTGCCTCTGTTTAAATTCATTTGGTTAGCCTTGGCCCAGCTCTCCAATCTGTGAAGGTCATTTTGAATTTTGATCCTATCCTCTGGGGTATTAGCAACCCCTCCCAATTTGGTGTCATCTGCAGATTTGATCAGCATGTTCTATATTCCTTCATCCAAGTCATTGATGAAACTGTTCAATAGCACTGGGCCCAGGACAGAACCCTATGGCACCCCACTATTCTCCAGGATGAAAAGCAGCCATTGGTGAGCACCCTTTGTGTTCAGTTGGTCAACAGATTACAAATCCACCCAACAGTAGCACTGTCTAGCCCACATTTTACTAGTTTCCTTGCAAGAGAAGGAGCAAAAGGAGAAGGCAAGAAATAGAAGAGAAAAAGTAGAGAAAGATGGGAAGGAGAAGGCGTTTAGCCAGGATTGAGAGGGGAAGAAAAAAGAGAAAGAGTGGGAAATAACGGAGAAGATTGTGTAGTCAGGTGTCATGAGGGAGATAATAGGACAAAAAGGATAAGGAACAGAGAGAAAGGAAGAAGATATTTAGCCAGAAGTTTTTTAGTTTCTTTGTTCATTTGTGCGGGGTTTTTTTGGGGGGGGGAGAGAAAAAAAGATCATGCAAAAAAGAGAGAAAGAAATTAAGTCATTAATTGAAAGAGGGAGTCTGTCATGCTCCAATTCAACCTACAGAAGTAGGGGCCAGAAACATTCCTTTGTATGTGCAAGATTCTTCCCTTTTGCCCCAATAAATGGAGAAGAGGGGGCCTTGAGTTCCTGGAACCTTAGCTGCCAGTCATTATGGATTCTATACATAGAACTGAGGTAGGGTGTAGCTACTTCTCTTTAGGCAAAATAGTTTGGGCCTACCCTAATGTAGGATGATCATCAAGATAATTTCAAACTGTTTGGAGATATCACATACGCCTCAAGTTCCAATAAGAGTTCCTTACAGTGCCTGTGCAACTGTGTTCCACATTCTATGTGCAGACCATTGGTAAGTGGTTGGTCACTGCCTGTAATCAAGAATGTTCCAGCGTATTTTGACCAGTCCCATTGCTGAGTCTTGGAATTTACAGTAGTTTATTTTTAAGAAGGTGTGCAGGCCCATCAGACTCTGGGCCAGATTAAGCACTGCTTTCAAGACATTTAATTTATACTAGTATTTGACTGTCCCACTTTTTTGGAAAAAAATGTTGCTAGAAGTATTAGTAAGACACAGTGTAGTATAGTAGTTTGAGCATTGGTCTATGATTCTGGAGACCAGGATTTGAATACCCACTCTGCAGTAGAAACCCACTGGGTGGGTGACCTTTGGCAAGGCGTACAGTCTCAACCTTGGAGGAGGGCAATGAGAAACCTCTTCAGAATACACCTTGCCAAGATAAACAAACAAACAAACAACCCAGCCATACTATAGATTTGCCATCAGTTGGAATTGGCTTGAAGACATGTAACAACAGCAGAGTACAGTTCTCCCTCCACATTCACAGGTTTAATGTTTGTGAATTTTATTATTCATGAGTGTGTGTGTGTCTTCTGCCTCCTCCCATTCCCATGCATTTTGCCCTGGTGCAGAGAACTCATGCCAAGGCAAAACAGAAAGGAATGGCAGAGAGTTCTCAGCACTAGGGCAAAAATGCATAGGAATGGCAGGTAGAGATCTGGCAGGGGAAAGGAAGGCTAGTGTGAGCCTTCCCCCACCCCCATTGCTTTCCTTTTGCATGTGAACCGGAAGGGGGGAGCCCCAGAAGGAATGGGAGGGGGAACAGGGGGGAGTTATTTGTGGTTTTCCACTTTTGCGAGGATTCTGCACCCTGAACCTTGTGAAAGTGGAGGGACAACTTTACTTGCAGAAGTAGTATAGTGTAATAAAGAACTCTGTTCAAGTTGTACCCTGACAACTCTTATAACTGTTCTTATCAAGTCCGAGTAATTTTTATACAAAAGAAGTATTCTGCTTTGAAACACAACATATTCTTGCATGAATCTGGAGGTTTATATTAACTTTTCTAACTATAGTTACCAGAGTCCTCTCTTTGAAGCTGTCAGTCTTGCAGCATCCTAGTGACTGTACACATCCAGAAACAGCTTTAATGATAAGTGGCATGTTTGCTGACACTTCGTAAGTGCAGCTTTCCTGACAAAATAGTGACATATCTTCAAAAGTGTAATTACTCTAATAAAAAGTAGGTCACCCAATTGCTGACTGGCATGTCTTGGCAATCTCTGTGCAGTTGGAGTTCAGCTTTGTGGCTTCTTCCCTGCATATAACTAGAAACTAAAAAAAATGTGCATATTTCCCACTCAGCTGCTGAGGGAACCAAGTGTTGAACCAAAGGAACAAAAGCACTGCCAATTCAGCTAGTCAGAATGAAAGGAGCACATTTTGTATTGTGTTCAGTCAAGAGCCACAGAAAAGAAAGCAAAAGCTGTCACAGCACAGCCACCTTTAAAACTCAATGGAAAGAACCAACTAACCTCAGTTTGCACCTCTACATACTTACATTACAATGAGTGCCAATGAGGAGACTGGGATGTGCTTCCAGATAATGTCTCTAAAACAAAAAAACCTACAACATACAAGCAGAGTCTGCTCTTGTGTACCTTTTGGTTTTGTTTAATGTCCAATTAGCCCTGCTTATTCATCCTTCTCTACAGCCTAGCATACCGAAATGCAGCAAACTGCTTTTTTACTTTTGCAATTCACCATTTGGCTGAGGAAGAAGAAATGGTAAATATTTTATACAATTTTTTTTTGTTCATGACTAGCATGTTTATTTTGATCTATTCTGTTCTGAAATTAATGGGTGTTCCTAAGATGACAAGAGATGTTAGCAGAGCAAGTTCTTTTTGTATGTCCAACAGTATCCAAGAGAGTGTAGCAGTACTGTATAAAGAACTGGAAGAAATGGTAGATACCTCTCAGGATAGGCAGACTACCACTTGTTAGAGTAGAAGAGAAAGAAACAAATCAATTGTATTTGTTTTCATGAAATTAAAGATATCAGAAATGCCACCTTCCCCAATCTGGTGCTCTCCAAATGTGTTGAACTACAGTTCCATGATTCCTGGACAACATAATGGAAACTATGATGGGAGCTGTAGTCAAACATACCTTCAGAACACCAGCTTGGAAAAGGCTGTGAAGCAATAGGGACTATAAGATTAACAGCTCCAGGGCTATATATGGCACACCAGATGTGTGTTTCAGCACTGGAAATGCTTGATAAAATATTGGAGTTTCTGAGAGTACACGCTTATTTAGAAGGTTTCACTGTTCCACATGGGTTGTTCACTCTGCACATAAGGTTGTTGCCACTATGGATATCAAAAACCACATGTGCCAGAGTTCATTGCTGTAAAACATGTCCATTGTATGTACAACAAGTGAGACCAAACCCCTGTTGTTTGCAGAATAGTGAGTGAAGGCCTGCAATCTATTGAAAAGTTGAATTTCAAATCCTCCAAGCATCCTGGTATGGCAAAGATAGTCCCAGTGACTCTTCTGTCATCCTACTTTCCAGCTGCTTTTAAAATGTCCCAGTTTCTCTTTCCTCCCCTCATTTTTCCCCTTTGTTCTCAGCTTACTTTGGTTGCTGCAAACTGAGTTCAAAGTGAAAAAGTAGATAGCATTCAATTAACTCAGCAGGTGGGAGAGGAGAAGAGAAGGTGGAATCTTGCCTTTCCCAGTAGATTCAAGAAAAAGTGAACTGCTACAGTGTCTCCTGATTTGTTTGCATTTCTTCATTAATAACTTTTGTCATCTTGACCACATTCTGATGTAGCTTGGCCACATGTGTCCTGATTTTCATCTGTGAAATGTGGGGGGTTTGGAATTCCTCCTCCTTCGGCCACCCAGGATGGAAAATTCATTGCTTCAGGGGTGATAGGAAAGGGGCAGTTAAGGTGTCTGGATGGATCAATGGCTGCAAAAACACGGGGGCAGGGGAAACAAAAAGAAAGTGCCTATTTGGGAGCAAGAATATATGCATGTGACCTGTTTTTATCTCCATTTTTGCAGCATTCTGTTGCTGAGGGTATTCTGGTTTACATTTTACTGAAATATTCCTAGGTCTGTCTCCATCCAGCTACAGAACTTTCTCCCTGCTCTTCTTCTCTCCTGTGATAGATTTGCATAGCTGATGGTCCCAATAAGTACAACTGTGTGCACATGTGCATGCATGCATGTGAATGCTAGAATTCTTAATATCAGGTCTTTTTGTGATGAATGCATCTTCTTTCAGAAGTTACGTTTCATGACAACGGCATGCTTTATAACAATTAGCTGTACGCTTTATCACAATTACTTGAAAAGGGCCATATTGCCCACCTCCTTTAAGATTATTATTTATAGTTGAGATGGGGTGTTTTAGCACAGAAGAGACATTGAAATTCAAGTTTTGTTTTACAGTGGCATGTTTATCAACGTGCTCAAGTGTACATCAGCATTGTTAAATTGTTGCATAATCACAAAAGGGAATTTTGATGCAATCATGTACACATGTACACATTCACATTGATTTTTGCAGTATTTTATTCATGCACACATGCACATTGGTAACGAAAGGGAAAGAGAAACATTGAAGGAAAGGCTGTGGCAAACTGTGCATATGCACTGTTCAAAAATTTACATTAAAAAAGCCACTACTACATTCCAAGTGTATCATTTCCATTTCAAAAACAAGACAGGCTAACTTGGGTCTCTAAAATGCAGATGCAAATGATGATAGGATAGGAGAATTTTAGGAGCTCTATTTCTGGTATATTTTCAGAGTTTTAGTTCAAATTAAGTTATTGAAGTAATACTTACTTGCAGGTCCTGTACAGTGATCCTGGAAGCCAGTTTTTAATTTCAAATATGCGAAACGAGCAATATCTTCTGCTGCAGCTTTAAGGCTGCTCAGTTTAGGGGATAACATTTTCACCACAAGAATATTTAAAAAAAAATACACAGGTTCAATAATATTTGGGCTAACACATATTGTGGATTTCACATCCCAGAAGTCTTAGCCAGCAAGGCATTATGGAAATTTTAGCTGAAAAATTCACTACCTGAGTTTATGGAAGTACAGTCCTCCCTCCACATTTGCAGGTTTGGCCTTCATTAATTTGATTAGTCACGAGTGTGTGTGTGTGTGTGCACGCGCCTCCTTCCCTCCCATTCCCCTCCTCCTGTTCCCCTCCTCCCCTTCCAATGCATTTTCCCCCAGCGTGGAAAACTCGTGCTGAGGCAAAATGGAAGGAAGTAGGGGTGGAAGCCTCACATGAGCCTCCCATTCCCCCTCCCGGGCTCCCCTGCCCATTCCTGTGCATTTTGCCGTAGCATGGAGAATTTGTGTGAGGCTTCTGCCACTCCCTTCCCTTCCATTTTGCATAGGAAGGGAGGACCTCCAGAGGGGGAAAGGAAAATTCACACAAGGCTTCCCTCATTCCCCTTCCCTCCCCATTTTGCATAGGAAAGGGAAGGAGGGAGCTCTGGAAGGGAATGAGGGGGGAGCAGGGGGGTTATTTGCAGTTTTCCCACTTTCGTGAGGGTTCTGCACCCCAAACCTTCACAAAAGTGGAGGGGCTACTGTACTGTAAATCAGTGTGGAAACTTATTTATGTCCCAATGCCTTGAGTAGCAAGCTCAGGAATAGGAGTGGTGCATTTGTTGTGTGTGTGGTGGTGGACAGTCTATTCTCCTCACATTACTTTGGTGAAGATTGTTATGAACCAAACTCACTGCCTTGCATTTTGAGTTCAAAACATAGCAATGCCTCATTTTTTAAATTCAGAGCTGTATCCACAGACATCTGGTATGGGGGCTGCAATGTGCACTTCCCACTGTCCCCCCAGAAGAACCCCAAAGGCCTGGGAAACCCCATGGATCTTATTTTCATGATGCTTTTACGGATGCAGTGAGAAGAAGAAAAGAAGGAAGTTCTTTGACCTGAAGTAGTATCATACTGGTTTTAGGCCTTTATATGTAGCACTGGAGCAGAGTGTCACACATCACTGCAGCTGCTCTAGCCACTTTCAGCTCCAGTGAGGTCTACAGTGGGGCAATGAGATAGTTCCTTGCCTAGCAGCATAGCAATACCTCAGGTGAAGCTGCAAAGGAGAGGAGAGCAGGGTTAGATAAAAGACTCAGAGGCAGCAGGACAGAGGAGGAAACTCAGAGGAGGCAAGTGGAGAGTTGCAGGAGCCTCAGTTCCAGACCCTGAAGCATCTTTCAGTGTAGCCAAAACTGCAGACAGTGATTGGAAAGGACTGGAAGACCAGGGAAGCGACTAGCCAAGCCAAAGTCAAGAGAAGCTCTCCAGATGCTCTACATATACCAGAGGCAAGACCAAGCAGGAGGTAGGCCAGAAGTTTGACAGAGGAAAGGATGAGCAATCGGAACCCCAAAAGGGAAAATTTGCTGACTGCCCTTGAAAGCAGAACAACTATACTGGGGCAATGGCTTACTTTTGCCAGGTCTGAAACCAGTATTGTACCAGTACCTACCCTCTCCCAGCACACTTCTCAGGAGCAATCCCCCAGGGCCCACCCTGTTCTGTTTGACCCACCTGCAAGAATTGTACCTGTTCCCTTACTTACCTGAAGGGGTAGACCCTTGATCCTGAACTTCCTTATGAGTCAGAGTGGTCTTATTCAGGGGATGAGTTACTCAAATTAGGGAATGAAGCCAGAGGAGACTTACCAGTAGCAGAATGGGATCCTGTTAAATAGAGGCCAGACCCTGGAACAAGTTACTGGCCAGAACAGCATAATCCGGAGTCATCTCACTGTATCCAGGGGCCAGATAGTGAAAGCCCCATGTCCAGTTCCCCAGACAGTAATCCTCACCTGAGGATAATACCCAACTGAGTTTACTGGCTGTTTATGTGGATCTTTCATCTGAGATGTGACTCTAACTCCATGACAGAAGTATGAGGTGACCCTATAGGCCAAACCTCCATAGCATGTCTAGTGCCTGTAAAGCCTAACAAAATATGTTGACAAGAATGCTGTGGTCTAATTTTGTCATGTCAAGAGACAGTATGCATCTCCTTGGGTAAGGTGTTAACACAATAACAGCCACATGTAGGATTTCTTACCGGTACAGTTTTGCAAACATTCCAACAATTATATTAAAATCCCTTTCAGACAAGAGTGGGAATCCTGTGACTTTCCAGATGCTGACCTCCAGTGCCCACCATACCTTATCATTATTTGTTGTGGCTAGTATTGCTGGGGGTTGTAGTAACATTTCCTACCCTCCAATATTTCACAGATAAAATCTGGAACACATGGACAAGCAACATCAGAATGTGGTCAAGATAGCAAAAGTTATTAATGAGGAAGAACCAGGAGAGGCTGCTGTGGTTTCCTTTTGCCTGAGCCTTTTGGGAAGGGCAAGATTCCACATTCCCTTCTCCTCTCCTTTCTGCTGAGTTAAGTGAATGGAACTACTTTTGGGTTTGAATTCAGCTCACAGCAATTGAAGTGAGTTGAAGACAAAGAGGGAAAAGAGAGGAGGAGAAAGAAACTGGAACATATTAAAAACAGCTACAAAAGTGGGACAACAGAAGATTACCATAATTAGGACTGTCCCTCCAAAGTCAGGACAGTTGAAGGATATGGCATTTGGAGGATCACGTCATTCCTCCCTGCTTTGAGAAAACAAACCTTTATATAGCTACTTAGAAATTAGTTGATGAGTGACATTCAGCTCCCCCTCCCCATATATCTTAGAGGGCAAGAATGGTTATAATAAGATGGAGATAAGCTAGTATTGTATGTGACTTCTTAGTTTTTGTATTGGCACTTTTTTATTTTAGTGATTGCTGAATGGCTGCCTGTAAAGAAATGCATCATGAACTAAGATTTAAATGTATTCCTTTTAAAACAGCTGTGGCTTGTTATACATCATATGAAACTGAAATATAGGAGCTAAGTCTACAAAACTCTTGCTCTGCAAGTCTCCTTGAAATGAATGCAGATTTTACAGATGCAGCACCATGATGAATTGGTCTTTAGACTGTGAGCCAGAGAGATGCACATAAAATGCCAACTTAGCAGTTCTAACTAGGCCTGCACCAGTGCCATTTTAAATGTCAAGAAAATGTGGTTCTTGAAAGCAACACAATAAATGCAGTTGTGGTGATTTATGGAAAAACTGCCAATGCCAAAGAACAACATGACTATGATTAGATTCTGCTAAGTCAGTAAAGCAATTAAAAGCATTTGAATGCATATAAGATTTATTTCTCCCGTATATAAATATTAATATACATTATAGTTGTGCAGTGATGCCCTGATTCGCTTCAGAGTCTGAGTCTGCAATCTGGATCTAGGCCTGATTCAGTCCAGATTGATGCAGAAGCAATCTGGTCCAGAAATCAAACTGAGATTTAGGAATGTGGATTGCCAGGCCTGTTTCTGGGAAACAAAATGCAAATATAATTTTCTTCTCCCTGCTCCCCCACACATCTGCATAAAATTTATGGATACTGTGGACCCTAACTAGGAGGTTAACCCAGCAAAATTTCATAAATGTGATTTCAAGGTGATTGTTTTGTTTTGCTTATTGTTGTTTTGTTTTTGTGCTATACATCTGTAAAGGCTGCTGTTTTTCAAAATGCATTTTTGTAATCTCTTGGCAATTCATGCTGCTTTTGTCCCTCTACTGCTGGGGCACCTTTGTATGGCACCCCAGTATTGACCTCCAAGTAGGGAGGAGAATTAAGGTAATCGACCACCACTGAGAGCAGGCAGCCATATTAGACAGAGGTAGAGAGGCAGAAGGGAGAATATTCATTTTAAGATGCTTTTCACTTCTGGAGGCAGAATGGCAAGCACAGAGAATCAGTCAGCTATTCTGTTGGTGTTTAACTGATGATCAGATACAATTTTAAAAAAATTATTTTTATTAAAATATTTATATCCCACCCTGTATCTAGAGATCTCAGAGTGGCATATAATAAAAACTAGTGTAACAAACTTAAAACGGTGTGCATAAACATCATATTTGAAGGCTAAAATCATATTAAATAATTCAACAAGTTAAAAATACATATTAAAGCTGTTAAAATAGTTTAAAAATTATTTCAGACGACGTACGTTTGAGGGTTTGTGTAACACCAGTTAGGCCTCAAAAAGTTTAGCGAAAGAACCACGTTTTCCACTTGGCACCCAAATGAAACAATGTTGATGCCAAGGAATGACCAAGAGGAAGGTGTTCCATAACTAGGGTCCTCAGGAAAAATGTGGAGGTATGTCTCCGAGTGCTCAGCAAATAGTTTTTGATTATTTTATTTTTAATTTTGAAACAAGCTAAAAACAAGCTGGAGCTGAAAATCTCATTCCATTTGTTGGAGTTGGAGAAATTTCTGCTGATAGATAACATATTGGCTCTGAAGAAGCCTATCAAAATACACATGTAGGTTGAAATGTGATATGTGTGTTACACACACACACACAAATCCACTGAGCACATGGAGTTGTCTCTCTCCTTATTTCTTCAGTGTTTGACTCTTCCTTAACTGAGGTTACACAACAAGAGATGGCCCTCTCCCATGTTCTCCTACAGCATATTGGCCCAGTTGACAGGACACAGAGGAGACCTTAAAGCCTAGGCAAGTATATATGTAGACTGGCACTCCTTAAGGTATTCATGTCCCAGACTGTATAGAGATTTAAATGTCATTACTAACATCTTAAATTGAGACCAGAAGGTTATTGGCAGCCGAACAGTTCCTTTAAAACAGGTGTTATGTCTTTTTTTGTATGATATTCTGTTCAGTAGTCTAGCTGCGTCATATTGTCCTAGCTGGACTTCTGAAGTTTTCAAGGGCACTTCCGTGTAAATCTACATTGCAGTGGCTTATTCAGGAGGTCAGCAGTCCATGGACTACTGTGGCTAAGTAACCCCTGTCCAGAATAGACATAGACATAGCTGGCAGATCAGTTAAAACTGGCCCTAAGCACTCAAAGCCCAGAGTCCAGATGTGGGATTGTTCTGTGCAAAATTGCAAATGGTTTTTCTGCACAAAAAAAGAGGTGTTGCAATTGAACCATGTTTCCTATGCAGAAAATACATCTGCATAAAACTTAAACTTTTTGTGCAAGAACCCCATATGCATTTTTGCACCACATATCCCCAGGAGTACTTTGGCAGGCTTCATTCAGGGAGAATAGTGTACAAAAATTCTTTTCCCTTCCCACAGTGGAGAGGAAGTTATGAAGATCATTTCTCCTTGCATGCGAGGTTGAAATAGCTGAGGAATTTCAGGCCTAGGATATAGAAGCATAAAAGTTTTAGATTTCCTGAAATTCCACCCTGTTTCAGATTCAAGATCTTGGCCAAAGCATTCAGATGCAAGGAGGCATACTACCTGAAATGCACAAGTCGGTTCTGGCATGAATCTTCTTTCTTTGCACATTCTTATTCTGCATATAATGTACAAAATCTCAGTTATATTTCTTGCAACAAATACTGGGAGATGTAAAATCAATGCAGAATGAACCCTGACTTCTTTACTGTTATTTCTGGTAGCATTTGTGTAATTCACCCTAATTTAAATGTACAAATCCAGATGGAGATGTAGTAATGAATAAAGTATAAAGACTTTTCAGTGATTCATAACTATCTAATAATATTTTCTTCTGTGATATTTATTTATGTTTAAATTTTATATTACCCTTTTGTGCCAAAAAGAAAGCATTCAACCTACCAAACATTAATGGAATTCATATAAAACAAGTATATTAAAGCAAGAAAAAAAGATTTTAAAATTTTAAAAACATTTTAAAAACATCAATAATAAAATAGTACTGTAGTAGTAGCAGTAGTAGTAGTAATAATAATAATAATAATAGTACTCAGCCCATTAAAAACCCTTCAGCAGTTACCGGCTTAAATACCAAAGGTTTGTCCAGATTAATATGGTCTTTACCTGGTTCTGCTTAGAAAAGGACAACAGAGAGGAGGCAATCTGACCATGGCAAGGAACTCTGGAGTCTAGGGATAGGTTTGTCAGTATCTTTCACTCTGTTTCCAGCTGTTTCTTTCTATCTGTTTTCTGTCAGGTTGCAAGACTTTGTGCTTTCCTCCAGCACTGAAATTCACAAAATTTGCTGCTGCGTTTTCCTAATTTGCACACGTATTTGGACATTAGAGTCTTCCCTCAAGATTTGTGGCTTTGACTTTTGTGAATTTGACTGTGTGTTAGGTGCATGTGTGCTTTTCCCTACCCCATTCTCCTCCTATTCCCTTGTGTTTATGCCACTTTTCCCCATTGACTATGATGTGTGCCTGCATGTTTCCTGCCATTATGCACATTGCTACAGTTCACAATGAAAAACACATATGTTGTCCATACTTCATTTAATGGAAACATCCCGTAACACTTGCAGATGTATGAATGCTCAAAGGATGTAAATATTTGTAAATGTCATTCTCACAGGCAAGAACAAATAACTTTACCATTTTTCTCCTCACCACAAGGAGTGGTGGAGTTCAGGACTTGCTCTTTACAAAGAAAAGCACATGGGGTTTTAACCATTCTGAATACATTTTAACCATACACATTTTAAAATTTGCTGATTGATTTGTCCATACTTTATTTCATAAAAACACCCATTTAACAGAACAGGAAGAATATATTCAGAAAATAACATTTTCTGCGCTAAAAATGTTTTTTTGTGCATGGCCCACCTTGTCTCTTTTACTGCCTGGAAATGACTGAATTAAGCATTAGAATCAGTCTTTATATTTTTGGTATTCCCAGTGTAGTTTCTTTTTAAGGAGACAAGCAGGTGGAGTCTATATCTGCTCTGGAGAGTAATCTTATTGATCATTTTATAATTAGGACATTGTGGCTTAGATAAGGATATTTTATGCTACTGCTCACAGAGGTATCCAAATTTTTGCTAAGCATTTTTACACAATCTAGTGGTGTAATCATTGTACTACTAACAAAATTCTTGTCCTGTGTACAAAATTCTTGTCTTGGAGTAGTTCTGAGATGTGTAAGTTATGAAAATTAGAAAATGGGCTGAATTAAATTGAGTTGGAAAGAAGATGAAAAAGGAGAAGCCAATGCTACATATTTACATATTCTGGCAAAAACACATTGCTTGGAAAGTCTCAAAAATAACACAAAAGAGGCAGACACATCCATAGAGACATGACTGAAGCCCATCAGTCAGGGACTGTGTCAGTGACAATGCTCACAGAAAACCCACAGATGGAAGAAGAGGCATAAGCGTAGGTCACACTTCCAGCACATTTTCTGGTACCATAGCCACAGCTTGGAAATGTTAATTTTCTGCACAATAGTTCTGAGAATCTCCCCATCCCCACATCAGTCAGCATAGCTGTGTAGAGAATTCCAGGAGTTGTAATATAAAAGAGTAATATTTCTGAGCTCTGATAAAGACACACACAACAATGATAGAACTTTTCCACTCCATGATTTCAGTGGTACAATAACAAAGGCACAGTATTGCCAATTCCAGACATCCCTGTGGATAGATGGTGCCAACACTGCCATTTTATTATGTAAAGAGGGCTGGAAGACAGAGAACAGAGAGACATTTTTCTTTGCCTCTAATATTATTAGAAGCCAGGGTCATCCAGTGATCTTGAATAGCCAGAGAGTCAAGACAAGACAGAAGGAAGTACTTCTTTACACAGTGCACAGCTCAACTGTGGGATTTGCTTCCCACAAGGTGTGATGAAAGTCACAACTTAAATGGCTTTAAAAGAGGATTATACAGATCAGTGGAGAATAAAGATATCAATGGCTACTAGTCATGATGCGTATAAAAAACCTCAAGGAGTGGAGGTCACATGCCTCTGGATCCTAGTTTTGATGGATAGCTTTGGGAGATGTCTGCCAGCCTACACATGGGCTTCCCATAGGAATCTATTTGGCAAGTGGCCAAGTAGATGCTGGATTAGATAGCCTTTTGTGATCATCCATCAAATCTTTCTGTCGTTGCCATTGTCTCTGTTGTCTCCTTTTTCTGTCTCTTTTTGTCTCTAATATTTAAATTGTAAAGTAGAGTAGAATTAAAACATCTGTAAAGTGCTTAGGCACGCACTTAACTTGTATCCATTTCAGTAGATTTACAAGAATAATTCAGGAGTTTAAAATTATCCATCTGTTTATTCAATCCATTGACTCAAGCTTAGGCATCTATATTCAGCAGCTTATTACAGTGAATTCCAAGATAATGGGAATTCATTTCTGTAAAGATTATTTCTACACAGGAGGGTGCTCTATAATCTGGTAATTTCCACAACATATACTTGCTTACAAAATGTACAGTTGACTCTAAGAAGAATCTCAGCTAGGAGATAATGACCCTTTTGGGGGGAAAAGTTATATTATCTTGGAAGTTTAATGTGCAGATCTTAGGATTCCCACTACCCCATCATCTAAGTCACTGGTAAAAATGTTGGAGAGTAATGGCCCTAAGATAGAACCATGAGGATTCTGCTTAAGACCTCCTTCTAGTCTGAAGTGCAGCCACTGATGATAACTTTTTGAGTGTAGTTTTCCAACCAATTATGGATCCATCTGACAGTGTTCTCATTTATTCCACATTTAATCAGTTTGCTAATCAAAACATTATGGGGAACCTTATCAAATGCTTTGCTGAAATCCAGATAAATGACAGCCATAGCACTCTCACTGTGTACTGAACTAGTGGTCTCATTGGGGAAAAAAAGATATATAGTTTGGCAAGACTTCTTCTTGACAAACTTATGCTGGCTCCTACTGATCACTGCACTGTCATCAAGATACCTGCAGATAGTGTGCTGTACAGTCCATTTTAATATTTTTCCTGGTATTGAGGTTAGGCTAACTGCTCTGTAATTTCCTGGATCTTCTTTTTTGCCTTTTCGGAAAAGCGGGACAATCTTTGCACTTCCCCAGTCCTTTGGTGTCCTGTCTCTCTCCCCAATCCCATATTTCTCAGTCTGCAGTTAGTCAGAGTTTGTTCATCCTTTGTTTTGTAGTCTCAGGCTCTCCCCCTCTCCTCCAAGGAGAGTACATATTACAGGGACTCTCACCATGAGATGTTATGAAAGCAAACCAACTTCATATGTTGTTTTACAAAGATGACTAAGGCCATTCCCAGACTACACTGATATAGTGCTATTATTCTACTTTCAACATCCTATGGAATCCTGAGGTTTGCAGTTTAGGGAGGAGCATTTAGAATTCTCAGCCAGAGAGCTCTTTGGCCTCAGTGAACTACAAACCCCAGAATTCCACAAGATGTTGAAAGTGGAATAATAGTACTATAACAGTGGCTTGGTTACTAACACTGTTAAATCTCTATTAGTGTAATTAATCAAAAAGAAGAGAGAGGGTAAACTTTGCCTGACAAACTGTAGGGGCAACCCCCCCACAGACAATTTTCTTTTGTTTTTGTGCTATTTTAACATTTTCGTGGCCACTCACGATTTCCAAGGGAAGTATTGCCCTCATTCATTCTGAATTAGCTTTGTGAAATAACAATTCAAATTGAATGACATGGCAATATGATTTCCTCATAGTGAAAGTGTGATCTGTTAATTTATTTAAGATCACTATGTGGAAGTATCCTGAGATTTTCTCCCCAGACTTGGAAACATTACTATTTGGCATTACAAATTGCAGACTTCCATGGGCAGTGTGCAACCAACTATGCTGTCTGAGTAATTACTTTAGAAATTACTTATAATTAACTTTTTCAGTCTTCTTTTGAAAAAGGAAAGAATGATAATGAGGCAGCTGATGATCAGGCTACAGATAGTAGTGAAAGCTGGAGCAGTTTCCTCCAGGAGTGGGGTAGGTGGGTCAGGGTTGCATTTATCCCTGTCAAAACACTGCTTTCTTGCCAAAATGTTCACATACAAAGGTTCAGCAGAGATCATACAGACAAAGCAAAGACATAGTGACAATGGAGGCCTTCATTCCTCTCCGAGCCAAGTGAACTGCTCATAGGACAAAGACTAAAGCCCTGCTGATTTCATTTTTATTTTTTTTTATTTTTTTTATTGTAAGAAAAAAAACATGATGTGACAAACATAAAAGTGAAGGGAAAGGTTTTTTTAAAAAGTACTTACATTTCTCTTTCTCTCCAAATTCTATTTACATAATATTACTTGTACAATGTATTATAAATCATACTGATTATATATATTGGTATATATGAATCACATTCTCATTTATACCCACTGTTATTAATTATTACCATAATTAACACTTTCAAGATATACTGTTAGTAATTTCATTCTTATTTCTATCCTTTTCAAAATATAATATTCATAATTTCATTCTTATTTCTTTCCCGAACCTTAATTGTCATTTCCTAATTACTCTTACCCTACATACCAATATACTGCTGTGCTGATTTCAAAAGGTCTACTCTAAACATAGCTAGGTTATTTACTTATTTATAAATTATCTCTCTTGTTCTGTCTGAAGTAGAACTAAATTTTATTTTGTTGTTTGGAATGCTGAGTTAGCTTATGCTTTCCTCTGGACAGTATTTCTTAGTTTGAAAGGCAGTGTAGACAATCAATTCAGTGGGTCGATGTAGGAAGCATTTTGGGAAACTTGTGATCCCTAGTGTGATATTTTATTTTGTATTACATTATTTTTTTTATGTGATGCATTTATATGAGAAAATAGAAAGATGCTCATCATCACTTGACCTTCATTTTATTCCCATCTGTCCTTTCAGTACTTCCAGGTTTAGGCCACTTTTATTTTTGTTATTTATTTGTTATATTTGCTTGTTAAAACCCAGAGTTAAGATGGTGTCTGCTTTTTGTTTTAATTAATGCAATTAACATATTAATTACTAATTGAGATAGGGAAAAACATAATTGCCACTTCTGGTTTCCCATAGCTGTTTAACTTCTTCCTTTGAGAAATGCATCTGAGTAGGTAGCAAGATACAGCTGTTTTCTAGCTTAATCGTCTAAGTGAAAATGAGGCATTCTGCTGTAGTGCAGCCACCAATAGTCTTTTCCATCCTGCTATAGTCACTTGAGTTCCACTGCCTCTCATCATTTGTCTCTTTGTTTTAATTTTGTTTTTAATTTGTTTTTAATAATTAATGTGTTTTAGGGGGATAGAAGGGTTGGTGGGTGGGGAGGATGGGGTACATTTTAATGTTTTAATGTATTTATATATTTTTGCAATGCCGCCTCGATCCACTGGGAGAGGCGGGATAAAAATAAATATTATTATTATTATTATTATTATTATTATTATTATTATTATTATTATTATTATTATTTCCCATTCTTCAGCTGACCCCTTAAAAGGGTGCTTTGTCCACAAATGCTGCAAAAGCATCAGTGAGAAGAATGAAATAACTCTGAATACAAATTGCGTTAGGAAATATAGGGAAAAGTTACAGGTATTGGGTAAGACAGTCTGGTGAGTTCTTAAGAGGAAAATAAAATGCCAGGCAATGCTGGGTTAATACACTAGTATATAATAATAACAACATTCAACTGATTTGCACTCAGAATACCACTGGAAGCAGCTTTAAATTTATTTCCCTCTCCTTGAAAACCAGAGAGGCATTGCTCTGGGGCAATCATAATTCCAGACACCCACAACACCAGGCGCTGGCAGCTGGAACTAGCCTGCCATAACGAGAGAATTGAAGGAAGGAAAGGAAAACCCTATCTAGAAAATAACCTTCATGCATCAAATTTTCTAAATCAATTTGTGTCTGAATGTGCGAGTATGGATGAGTGATGATCTGCCTTGCCTAAGGGACAAAGCTGCTATGTGGCAATAGAGCCGATTTGCTTTACAAGGCAAGCATCTCCTAGGAATAACCTCATCAAACTCACGTAAGCTGAAAACCCCATTAAACAACAGATGGTTACCTGATTTGGTGGCTGCCTTTGAGTTTCAAGAAGTAAGCCGAAGAATTGGAAATGAACATTTCCACCTGTGATGATGCATTAATTATCTTTCCCCAAGAATGAAAGTGTTGCCATCTGTCCTAGTCAAATACGCTAGAGGGTGAAGATAAGCATTTAAGGATACACATAAAATGGTCTACATGAAGGTAGATGTGCATGAAGAGACTTGGTGTACTTCAGATCTTTGCATCTCCCAGCCTGTATTTCCTCTTCTGTTTTCTTCTATCTTGTCCTGTTCTTTTTCTCTATGTTGTAGAATAAAAAGGGGATGTATGCTTCAATCCCCTGCACAAGCTCAGTTTAATGTGAAATGACTAGGAAGAGAGAAACTAAGTATAATGTCCCATGTATTTTAAATACTGAAAGTATAAAATCATTCTGTTATTTGTTCCAGCTTTGGTGATTTCTTGGGTTTTGTTGGCAGCTGGAAATTTTCCATAGTCCTTTAAGTTACAACTACAGATTTTACTGTGATTCTTCCTTCATATGGCTATTTCCCCACTGAGGCTCAAAACTACATGCACTGTTAAACACATAACATGCAGATTAGTAGAGTTCTTCCTTAGTCAAGAGTAAATATTCACAAGCCCAATTTAGATTGGTACTGGTAAGAGAGGGAGATTTAAAACCTGTCCTATGTGTTTTTAGTTTAAAAACTTCCCCATGTGCTTTTTTTTTTTAAAGCACCCTCAGTGGACACCAGAGGGGGAAGGAGTTGTAGTTATCCTTGAAATTAGAAAATCAGCCTTTCTAATGACGTGCCAGTTTTCACATGTAAGATTTGCTGCAGTCCACAAAAAGCCATATTAGTGGGATGTATTCTAGTTGCTAGAATTCTTATCATGATTGTGCTAAAATGGTTCCCTTGTCCTTAACAATACAGACGATTTGTCAGCCCTTACAAGAGTGGTTGTGGCAGTGCCCAAATTATAGTTGAACAAACAGAGTCCTTCTTTCTTTCTCCCTTTAAGAAGAGCAACACTGTGGTTGGGCATATTTTTCATGAATATCTTTCCCGCTTTGAATGTGGCATATGAAACAATTATCTGAGTTTTAAAAGGATATGAAAGTGCCACTGGCCACAATTTTCCTAAGGTTAGTAATGACAAGAGCAATGAATGCTACTTTTTGAAAGCAACTAGTTACTTTGCACATTACTCTGATCACCCCAAAGGTGATTATTTGTTACTGTTACTGAAATCCAGAAAGGTAACTCATTGAGATACACTTTACTGATAAGTTACTATTTCTCTTACTGTTGTGTCTTTGAAAAATGCAAGGAAAGAATCTCTAGTTCCTCCAAGTGGCCAGTTCAGATACTGTACCTTATAAATTCTGAGAAAAATATTACAGTGCAACCTTTTTTGGCTATAGCATAAAGCAGCTTCCCCCCATTACTCAGACTGAGACAGTCACATACCTAGCAAATGAGTAAGTGGGTTTACAGCCATGCTGTTGCAGACAGGAGAGAAAGAATGAGAGGCAGAGAGAAGCTTGGTTCCAGTTCTTTGCTGCAAAACATAACTAGTCATCAAAGTAACTAATTAGAAAATTTGTTACTTGCTTACTCTAATCCCTTGATCTGTATCCCATAGCCATTGATCTGAATACAGTAAAACAACTCAGTCAGTCACACACTTACTGAAATCTAGAACATCACTGTTTGTGACCAATTTTGTGAGGGTGTCAAGGAAAAGAGAAGGCTTTGGATTATGCAGATATATTATTGCACTTCTGCAAAATGTCTGTAGAAAAAGTCATTTTCCCCCTCAACAGGACAAAAAACTTTCCACAGACACTTTGGGGGATCTGTGGTACCACAGGTGGTCTACTGACAGCCTTCATTTCCACAGGTGTCATGTCTCTTAGGCCATTCTCACAGTCCCTCATTTGGTCTGCTAGAAAAGACAGAATGAGTCTCTTACCTGTAACTAAGTTTAGTTGAATGGCTGTTGTGGAGGTAACAGCATTCCTTTGACAAAGGAGATTACAGCAGGCTCTTGAAGAGAAAATGGACTATATTTAAATACAGACTGCTGAGGAAGACTTCTAAATTAAGATTTAGACTTAGTAGAGTAATTGCAAATAATCAGTGATCACTTCTTTTTACAAATGCGAAGACATCCTAGTGTTCTCCAGCTTGATTATGTAATCAGTTCTTGGATAAACAGCTTTGGTATCTGTCACAATTACTGTCTTTAATAGTTTATTTCCCCTCTCACATTAATGTTATTTAGTTTAAATCAGTTAAAACGGATTACTACTAATCTGAAACCAGTAATAAATTTACTGTCACGTAAGGAAATTACATGCTTCTGTTTCAAGGTAAATCCATGTCTTTCCACCTTCTCCTAGAAGCAAAATAGGCTATTTATTTTTTCATTTATTTATTTAAAGTATTTCTGTATCACCTTGCAGTTCCCAAGGGCTCCCAAGTCAATGAACAAATAAAAACCAATTGAAGCAGTACAGAGTCAAACATATTTTAAAAGTACATTAAAATACTCTTTTTAAAATTCCTAAAAGCAGTCTAAAAACAATCCTAGTATCTGGTTTTAAAACAGTTAAAACAGCAACTTCAGTCACTGAATGTCATGTGGAACAGCACTGTTTTGGCCATCCACCATAAATTTCAAATAGATGGGGATATCCTAAGTTCCCTGGGTTGGGAGTTCTACAGTTGAAGTGCTGCTACAGAGAAAGCTCTCTTGTAGGTACCTACCCACCTGACTTCAAGAGGTATAGGGAACAGGGCCTCCTCTGAAGATCTAAAATTTCTGGCAGGCTCATATGGGAGGAGGCGATCTTTCATATATCTTGGTCCCATGTCATTTAAGGCTTTGCTGGTCAACAACAGCACCTTTAATTGAGCTTGGAAGCAAATTAGAAGCCACTGCAGTTCTTGAAAGACCAGTGTTATATGGTCTCTAAAATGCCCACCTGATACAAGTCTGGCTGCTGCATTTTGCACTAGCTACAGTTTCTGAACACTTTTCAAGAGCAGCCTCGCATAGAGCACATTGCAGTAGTCTAATCAGGAGGTAACCAAGGCATGCATCACTGTGGCCAGCTGTACCTATCCCAAGAAAATGCACAGCTGATGCGCCAGCCAAAACCAAGAAAGGTACTCCAAGTCACAGCAGCAACCTCGCTTTCCAGGAACAGCACTGTGTTCAAGAACACGTCCAATACAAACCTGATCTTTCAGAGGAAGTGCAACCCCATCCAGGTTGTGATTCCAATGCTTGGTTGGTTTTCCTGCTGACCAGCAGTGCCTCCATCTCATCTAGATTAAGCTTCCGTCTGTTCATCCACATTCAGTCTTTTACTGCATTCAGACTGCTATTACTGCCATAGCATGTATGGTATTAGTTGTAAAGGAGAGATAGATCTAGATATCAGCAGTATACTGATGACACCCAACCCCAAAGCTCTGGATAAGGTCTTCCGGCAGCTTCTTGTAGATGTTAAAAAGCATAAGGGACAGTATTGACTCTTGTGGAGCCCTGCAGACTAGTGGCCAAAAGGCTGAACAGTGGTTCCCCAGCACCACCCCCTGGGAATGTTTAGTCAAAAAAACCCAGAACCACTGCAATACAATGCTCCCAAGGCATGTAGCATCCAAACAACCCAGAAGAATACCATGGTCAGTGGTGTCAAATGCTGAAAGATCCAGCAGGACCTGTCCAACTGTAGGTTATCCATCAAGGTAACCAAGGCTATTTCTGTCCCATAACTAGGCCTGAACCCAGACTGGGATGGATCTGAGGGTTAACCTGTTTCATCCAGGAAAGCCTTGAGCTTTGTTGCCAACTCCTGCTTTAGGACCTTACTTAGAAAAGAGAGATTCAAGCTTGGATAGTAGTTACCTAGGGATATGGGGTCCAACAAAGTTATTTTCAACAAAGCGCTTACAATTGCTTCTTTTAAGAGGTTGGAGCATAGCCTTCTTTCAGAGAAGCATTTTCTCTTTGGTCTAACACTGCGTTCTGGAGCCTTTGGAAGTAACAGCATTAGCAAAAACTGTGCCATTATATGATTTAAAAATATATAAACTGAAAAATAAAAGATTTTCAGCCTGGAACAAGTTTCTTCCAGTGTTAAGGCCAAACTACATGTGTTCTTAAAGACCTGTTTTTGAAGTTCACAGCATTCCAGACAATGTTGTGTAGCACTCTAACTATTTAGATTTATTCTACTCTATTTTCAGATCTCGTTATTGGATGGAATCTAGGTAGGTTGCCATGGTGGGGGATGTACATCAGAGAATGGGTTGGGTAGTGAACTCCTGTAAGTTCTCTGTAGATATAGCTAGATCAACTATTAAGCGTCATGAAACAATTATGTCAGGAAGCAGATGCCGGGAGGTGGCAGCAAGCTCTTGGGAGAGAGAATGATGTATCATTCAGCTTGTCTAGTCTCCCTAAGCTACCATCCTGTTTTGAGATGAAGTAGACAATGCTGTGTTGAAGGAGGATTAAATTGCTAATCAGCAGCTTTTGTATGTGGGCTGGGAGGAAATATCATCTGGTTCTTTGTCTCAGGCAGCAAAATAATTCGGGTCTACTCTTCCTGCAGTAATGATAGGTTATTCATGCTTTCTTGATGGTGATGGCCTTTGGTGATGTGTCGTCTCATTACATCTGCTTCCACAAGAGGTCCATATTGTAGATCAGGATTATTTCTTAACAAAGATGTGTCAGTTGTCTGATTAACCATGGAGAAGGGGCGAGGTAGGGAAGTCTGTTGGGTCTCTGCAAGTGAAGCTGCTCCCACCATTGGATTAAATGAAAGTCACATTAAAGGGCAGATGGTGGAAGGTGGCAGCGTATGGTAGGAGGACAAAACTGTATATCATATGGCCTCTTCAGCTACAGTAGATACTGACCCATAGTCAGTTGAAGAACAATTTAGCTACCGCATCAGTCAGCTTTTGTACCTGGAATAGCATGTATTCTCTTCTACTTTGTCTCAGTTGGCAGAATGTTTTGGACAAGAATGACAGATTATGTAGGATGAGTGTAGGGATGGGAAGAATATTTGAAAATAATCAAAAAGCAGTTAAAAAAATATTGTTTCTCAGTCATCATGAAACCCTGATGAGAAGACTCCTGGACTGACAATCTTTGCAATGTGGGACTTACATAAAAAATCTGTAGGTGGTTGTTTTGTATAGGAAAAAAGCAGTTTCTGCAAAAGAAAGAGCATTTACTGTGCAGTCTGTGAAGATGTTCTCACATTGAGAAGAAAATTGTTAAAATTACTTGTTGGTTCTTTCAAGAAGAAAATTATATCCCAGCTGAATGGTTGTGTTGAAGTTTACTGAGAGGTCCTGTTTCACTTGCTCTTGCTCCAGGGAGACTTTATCATGGATTCAGGTTACTTCTGAATGAGCTAACCTTTTGTAATAAGGATGAGCAATGGCTATCAGGAGAACTGATCAGCAATGCACAGAACAGTTATCATACAGTCTAGATATGTATGAATTTGGTTAATGTTTGTATTTAGTATAGTTAGGTCCCTGGCAGACTATTCCATTAGATGAGATCACTATATCACCATCCTGCCTGTGGGAGTACATTGCCCCACCTTTTATTCATCCAAGATGTGGAGGAAATAGCCACTTGGCATATCTGTTCTTGGAGCTTCTAGAGGGAGGAGAAGTTTGCTTCTGTGCATTAATGATTTCTTTATTTAGACAATTTTCTCTATAAGTTTTTTCTTGTGACTTTGGTCTAGTGGCTTTGGTCTTCCTCTGGTATGATGTTATGTGCCAGCCTGGGGAAGCTTTGCCAGCCAGTGGAATGTTACTTGATGACCTGGTCCACCACTCGCTTTGAAGAGGTTCCAGTTCCCTTCCAGCTGCGGAATATATGATGCTGCACCCATTAATTACCAATAAAACTTCCTTTACATCTGTGCCTTTGTCTCACCTTGCTAAATTTCAAGACTGTTTTGGTGTGGTGGCTCTGATCTGGTCTTAATTCATTGTGCTTTTCTTTCAAAACTTTATGGGCAGAGCTCCAGTCCGGAGACTGAATAAACCACTTCTGTGCACATGTGAATATGTTTACTTCATTTTGGCCCTTTATTATTTGCAAAAATGGGGAAAATCTTTATAAACTTGGTAACGAGTAATAGAGGTATTTAAAGAATAAAAACCAATCACACTGTAAGCTCCAATATCTGTTGTTCTCTGTCTAAGTTCCACTTGCACAGAATTTAGTAATACACAGATTGATCCAAAATTGAGCCGGGGGGGGGAATAGAACGTTCCAATCCTTTGTCTCTAGTTCTTCTTCTTTTTCCTTTTTTAAAATTAAATCTTATACCACCTAGCCTTACCCTTTTTCCTGAAATGGGTTTGTTTCTTCTTTTTGACTTTAGCAACGTACATGACAAACATATAGACCCTGGCTCTTTTCAGCCACTCTGCAGCTTTGCAAGTTTGTTTTGAAAATAAAACAGAAGAGAAGATGAATAACTGAAGGCAGTTCTTGGCTCATCACTTCCATTTCACATTAGCTAACATCCACTTGCAGCATACAACCAGCTCAAGTGGCACATCTGGATTAAGCTGAATTCTGACTGTGGCCACAATGGTGGAACAGAAGGGTCTAACTCTTTTCTTCTTACCTAATACCTGGAGCAGCTGTTAGCCTTATCGGGGAATGTTCTCTCCCCAAATAATAATCATATTCCAGACTGATTGGGAAACTTATATTGGAAAACCCCAGTGTATCATATAGCAAAACTTTTCAGTCTTCTGTGTTTTGATAAGACTTCCTAATACCAGCCTGTCAGTGAATATAGCGCAAATATTCTCATAATTCAGAAGTATTTCCTTTAAAAAGGATTTGGTCCTTCCTCTTTCCTCCCAACTTGTCTAAACCTCTCCCTCATGATTCTTTCTAGATCAAGTGGAAGCTGTATGGATATGCTAGAGTTTCCACCAACTGTGCTGGCAGTACAGATTGCATGAGCACCTACCCAAGTAGATAGCTGTTGGCAATATTGTCTTCATGGTTCAGATTGACATTAATCATGTGAGCATTATTTTTGGCTCAAACCATGCAAACAGCCTTCATGCAAATGTTTATATGATTTGGCTTCAGCTTCATACCTCAAACTCTACTAATAATGCAGAATACTTGTATATGTAGATTGGGCCCAGATGTCTGAAAATCCTGAGCCCATGTTCCTTGTATAAGCAGTATAAATTCTAAAGATACTGAATTGAATGTTCTTCTGGACTTTTTTTTTTTTAAATGTAGTGATTATGTGTTCAAATTATCTCACTGAACAAAATAGGGGTTGGGAATGGGAGAGACAACTCCAAGTACAGTCAACTCTCCACATTTGTGGGTTTCACTTTTGTGGATTTGATTATTCACAGATTATTTGTTGTTACCGCTGCTCCCTCCCTATGCCATTTTTAATAGGGACTGCAAGCCTCATGAGACTGAGAAACTGCAAAAAGGCTTGTAAGTCCCTATTAAAAATGGTGTGGGGCGCTAGTGGAGTAAGCTTCACCAGCCACCCACTTCTGACTTGTGAAGGACTCCTGATGCCTCAGAGGAATCCACAATGGGTTAAATATGGTGATGATACTTTTTTGCGTGTTAAATATGGTTTGAGAGGGCCTAGAGTTATTCATATTTTTTTCACTTTTACGGGGGCCCTGTGCCCCAACTCTAACAAATGTGGAGGGATGATTGTAAATAAACATATCCAAGGAAATACCTGTGTAAAAGCAAGTTGGAATTAGCGATTCTTTGTTGCATCAATAGGAGTATGGTGTCTAGATTGAGGGAGGTAATGATATCGCTCTATTCTGCATTGGTTAGACCTCATTTGGAATACTGTATCCAGTTCTGGGCACCTCAGTTCAAGGAGGATATCGACAAGCTGGAGCATGTCCAGAGGATGGTGACCAAAATGGTGAAGGGTCTGGAAGCCATACCCTATGAGGAGTGGCTTAGGGAGCTGGGTATGTTTAGTCTGCAGAAGAGAAGGTTAAGAGGGGACATGATAGCCATGTTTAAATATTTGAAGGGATGTCATATCGAGGAGGGAGCGGGTTTGTTTTCCGCTGCTTCAGAGACTGGGACAAGGAACAATGGATTCAAGCTGCAGGAAAGGAGATTCCACCTGAACTTCAGAAAGAATTTCCTGATGGTCGGAGCTGTCCAGCAGTGGAATATGCTGCCTTGGAGTGTGGTGGAGTCTTCTTCTTTGGAGGTTTTTAAGCAGAGGGTGGATGGCCATTTGTTGGGAATGCTTTGATGTGTGTTCCTGCATAGCAAGGGGTTGGACTGGGTGGCCCCTGTGGTCTCTTCCAACTCTATGATTCTATTATTCTAGTCCATAAATCCTAAGAGAGGATTATAGAATTCCAAAGTTTTGCCCTCCAGATGTTGATGAACTACTTTTATCACATCTCATGAATGGAATTGCTAAGCACCACAGGTTTCCCAACCCTGTTCTATTTAAAGGTGGGAACATCTGATTTGCTATCCTGACCAAAAAACTAGAATGTCTGTGCTGGTATTCAGCTGCATCATTAAGACCCTATATGCTTTGCCAAAGAACTGTTGCACTGTCATCTTTGATGACTAATTGTCTGATCAGAGATGGAAAGGCACAGTAGGTAGTAGACTTCATCCACATTCCCCAATCACATGATCATCACTATCAAAGGATATATTGAAGAAGTATATTCTGATATTTTAGCTTATAAACAAAGAATCTTGTTTCTCCATGAATGGTATAAGCTATTACAAGATAAGGTTTGAGGGACAATAGTCATAGTATAGCTATTTTTCTAGATATAGAAGTAGCACTCTAGATGTTTTATAGAAGCCTCTCCCAAGTAGCCAGCTGCCAGATATGGTAATTATGACCATGTCCCAGCTATCTGGGGGTGGTGAGAGTTGCAGTATAACATCTTATGGTTGCTGGATTGAGGAAGGCTGTTTTATAGCCTTAAATTACTGCTCTCTTGCCTGCTTGCTTGTGTACCTTCCTTCCTTCTTTCTGTCTGTCCTTCCTCCTTTCCTTCCTTCCTTCTTTTTTCCTTCCAATAAAACTTAAAATTACATCTTCAAGAGGGGAATCCATTATATAAACCCATTTTTTTGTGTAATCATAAGGACATCTGACAGCCTCTGTAAGAGCTTATTGGGATAATTTACTGATAAAGAATATCACTTTTCCATTTATGAAAAATATGTTATAGGGATGTGCTGCCTTCAAGATAAGGAAGCTGCTATCTTCCTTTTACATAAGCCCAGACTCCTTTTGTCCCTGTATCCAAGCTCACTCATGCTTTCTCTCTCCCTTCCACTCTCTGTTTCTTGCAGAATGATTCCTGGGGAAAGCAATACTCATATGCACTCTTCAAAGCCATGAGCCATATGCTTTGCATTGGTTATGGAGCCCGAGCCCCTGTCAGCATGTCAGATCTCTGGATAACTATGCTGAGTATGATTGTGGGGGCCACCTGTTACGCCATGTTTGTTGGTCATGCCACTGCCCTAATCCAGTCTTTGGATTCATCACGGCGTCAGTATCAAGAGAAGGTAATTTGCTTTGCTTGAAATATGACTTCATTGTTTCTAACATTTCTTGTTACTAAGTTGTGCTTAATGTGAAAGAAGTTTTCCTAAACTGGTTCTGGAAAGCTGAGTAAAGTGGGCACACTGAGGTGGTAAAGTTTTAGGCAGACAATTAGGTACTCCACCAACATTGCCTCTTTGAAATGTCTTTTATATGGAGTTAGTTATGCTATAGTGAGCAGTGATATCATCCCAGGTCAATTTGTTCATAGCATCCAAAGTGGCAGAAACTGCAGTTCTTTCTCCTCAGTAGGCAAGTAAGGCTAGATTGTACATTTAACATAAAAATGGATATGTACCCCAATGCCCTGCATCAATATGTGTTTGTGTATGTCTGAGAAGACTTCAAAATTAATGGGATTTAGGTTTGGTCTACTCCCAGAATGTCTAGGGTAAGTATCCAACAGTACCAATCCACCAGTGCAAATGCCATAACAGTAGCAATATCCTAATTCTAGTCTGTACTCAAGGGGGAAATCCAGTGCAATTTTTTCTTGTGCAGCCTTAGGGTAATGTGTTTTTGGCCAAGATCCTAGTTCAGAGAGTGTTCCAGCAGGTAGAGCCATGCCACCTCTCTTCTCCCACCCACCACCAAACATCACCTTTTACCTACATAGTAATGGTGGTGTCCTCTGAAATCTTTGGAAAACCCATGAGATGTCCCAAAGGATGCTTCATTGCTTTGTGTCCAGCTATAGGAACATAGTTAGACGTTTCTCTACCGTCATCCCTTCTCTTCTCCAGTTAGTAAATGTCTGTGTTTGGGGGTTGCACCCAGAAAAAAATGGGGTGGGAGAAGTATGCCCAATATGTGAGGTCAGTAGAGAATTCCAGCCTCCACAACAACAACAACAAATGGCTAGTACAAGAGCGCCTGAGTCACTAACAAGATGCCAGCATTTTTTATTCTAACATGAGAATATATGCACACATAAACATAAGCTGGGAGTCTCTTGCAAGTGGGTACAATGAAAATTGCATACACAGTTGATAGTGCTGATTTGTTCAGTAGCCCAGTGTGTCCCATTGGCATATGCACATGTTACTACTAGTACAACTGTAAACTCCAACGAGCCCACACTAGCACGCTCTTTTTCTCCATTCTGTTACATTGGCATTAGAGGTAAGTCTCAATTGAGTCCAATGAAGCTTACTCAATTCTTAGTAAAATTTAGTAATTTGCAGTAGAAACTGGGAAATGTTAACTCAGTATCAGACACTTATATATTATTAAATTCTTTGCTGTTTGTGTTTATATGTGCTGTCCTTTACATTTATATTTAATTTTACAGTACTAAAACTATCCTCTTTAAAAGAGGATAAAAAAGCATGGAGTGATGAAGAGAATGAAAGGAAAATAACATATACTAGTAAAGAAATGAAAGTAAATAACACATGTAGGATTGTCCTTGTGTCTGCTATCTGGTATTGTAGAGTCCAGGCATATTATTTTTCTAATCAACTTGCAACATTTAAAGAAGAAGTTATTGAATTATACAGGCAAGTATCTCCTCAAACCCATTCAGTTTCTAATCCTTTGTCCTATCATATGCTGCTCTATGATTAATGGATAACAGATAAATAATCAAGAAAAAGGTCTTCCTTAAGAAGGTCATAGAAAAACAAAGGAACATGTAGAGATTAGAATGTTGGCCAAATACTGTATATTCAATCTGTTGTCACTTCAATTCTGGTTATCCTGTAGAAATTATTAAAAAGGGGGGGCGAGTGTGGTCTGAACTACAGTTTTAAAGGATAAAGTGCACAATGCATTACGATGAAAAGAAGGAGAAGCTGAAGCAGAAATAAAAAGAGGCAACAGATACTGTCAGATCAACAAGGTAACATGAAATTTGATGAGGGAATAAGCTGAAAACAGGAAGGTAATATAAAACTTTATGTTGACAAAAGGATTGGTTGATCTAATAGTAAATGAGGAGGCAACAAAAGAGCCTACAGCAGAAGGCATTTTGATTTAGACCAGATCAGCAAGGACGAAATATGACCTTAGTGACTGCACTAAGACAGGGATGCGTTAGAGAACAGAGTGCTTTAGTTATTACATTTTTATTTGCATTTGTCAGGACCTTGATGTGCAATTGTCAAGGAGCAGTTGGCAGGAGAAAAGCAATTTATGATGAATTTCTGAGAAAACTAGAATATATGCAATACTTACTTTCATATGACCCCAAAATTTGTTTTATCCCCTTAGGAACATTAAGTGCTTTACTCATATCATAGCTAAGTTAAAAAATTATGCTATTTGGAATATTCAGAAACTTTAAAAATATGGAAGCTATAATTTTATGCCAGCAAAACTGTCAATGTATCTTTTTTTTGTGCCATCAGAGAAGCAAGGGGAAAATTAAAATTGAAACGCCAAGATTTTGCAATAAACAAAATAAAGTATATCATTTAGACAGAATGTCGCAATCTTAAGGATGAGCCTAGCAGCATATTTGGATATAAACTTTAATTCAGCGTTCAAAATATTGAACTCTTCAGCAGTATATTACTTCACAAGCAATGAAAGCCACAATCTCCCTATATGCTCCTCTGATGAAGATGGCAGCACCCTCGAGGTGCAGAAATGCATCTTGGATCTGAATATCGTATATTGCTACATTGTGGCCAGGACTCATCATTCCCTAATTCTGTATACTGTCTTACGTAGAAATCTTCATGTTTTGCAGTTCCTGGCATTTTGATTTAGTAAAATCTTACGTTCAAATATATTTCACTAACTCTAAAAGAAAATTCATTTCATTGGATGTTCTTCACCCTCACCTTGATTTTAAAATGTAGCATTAAAGCTTCTTTCTACATCTAAGGTGTACCTTGGGTTAAAGCCTAGGTAGCAAATCATAGAATGGAACAGAGAATGGTGTGGGGGTTGAGTAAGTGGTGTCCAGACTGCCTAACTATTAGAAAAAGACTTGTGATTCATCATCATGTTTGCCATAGTGGTCAACCAGATTCATAAGGGAAGGTATCACAAGGAACAGCTATTCAGAGGTCTGTTGCCCCTGATCCTGGAGGTAAATCTGTTGCCATCATAACTAATAAACACTGATAGTCTTATCCTCCATGGATTTGTCTGAACCCCTTTGAAAGCTTTGTTCAATTATGAACTGTGTAAAAGGAAGACAGTGGGCCCTTGGTATATGCAAGAGTTTGGTTCCAAAGACCCCCTCCATGGATACCAACATTCATGGATGTTTAAATCCCATTATGTAGTGTGGTGTAGTGAACAGTGTCCCTAATATAAAAAAGCCAAAAATCAAATTTGCTTTCTGGAATTTTTTTTTGGGGGGGAGGGGGAGATATTTTCAAGCTGCAGATACTGAGGGTCAACTGTATGTCCTATCTACGGAATCTCCCACCATACAGTTTTGCTGGATAACCCTGAGTTTTCTCATTATGAGAGAGGGAGAAAGAGTTCCATATGATCTCTCAAAACCCTTCAGAGGTTTAACTTGTAAGAATCTTAGGTACTGAAGAACAGGAACTAGCTTGTCTAAACTTCACATTAGATAGAATCTATAGATACATAAAGTGCACGCTTCTCACTGTGTTTATATAAAGTATTTCAGCTTTCTTCAGATCCCTTCGTGTCACAGTACGGCCCCAAATTCACCATTTTGTTCTTGTGCCTCCAAGTCATTTCCAACTTCTGATGACTCTAAGACAAAACTATGATGGGCTTTTCCTGGCAAGTTTTTTTCAGAGGAGATTTGCCTTTGCCTTCCTCTGAGACTGAGAGAGTGTGACTCACCCAAGATCACCTAGTGGATTTCCATGGTTGAGCAGAAATTTTAAACCTGTCCCCCAGAGTCCTAATCCAACACTGTAAGCCCTCAAGCAGACAGGGTCTCAAATTCACAGTAGCTTTGAGTCAAATCTTGAGAACACATGGAATCTTCCTTTTAAAATATCTGTTTGTGGTTTTTGAAATATCTTGGGGCTTCCCTTAAAATCATTGTAACTTTTAAATGCAGATGAATTCACTTTGTTTTTTGTATATAAGTGAAGTGTATATGTCTGTTCCAATATAATAGGAGCCATTTAGTTGTGCGAGGCCTCACATCCCATTACCACCCATGAATGTGAACATCCACATTTTTTGTTTTACATGTGGGTTCCCAGAACAGACCCCCTGAGTAAATGGAGGGAACACTATATAGAGACATGTTTTCTAAATAAAAAAAAATGACTATAATAAAATAAAATTAGACTATAGAGAAACAAGGAAAAATATTACAACTAACAGTAACATAGCAGGCAATAAGCTTAAAGACCAAGCAGAGCTTTCAAAAGGCTGGAGAAAAATTCTGGTTTAGGAATAAATCCAATGAACCAATAAACAAGTAATCCTAATAAATCATTCTACAATAGACCACGAGACCTGTGGTGAGAAATATTTAGTTTGATTTTAGTTTGAAGACTTATTAATAAATGACTGGCACATACTTTTTAAAAAATTACAGTTTTGGATATTGCATGTTGATTTTGTCTGATAAATTAATTTCTGTATCGGCACTAAAATCCAGAGCCTACTTTTCCATGCAACCGGAGGAAGTTTCTGAGACTTATTCCAAGATGATACTATGTCTAATTGCACTGCCAGACAGAAAAAAATTATCTTTTCGTATGTATTAGGCATTGGTCTCTCCCTTAAAAATTAAGTGTAAATTCAATCCCATGTTTTATGGCTTGATTTATACTCTCCCCTTCATCTATAAAAATACGTGACTAGACCTTCCAAATTAGTAGACAGTGCCACCACATATGAATATATGCACTAGCTTTACCATGTTGCCTCTAACAGCTGTTACTAGTTCAATTTTTAATGTAACTCAGCCTCAAGGATGTCATATACCTCTCATGATTTTTTGGTACCTCTCTGAGCAAGCAATCGTGAATGAAAGGAATGATACTAGATGTGGTGATAAACCAAGATTATAGTGATTAAGTGCAATGTAAACTCCACAGTGCTCTTATTTCCTCCTCATATTTTCTCCGCTTCCTCCTATTACTATTATCGTTATCATCAGTTTAAACACTGCCCTTCTCCATAAGATTGCAGAAGAGCAAGAGTCAATGGGGGAAAACAGTCAAAACTGCAAATTGCAGATATCTAAAACCCACAAATTACACTTCTAAAAGTTACAAAAATCTGTTTCTTGCATGCTAGGAGTGTTAAAACTATTAGAATGTGATAGAACAAAATGTTCAGCACATCACTTTCTGCTTATTTGAATCACTTTGGCAAATCCAGAATTACATAAAGCATTGCCTGCCCATGCAATATACAGTCCTTCCTCCAGATTCACTAGTTTGACCTTCTCAAATTCGATTATTTACAAAGCATGTGCATGCCTTCCTCCCATTCTCTTGCTTTTTGCCCAAGTGCAGGGAAGGAAGGGAGGCACAACCAGATGATAGGCAGAAAGGCATATGCACAGCCTCCTTCTCTGTGTGCGGTGGCCCCCTCCCATTCCCTTGCCTTTTGCCTGGGTGCAGATAATACATATTGAAGCAAAAGGCAAAGCAGTGGGAGGAGGGAGCCTCATAAGGGTATGGAAAGGAGATCACGAGGGGAATTATTCATGCTTTTTCCACTTCCACAAGGGGTCTGCACACCAAATTCTTGCCAAAGTGGAGGGGCCAATGTACTTTTTAAAGAATCTTCGTGGTTTGGCAGAGTTATCTTAGTTTTATCTGTATCTGAACTCTTGAGCTTTGTGTTTTGGCTACCAACACTATTAAAGGTAAAGTGATGAACTAAAGCCATCATGTCATTCTTTTGCTTTTTATTTCATCCTGTGTCCTTCACAGGCCTGAAAATGGAATGCAGCCTTTGCATTCCTCTGATAAGGATTGCTCTCTTTTGCTAGCAAATTGGATGAATGGTTGTTTCAAAGACAAACTTTTGCTGCCCATTCTGTCAGCACATTTCTGCATGTTAAAAATAGGCTTATTTCCTTGTGGCTGGATGAAAGACGGATACAAAATGATCAGGCAAATGATAAGCATTTGTAGGATAAAAGCAAGCTTGCTTTTTATCCTATAAATGCTAATCATTTTCCTTATGATTTATATTTTGACACATATTTCTTTTCTAGAAATACACAATTTCAGAATAAGTTTAAGAAAGAGTGCTCTTGGTTTATGGGTTACACTGATCTTTTTTAAAAAAAATTCAAGACAGCAATTGTTCCTTTTTCTGCTTCAAAGATGATATTTCTGTATCTGTGGATCTTCTTTAGATTTACTATTATGGAATGCTTGAGACCTTCTATGGTAGAAAGAAGTATCATGACTATTTATGTTCTTTTCATAATGCTACTGTACTGTTTATTTTACATTTTATTTTATTTCCCTGATTATTCCAAAACAACTTCTGCTACATAGTCAAACACTCCTGGTTTTGCTGCTCACTTTGAAAGAAGCTCTGGAAGTGACTAAAGGCCAAACTGCAAATTACATTAAGTTCATAGTTTCATTTAGTGTCAGATTTTGTTTAGGGATATAATTCGTCACTAATTTCATTCTTGGAGGAAGCAGCAAGTAGGTTTAGCAATTATCTTCCCTCTTCAAGAAAGTCTGTAAAAGCTGCATAGCTTTTGAAGACTACTTGTAATTCAGGCTTATTCTGCACAAAATTCACACATGGAGATTTTGCACACACACAAAAGCGCTGTCTGAACCAAAAAAGTGAAAATTTGGCATTCTGTAAATTCTGAACTGGAGAGATTCTTAGAAGTCCAGAATATTCCTCACCAGGATTACCAAACACTCAAGAGACACTTAAAAAAAATAAAAAATCAGTAGCTGGGAATTGGAGGTTGGCCTTCCTCAGAATGGGGAGAAGTAACTTTTTCCATTGTTCACAATTACGACAACAGAACCTCTTCCAGCTCCAACGAAGTGCTGTTCACTTCTGCAATTGGTGCTAATAACAATTTCTGATTCAGTGTCTTACATTAGTATCAACTCTCTCTCCCAACTTTTCCACATTTTGTTTTGTTGTGGCACAAAAGCTAAATAAACACAAACAAACTTACTGATTGTATAAGTATTCAACCTGCCCTCCCAAGTGCTTGACAGAAGAACATTTGTCAACAATTACAACTGTGAGTGTTGCTGGATAAGTCTCTGTCAGGATTGTGTATCGGATCTTGCAGTTTTTGCTCATTCTTCACAAACTGCTCCTGCTTTGCCAGGTTATATGGGGAAGTTGTTTTTAACCCATTCTAGGGTTATTTAGGCTGTGTATTTAGAGTCGTTCTGCTGGAAAGTGAAGTATTTCCCAGTTCCAGGGAAATTGCATCTTACATTACCTGTATTTGGTTCCATTTATCTTGCCATTAATCCTGACCAGTTTCCTGGTCACTTCCAAGGAAAGGCAGCTCCAAAACATAATGGTGCCACCACTGTACACATGCTAAATACACGTGCTATTGTGCTGTGGTTTGCTGTGGCCCATGCTTTGGTTTGCCATGCCTTTTGGCAGACTCCAGATTGGCTTTGATAGGGGCTTGTTACAGCAGTGGATTTCTTCTCACCACTATTCCATAAAGCCCAGCAGGGTAATAGTTGTCTCATGGGCAGTTTCTCCCATCTCAATTGCTGATCTCTTCAACAGCTTCAGAGTTGCAGTTAGCCTCTTGGTTATTTCTCTGACTAATAAACTCCTTACCCAGTGACTGCATTTGAGCAGGTGACCTTCTCTAAGCAAAGTTATGGTTGAATCATGTTCAGTACATTTTGTAATAATGGATTTAACAGTACTGCAGGGATTGTTCCTAGCCTGAGATATATCTTTTATAACCTACCCCTGACTGGCACTTCTGCTCAACTTTATCCCAAACTTGTTGTTTTGATAACTGCTTACACTTCATGATGCTGTTTGTTCAGATATGCTCTCCAAGGAACTCAGGGGCCTTCCAGAAACAGGCATATTGAATCTGATACTGTGTGGCATGAGAACTGCACACAGATCTACATTCAGCTACCACTATGACTTTTGGAGGTAGTGAGTTGCATCAGTATTTTTTTTTAGACATATTACAGAGAAGGGGTGAATACCTATGCAACCAACAAGTGAAAGTTTGTAGTTATTTATTTAACCTCCATACTTAAACTAAACTATTTTGCACCTTTGTAGTGTTGAATGTCTTGTGTAAATCAAGTGGTAACAGTGCCAGCTTTATCCATTTCCATTCCAAGTTGTAACACAACAGCATGTGGAAAAGTCAAATGGAGTGTTAGGGAAAGTTATGCAAGGCACTGAAGAAACATTAGAACATGCCATATGCAAGATCAGACACTTTGTCTAATGTGATCTAACCTGACCAGCTGCTGACCAAGGTTCTGAATCCTACCTAATCGTTTAAGTGGGAGATGGCAGGATTTTTTATCTGGAACAATCAGTGTGCAAAGCATATGTTCAACCACTGAATGGCAGCCTATTCTCCTTTTTTCTGTTCCAATTTGTTTCTAGCTAGCTATCTAAAAGAGCAGGAGAAAGATGACTACTTGGTATTTGGTAGTCATCTTGGCAAGAATATGATAAAGAGAGAACAAAGGAAAGTAGAGCATCCTGGCATGCCATGGAACAGGTAGCTGAGAGGGAACTTCTCCAGTTGGAATGTTGCCTTTTCTGTGCTTGTTAGGCGGCCCTTGGGGGGGTCATCCTCTATGTCTCATACCTCCTATCTGCAAGATGGATGTGGTCTGGGACTTTTGTGAGGATTACTTATGTATTATATTGGGAGAGCCAGAATGGTGTAGTGGTTTGAAGGTTGGACTAGTATTCTGGATGACCAGGGATCAAATCCCCACTTGGTGCATGACCTTGGATAAGTCACACTTTCTCAGCCTCAGAGGAAGGGAAATGCAAAACCCCCTCTGAAGAAATCTTACCAAGAAAACCTCATGATAGGTTTTGCCTTAGAGTTCCCTTAACTCAGAAACAAAATTTGGAACATCTGTGGGTTTTTTTACTTATGTGCTGCCAAGAAAAGGTAACATGACAAGTGGTATATAAATATTGAAAATAAATAGCAATGAGACGTAGAATAGTAATTTGCTTGCTTTGTAACTATCATATGAGTTGTGTCATCTTAGTGATTGTACATTTCATAAGTCACACTTGTATGTGCGAAACAACTGAACTGAAAAGTGGATTTATCTCTATGAAAGCTCATGCAGAAATAAAAGCCAGTTAGTCTTGACAGTGCTACCACATTTTTTTCCTCCCCACCCCACTTCCCTTTTTTTATGCTACAAGAGACTAACAGGACTCCTTCTTTGAAAAGCGGACTGAAAGTCATTTGTAGTGAGATCTATGATGGTTTGTTTATACATGCAGGTCAGTACCTATTGCAGGCGTCAGGAGATAAACATGAAGTTCAAGTTCAAGTTTATTGCATTTTAGCAGCCAGCCATTGCACAAAATGAAGGAATAAATCAGATTAAAATGAGAAAGAATAATCCAGCCAATATACATATAATACATAATCAACAATAAATAAATCACTTTCCATACCCCTCCTTGTTCTTTATAGCACGTAATTGTAAGGCCCTAACAAGAAATTTAGATGTTCTGAAAGACACATATTTCACAGTATCAGATAGCAGAAAACAAACTTTCGCAAAGGAAGAACTTCCCTTAAAAGACTTCAATAAAGGAAAAATATACTTGCTCCTAAGATCATTGTAAATAGGGCACTCAAGTAGAACATGAATTAAATCTTCTATTGAAACAGAGTTGCAAGCACATACTCTGTCCTTCATAGGAACATTATTGTACCTGCCCATCCGAATTGCCAGTGGGAGAACGTTCAATCTAGCATGCAGAAAGGCTAACTTCATTTTAAAAGTTGGAAGATCAACCAGATAATGAGGAAGGGGTGAGTTTAGTGGAGTGTAAGAAACAAAAAATGTATTTGATTGGCAGGACTTAATCTCAGTCATCTGGGATTGCATTGCTATATCCTTGAGTCTTTGGAGTATAAGTAATTTTGCTTTATCATATCTTTGAGTCAGGAAAAAAGGAACAGAGAACCCCAAATTCATGACAGCCAATTGCATTTTATGCATCCATGAATTTGGACCAGGCTCTTCGAGGGACATCAAAAGGAGCTCAGATACCCGCTTAAAAATAATTTTTAACCAAAAAAGGAGGGCTAATCTAAGAGCCTCTGTTTTAATTGGCATTATACCTAACTCTGCACGGAGCAATACTAATTTTGTGGAAATGGGAACTGCCACAAGTCTGCGCAGAAATTTATTTTGTGCTCTCTCTAATATATCTAAGTTGGCCAGAGCCCACAGTGGTGCTCCAAACAGCAGTTTAGGCAGGACTCTGAGCCTATAGAGTTCTAAAGTGGGTTGAATCATATTGCCCCCTTTTGCGCGATAGAATCTTAATAATCCATTTAATGTTCTTTCAGCTAACAGGGTACTTGATTGAACCTGTGAAGACCAATTACCAGTCCAGTGAAAGACCACACCAAGATATTTAAAGGAGGGGACTTGTTCCAATTTATTCCCGTCAAGTAGCCAGTTATAAATTTTTTTGGATTTGCCGAATACCATCACTTTTGTTTTTTGGTAATTGATGGAAAGTTGTTCATTCTTACAGTATAAACTAAACTGATTCAACAACCTACGCAGGCCTACTTGAGTATAGGAAATCAGAATAGCATCATCTGCATACAATAGGATCGAATATTTCCGATTTCCAATTTTAACTGGGAAAAATTGGTCACCTTTTAAGAACTCAACTACATCGTTTATAAATAAGTTGAAAAGAAGGGGAGCAAGCAGACACCCTTGTCTTACTCCTTTAGAGACAGGTATCGAGTCTGATAGGTGTGTACCATCAACTCTGACTTTCAAGGATGTATTTGAATAAAGGGATATTATACATTTTAGAAGGTTCTTATCAATACTCATAGTTTGTAATTTAACCCAAAGACGTCCCCGTGAAATAGAGTCGAAAGCAGCCTTCAAATCAATGAATGCCACAAAAATATGCTTTACAGTTCCTGCCAGATATTTATCAATAACATGTTTCAACATAAAACAATTATCCAAAGTTGACCTGCCTGAACGGAAGCCAGCCTGTTCTGGGGCCAACAATGCATGCTCTTCCACCCAATCCTCCAATGTATCTAGAAGAGACCTGGTATAAATTTTCCCAGAAACATCCAAGAGACTAATGGGCCTATAATTTCCTGGATCATTTCTAGGACCCTTTTTGTAGATTGGAACTACAATAGCAGATGACCAATTAGGTGGTGTAACTCCTACATTATTAATTAAAGAAAATAATGAAGCAAAAATTGGAGCCCACCAGTCTGAAAATGCAATATAAAAGTCTGATGGAAGGCCATCTTCACCAGGTGCTTTACCTTTCTTTAGTCTTAGTATTAATGAATTAGCCCTATCTACAGAAATATTTTCCCAGCTATGTTCCCATCTAGGTCCAGTATAATCCAGGGGAATAATCTTAAAATGGTCTGAATCATTAAATAGCTTTCCAAAATAGCTTTCCCAGTTGTTTTTAGAAATAGTTCCTTCTAAAATTGGAGATGACCTTTTTTCAAGCTTTGCAATTGTATCCCAGAATTTTGATGGATTCTTTTGCAGGAGTGCTAGGCTTAATTCCTTCCACTGTTCCCTGTAATATATCCTTTTTTTCTCCCTAATTAATCTTTTATATTTTTTACGAAGATCATAGAAGTGTGAGGGAATTACAGTGGAGTTAGTGGATCGATATAATTTGATGGCTTTTCCCATTTGCCTTTTTAGATTCCTGCAGTCTTTGTCAAACCAAGCATTATTGCTTTTGGTTTGACAATTTTCTGAGTGGGATACCTTTTTTATAAAGAGGGGTCTGAGAGAGTTTGTTAATTGTGCATACAACTGATTTGCAGATTCAATATTGGATGCTTGAATCAGATCTTTCCTTAATTTCAGAAATTCCTCAGAGTAGAGTCTCTGTTGCAAATCTGATTGCAACTGGGGATTCCATTTGATCCTTTTATCAGAGGTTAATTGGGCTTGTTCAGAATTAAGGTAGTGAGCAGTATTTGTAACAGTACTGTTAAACCACTGCAAGGAAAATCTAAGTGGCTGGTGATCACTACCAGCAACTGGATCAACTGTGAAAGAAAGGAACAAAGATCGATGCTCATGTGAAATTAACACATAGTCAACTGTACTCGCTCTAGAGTTATTTATAAAAGTAAACTCTCCCTTAGAATTATCAAGATGGGAACCATTTATTAAAGCTAGATTTAGTTTTGTCAGTAAAGTAAAAAAAATGCGGCCAAAATCATTAATCTTCTTATCTTTAGACTTTCGAATTTCCAAACCTTCCCACAACTCAGTTGGGCCTCCTAAAACCCTAGCAATATCTTGGTTAGATGAACCTATGCGTGCATTAAAGTCGCCAGCAATTACCAATGGAACTAAAGGAAATTCATACTCTAACTCGCATAGATATTCTTCTAACTTATACCAATAATTTGGATCATAATATGGTGAGGTGCAGGGGGGAACATAGATGTTAACAAAAATATAAGAGTGGTGTATATTTTTAATAAAAATGGCCATGGCATATGGAGCTAATCCTTTAAGAGGAATAATTGAAGCTGAAAGAGAAATGGATATCAATATAGCCAGGCCACCACTCGGTCTACCACCTTTAGAAGAAGAATGTGCAGTGTTTGAGTAGGCCACATATCCAGGAAGCCAAATATCATGCTTTAGCCAGGTTTCCTGGAATAGCAGGACCTGAAATTGCTTGATATAGTCTAGAAAATCACAATCCTCTAGTTTGTTCCTCCAGCCTGCTAAATTCCAGGACAAACAGGAAAGTCCAGATATTGAATATATTGATTGTCATTGTTGTGTCAAAACCTGGATTTCATTGGTTTCCTCTGAAGTTACCACCGACCCATTTATTTGTAAGTAAGGGTTACAATGTACTTGATGTATATCGGCAAATACAGTATCTTTGTTTATAGTCTTCCTTTCATCTGATTCATAAGACTCCAATTTCCTCATCTCTAACCAATTCGCTGTTGTTTGACGTGCTTGACTAGAGATGGTATTTCTATTACTGGGAGGGGATTCAAACATTATCAAATCATTCTGTTCCATAGGAGCTGAAGCTAAATCCAATTCTTTCCTACTCATCACAGTTAGCCTTTCTCTTAAGACGCCCAATCTTGTTATGATTGCTTTTTTTTCAGTCAGGGGTAAACATTTATAAGAGTCTATTAACTGCTCTTCTTCACTGACCCTAGAGATATTAAATGGGTCTTGTGGGCAGCCTTTCTCAAAAGAGTTTGTCAATACAGGGTGTTGCTGCATGCAGTGGAACTCTTTATTAGGGGAGAGCAAGGGTGGAACTTTTAAACTACAATTTTCAAACTTAAAAGTTGATTTAGAACCATATTCTCCCCAAACCTTGGAATTATTCTTTACTGAATGGGATAATAAAGGTTTCCTCACTGTATCCAGAAACACTCGGGTAGGTATCACACCCAACCTAATAACAGAAGCTTTCCTCTTCATAAAGAGGGAAGGTGTTCTAGCCGACCTAAATACTAGGATAAATTTTTGCGTTTGAGAAGGGGCGTATAAAAAATTGATAAATGAAAGATCAACTGCCTTAATTGGTAAATGTAGTATAGTACTGATATGCTTCCTAGCACAGCTCATTGTATTCCACCGAGGAATAGATTGTCTATAAGGGAATATACTTAAAGCAACCTGATTAACCTGAAGAGAGAGATTCATATCCTTTAGAAAGTTCTTAGCTACAGGGAATGAAGGAAGCTGGCTTGTATGAATGGTATTTGCAACTTTGATACCATCCTGCTTCTTAGTGATCATTTTTGAAGGAAATGTATGACTTTCCCTTTTTATAGTGAAGGTAAGACAGTCTAGTTTGTCTGAGATATTTCTTAATTCACTATAAATACTTTTTACAGTTGCCGCCACCAGATTATATTGTTTTTCTAAAAGCATCCTATCATTAGAAGGAGAAATAATCTCCTGAAAGTCATCATGTCTACTCCCATCTACTAGGTTGCTTTTAGTTGTATTGTTTCTGCCTTGTAGATACTGGGGCTCTAAGCTTTCCTCTTCTAGAACATCAAACCTATTAGAGGTAGGAACTGCAAATTTAAAAACATCTAATGGCTGCCTATCAGGTTTAAAAAAGTCATCAATCTTGGGCTGCTTAATTTTAAGGGGAGAAGAGTAAGTAGGACTTCCCCGAACTCTCTTTCTAGAAGCCATATTAATTGGCTTTCAACTAGAAATTAAAAGAACTGGGTTAAGTAAATAATGCTTAATTAACTAAATAATTAAATAGCTAAACAGATATGTACACATATATATGACTATAAAAATAGAAACATATGATTAACATATATCTGAGAATCTAAAAGAAATGAAAAAGAAGAATGAAGTCTAAAAAAAATACTGTTTTCACAAAGAAGACAGTGCAGTTCAATTTTATGATCCTGAAGCAAATAGACTGAGTAGCATATAGAACTCAGGGTGCACCTCTTGAACTCAGATCTGCATCCAGACTGTTGTAGGCAGCAGCTGTTTGGGCTCTTCTTTCGTCTTCGTTCACAGACTTTATCAAAGTTTCATCAGAACTCCCCAGAGGTAATTCCTCAGACTCAAAAGCAGGGGCTATCAGCGTTTATTATTGTCAATATCCACTGCTAGTTCAGTCTCTTCTCTACCAGACGCTGCAGGACCCTCAAAAAAAGGGATAACGAACAGTTCACAGTTCACAGCTTGCTGTCCCACATCATCAATCAGACCTTAAAGGATGGTAGAAGGCTCTATATCCTCCCTTCCTCCTCCTCTTTGTCCAGCCAACAGGTCAAAGATACAACCTCAAATCTCAAGCCTCTGCTCACCACTTTAGCATTTCAGCTGTGAGTTCCAAATTATAGGCAAATAAAGATGATAAGGACAATGCCAAAAATGCAAACAGCTATGGAAAAGGACTGTTGTATATAAGCTTCTTCAACTTGAGTAAATATACCATCAGCAGTCCTCAATCCAGATGAAAATGGCAAGACAGCAGTTCTTAAGGAATAGTCGTGAATAGAAGTGTCTTCTCTGATGTAAACAACCCAGCTGTAATTTGCCTGGGCTCCACTCTGCCAGCACTCAGCTAGTCCTCAGCTGGCCTTCCAAAAGCTTCAGGTAGGTTAATTGTCAAGTGATCACAGCTGCCCAAATAAAGTCTTAAAATCTTAGAATCTTAAATAATTAAAACCCTAAGTAATAAAAATTTGGGGGTTATTAAAACCTCAGAACTTTAAAACTCAATGTTTAAAAGATCCAATGTTAAAAAGGTTGAAAAGATTAAAAGAGCAATAAAATAAAATAAAAAAAAAGCATCAACTTGCTCACTAAAATCCAAGTTAAAAATCACCATTAAGGACTAAAAAACACAACAAGTTATTCCTTTCTTCAATTGGACTAATAGAATACCAAACCCTCCACTGCACTTACGGGTAGCAGACCAAAGCAACAAGACTAACCAGGAGCAAAAGCTTTGCTTTCTCCACCCCTTCTTATCGGAAGCAGTACATAAAAAACAAAGTCAGTGGTGCACCAATTTAAGCAGCTAAACTTGCACACTGAGAAAAACAAATGTACAACAGAGATGGGTTGGCATCCAAACAGTGAACTATGCCAAAGATAACAGAGGATAACAAAAGAATAAACAAAAGGCTAAACTTTCAGAGGAGCTCTTTACAGCAGCTGCTGCCTCATCGCCATCTTGGCTCCTCCCTCCATAAACATGAACATGTTAGCTAGCCTTTTGTGCATTCTTCCTTCCCATTAACTATTTTTTTATTTTGCATGCTGAAAGATTGTCAGCAAATTTCCTATTTCCTTTGCCTTTTTCTTTAGCAGTAGATGAATGTGTAAAGCAGCCCTGTGATCCACATCACTGGGTTCACTGAAGTGTTAATTAGCTTTTGTGCTTGATTATTCTAAAACATTAGTCTGATGTTCAGTGTGCTTTGCCAGCTCTTGCTGACAGCTGAGAGTACTGTGTTAATATTTCTGGGAGAACCATTCCTTGACAAAATTCCTTAGCTTAGGTCTTCTATCCTACAAAGCACAACCCATTTTTCCCTGTGTTGTTGACACTGTAATAAAAATGTTTTATTGTACCAACATTCTTCGTAGCAAAGAAATCTGCTGAAAGCGTAGACAGAGGGGAAAAAAGTATGCAAATGATAAATTAAAATTATATGTTTAATGGATGCCAGTGGTGAAATGTAATGGTACTTTTGTTTTTCTTTTGTCTTCAGTATATATAGAAAACACAGTGGCAGAGCCCTGGCCAAGCCTAACAGTTTCAAGTAGTTATGTTGAACTCACCCATAACCATGCCAGTAACATGCCCATAACTCTCCCATAACCAACACAGTACAGACAGTGTTCCCATAGGCACCATAGACTTCTTGGTGGCCATTAGGTTGAGGTTTTTTCAATACTACCTTGAGCAATGCTGCAGATGCTGTGGGCATTATTTTGCAAAGCATAAGACTTCAAGTCCTGATGAATTCACTGAAGAGAGTGAGTCAACTCTATAGTATTGTCTGTATCACCTTCTGTTAATTTTTATGGGTTTTATTCAGAAGGCTGAACAATAGTTGCTCTTGGAAGATGGTGCCTATTGATGATTCACTGCTTGAATCTGGACAAGGATATAGCCCACACACCCAACAGAAACTGAAGTTTGTCTACTACTTTGGGGTTTGGTCCCAAGACGTTACCATAGACAATAGTGCCGCAATGAGAATGTCAGTTGAAAGCAACTACCTTGCGATCCTTTCTAATTACATGAAATTCAAGGAAAAGAAAAGTGAGGAAGTGAAAAGCAAATGACTTTGTTGTGTCAGCTTGGGTATGATAAATTACTGCAAGCTGTTTCCTTTATGCAAAAAGCCCTAGTGTAAGGAATGTGCCTCATTAATAAGTAGGAGAAAAATGACAAGATGAGTTATAGAGGAGCTCTTCATACCTAATATGGTATATATGTGCGATTATAGACTGCCATCATATAATTCCTGGAGGGGAAAAGGTTTCTTAAATCTGCAACCTTAAATCACTGTTTAAAGCAGGGATAGAGAATGCATGGCCTCCTAGATGTTGTCAGATCATAGCTTCCATATAATCATAAAGTTGGAAGGGACCATATGGCCATCTAGTCCAAACTACTGCCATACAGAAATAATCTTGAAGGATACCCATATAACCTCTGTTTAAAGACCTCCAAAGAGGGAAAATCCACCACTCTCTGAGACAATCCAGTACACTGTCAAGCAACTCTTACAATAAAGCAATTATTCCTAATGGAGTCTCTTTCCTTGTAATTCAGATGTTTAGATTTTTGACACCTTTGCCTGATGAAGGAGCCAGTGAAAGCTTGGACAATGGTATTTTGTGTTTTGGAGTTGGCCCTATAAATCTCTTGCTGCAGGTGGATTTTCGATTTCACATCCATTGGTTTGTGTTCTAGTCTCTGGAGCAGAAGAAAACAAGCTTGCTCTTATCTTCAACATGACATCCCTTCAGTTATTTAAAGACAGTTCTCATGTCATCTCTCAGTCTTCTCTTCTTCAAGCTAAACACACCCAGCTCCTTCAGTTATTCTTCATAATGCTTTGTTTTAAGACCAAGATGATAAAAATCTTGCTTGCCTTTCTCTGGACATGTTGTCACCTTGTCAATATTCTTGAACTGTGGTGTTCAGATGAGATCTGATCAAAATGTGGCACTACTGCTTCCCTCCATCACCTCTAACTATTGGCTATGCTGGCTAGAGTGGATGATCAGCATTTAACAAGCTTTATTGAGTGCCTTCCTCCTTGTCTGTCTTTTCAGTGGAATCCAGTTACAGCACCATTTGGAAAACAAACTTAAAGACATCTTATTCTCTGTTTTGAACATTTTTGTTTAGAAAAATTGAGTAAGGAGGGCATGATAAATGTATGTTAAATTCTGCCTAGTGTTTACAAAGTTGATAAGCAGACAGTGATGTATTTAAGTCTTTTACTTCGAGTCTCAAGTCAAGTCTCAAGTCTCTACCTTCAAGTCTCAAGTCCTTGAAGATACTTTCAAGTCAAGTCTCAAGTCAAGTCTCAAGTCTGGAAGCCAACTTTATACCCCAACCAAAATTCCAGAATTGTTGGATAGAGTGAAATAAATTCAATTTAACAATTTAAGCAGAGTCGGCTCTCCACATTTTCAGTTTCGCCATCTGCAGCTTCAGAAGTGGGGAATAGGATCCTATCTTACTCTCCATTACTGAAGATTCAAAAGCTTTAGAAGGAAGGATCTTTCTTCCTCAAGCCCTTTGCCTAACACATTTGCTGTTCCTCTCTGCGAAATGCACTCTGCACTCAGGAGGCGAGTCTTGTCTTTTGCTCTTAGAAAAAGTTTTAGAAGGCTCCTCCGATATGCAATGGGGACAGGCTGCTGAGCAGACCTAAAGCCAGCCTCAAGCCCATTGCCTAACCTGTTTGCTGTTCCCCACTGAGAAATGCACCCAATTTTGGGCTTGTGACAGATTGTCATGTGACTAGTAGGCAAAAAGAGATGGAGGCGTTGTTCAGAGTCATAAGATTTCTGGATGAAGGTGTTATGTTACTGAACAAATGGCATTGAGTTAGTCATTAAAAATATACAAGTCTTGAGTCAAGTCAAGTCGAGTCAGTGCATCATTTATGGCCGAGTTGAGTTTGAGTCAAGTCACTGAAACAACTTAAGATCGACTTGAGTCTACATCACTGTAAGCAGATATTATCTTTCTTAAGATTAAAATCGAGAGTTATTCAATGAAACTGAATGTGTGCGGGGATATTCAGGAGAGGAAAAGAAGGAAATATTTCAGATATTGTGTGGTCCCTTCCTTCTTTTTTTATGTGTCATGGTTAAAGTACAGAATTTATTGCCACAAGATGTCATGAAAGCTGCCAACTTGGACACCTTTGAAAGGGGATTAGAGAGCATAAGGCTGTCAATGAGTACTAGTCACACTGATTACCCTCCTATATCAGGGATGTAGAGCCAGCGTGGTGTAATGGTTTGAGCACTGAATTTCAACTCTGGGGACCAGGGATTGAATTCCCACTGAGCCATGGGAACCCACTGTGTGACCTCAGTCTCTCAGCCTCAAAACAGCATATCAGAGAAACATGTGCAGGAAGGGGCTGTTTTTTCATATTCTCTTGAGAGTCTCTCCTAAGCAACTGGTTG